>VXAA01007286.1:258452-342002 GCA_013399115.1 Anseranas semipalmata
CATGACCTTTCAAAGATGATGGAGAGTGGCCTAGCAATAACATTCACCAGCTCCCTCAGCGCTTGTGGATGCATCCCATCTGGGCCCACGGATTTGTGGGTGTCAGGTTTGCCTGAATGATCTCTAACCCGATCCTCTTCGACCATGGAAAGTCCTCCTTTCTCCAGACTTCCTCCCTTGTCTCTAGGGCCTGAGATTCCTGAGGGCTCATCTTAGCAGTGAAGACTGAAGCAAAGAAGGCATTCAGTAATTCTGCCTTCTCTGTATCCTTTGTCACCAGGGTACCCGCCCCATTCAGCAGCGGGCCCACATTTTCCTTAGTCTTCCTTCTGCTACTGATATACTTGAAAAAGTCCTTCTTGTAATGAGACTATTACAGAAAAGTTAAAAAGAAAGGCAGAAAACAAGCCTAGTTCCTTGGCATTCTTTGCCTGTTCTTCAGCGAGAGGCTCACAACCCGGGCGAGCATGCAATTACTACCGCCATTTGTGCTGTGCTAGGGCCTGGAGGGCTCACTCAGGGACTGGCCCCGTTGTGCGTGTCCTGTACAAACACATTGAAGAGCTCGTGTGAAACTCTTTTAAAGCAATGGCTAAGCATGATATGGGAAACAGCCAAAGAACTGGCAAGGGGTGGTACACAGTTGTAGTGAGATGATTATGACTGTACAGCCACAGACTAATCATTCCTGAAGGGCTTTTTGGTATATAATCTATGCAGCCATCTTTGGCTTACATAGCCGTCAGCACTGCAGTATAAGTGAACATCTTTAATGTGTTTACCTTCGCTATCCCTCTCTGTGATAGGAAAGCATTAGCCTTGTTGAATACAGCATTCACATACCTCGACTGGGGCCCTCCAGCCTTCATAGAGCACCAGAGGCAAATACCCTCCCTCTTCCCCTCGTTTCGGCCCCACAGGGCACTGGGGAAGCGTGAAGAGCTCTAGGCTGGTGTGTGCCAGAGGGGAAGCCTCTGCATGACCACACATGCAGAAGGGTTTCAACACCCGATGCCCCCCAATGTCGAGGAGGAGGGACCCCACCACACCGTGGTGCTTCAGAGCCCTTGGCCAAGGTACTCCAGGTCCAGCTTTGGGCACTCCACCATGGCAGGGCTAGGGGAGCAGTAATACCAGCAGCTGTGCTGGCAGCTCAAGTGGACTAACTCTGTCTATTTACGCGTCACCACAATCATGTGGTATTTAGATAGCAAAAGCAATGTTAAAACATGACGAACACCTGCATCTTTCCCTCCCTCTTCTCTATCTCAAATTGCAGTTGAGGAAATTAAGTGTATATACATTCATATCAACAGCCCCGAATATAGTCTTGTTCTTTTTTTTTTTTTTCCAAATAAACGTCAAAACCCCAGAAAACTTCATAAACCAATTATTTTGCCTGATTTGCAAGGCAGGTAAAATATGAAATCAGCATCTCCTTAAGGTCTCTAATAATTTCTAGCTCTTACTATTTTGAAACACAACCATATGAAAATCTTGTGAACATATGCTAGATATGGACTCATTGGCTGAAATACTCTTCAGTTTAATTTTTCTGCCTCTTTTCCACATTAATAACTGATTATCTTCCTATTCAATGCAGACTAATTGACTCCACTGTTTGACTACAAAACAAACAAACAAACAAACAAAAAAAAAAACACAGAAGCATAATCAATATCCTTTATCCATGCATGACGTTTAGGTAATCGGAAAGCAAAACATAAGGTTCAAAAAAACAAAATAATGTATTCTTAACAGTTAAAGGGACTCTGTTTTCTTTCCCAAGTGGAGTTGTATTAAAATAGCTTGAAAGAGGTAAAAATAGAAAGTTTGGCAGACATATTATGCACTGTGTGTACTGTTGAATCCCTGTGCTTTCAAGGCCATTTCAAAGGTTTTATTTTAATATCATAATTTAAGGCTCTTATTCCACACTGAACTGGAAAATACACACACGCACACACACACACACAAACAGAAAACTTCACGCTAATAAATGCAACAAAGGATTCTTGCTCCTGTGGTTTGCAGCCAGACAATATTCCCATTGAAACTGAAAGTCAAAGCGTACGCGTTTGGGGATTTTTGCCTTTTACCCAAACTTCTAACTGTCCACTTAAAACTGTTATAATACCTGTTCCATACACAAATATATTGAAAACCTTCTATTGCCATTGATTCCTAATGTGCTTCTTTTCTTTACCCACCACTAATACTTACTGCAAAATTACCAGCTACCCTTGTTGCTCATTGGCGTGCAGGTGAGTTGACGATTAGCTGCATTGCTCTGACAGCTCCTTGCACAACTCAGCTGCATGTGCCTCATGCTGAAATGTAAAATGCCACTAAGTGACGAAATAAAGAAAAACGTGCCCCTTAACCTGCAGCAGAGAACAGCTTCCCTGTTTTTTCCACCTTGTTTTTGCATGCCCCTTTCCCATGTAGCCCACTGTACAGGGGGTTATTTTGTGCAAAGTAGAGCAGTCTGATTATACAAAACTACATGTGTCTGTCATCAGCTTTGTCACTGGCACGTAGGACCTCTGAGTCTTTTAATCATGGTTAGTGCAAATGTGCTGCAATAACCCTGTGGTTAGTGTGCTCCTGTTCTCCAGGAAGACTGGACATTTCACCCAGTTGTTCATGTTCAATGCTTGTACCTAACAGACCAACCCTTAGTGAGCAGCTCTGAAAAGCTGTTATTGCTGCTTGTGGTTATGCGAGTTTCTAAGCAGTTTTTGTGTATTAGCCCACATAATATTAAGCACTGCATTGTGTTTTATATCCTGGAAGACTACCAAAACTTTCTGCTTTATGTTGGCCAGAGAACTGGAGGCCAAGACACAAGTGTTGCTCTGTTCTACATTGGCTCAATTTCTAGATCTGATGTTTGTATAAGGAAACACAGTGAAAATAATAAGTATTTCACTAGAGTAAGCAGAGACCTACATTTTGGTTTCACTTTCTACACTCTGTTCAACAGATTGGGAGTTCTGTTTGGACTTGCTCAAAGCAGGAGGAGTAAATAACTCCTCTGCTTCTTGCTCCAGCTTACATGTGCCAGAGAGGAAATATCCCTAACACCCAGTGTTTGTGTATGCCAGCCCTCACATTGGCCCTGAGCATCTTGGCAAAGACAGTACCAGCTTATGTCTGTGATATTTCTGCAAACACAGAAACTTCAAAAGTCTCCACACAGTCAGCTTTATTTGGATTTGTTACCTTCATGGAAGTGTAGTAACCTGGATTTGCCTGTTGCACCTCACTGCACTTTGCACTCAAAATATTAGGCAAGGGTAACAGAATAACTTCCCACCCCTCCCCCAACACATATTTGCATTTATTGAGCAAGATTTCATGCCAGGGTATCAGCTAGTCTAATAAAAGAAGGTAAACAAACAGAGCAAATATTAATGCAATTCTAGGTTAGTTTTGCTAATTGGATACCTTTCTAATTGCCCAGTATCTGTTAGCTAGATCCTAAGGGGCTCTCCAGACTCTAGAACTGGAGGTTTAGGATATCTGCTAACTCTGCCCAGAGACGGTGCAGATCTGAAAGACTTTGTTATTGCCATACTGAAATATCTTTGGAGTTTGAACTTCGGGTGTAAATGTGACTATTCCTGACAGTTCTCTGGAGAAGGCTCATAAACCCTTTAGATGGTGATCTTCCCTCATTTGGGCAGACATAAATTGTGCAAATTGTTATTAACAAATCTGAGAGTGTGAAATTTGAAAAGCTGTAGCTCCTTTGTTTTCAGCTGGCTGAAGCTATGACTGCCTCCAACACAGTCCTAGGCAGGGCCTTATGTCTGGTTTATTTATACATTCATGGTAAGCAGACCAGGCACGGGTTACACAGACTCACTGCAAAGGTCGAGGCTGCTGCTACGCTGCGAGTTTGTTTACAAAGAAAACATATGCCGTGTTAGGAATAGTTATGACAGACCGAAGCTTGGTATGAGCTTCAGGGGTGTAAAGCCCTGTATTATATAGAGCCTTTAACATTTTCAGATATTTTGAAAAATCTTGTTTTGCTTCCTCAGTCTTTTTTACTTCTGTCACCTTGCCATCTGTAGCCAGATGTAATTGCGTAACTATGGAGTCATTTCTGTCAAGTTACTCTGTAATGTCTCTATTTTTCATCTGGTACTATTCTGGGACAAAACCACTATCTACTCATGCAGAAGAAAAAATCTCTGAGATTTGCAGATAAATGACAAGTGAGTCGACTTTTGAATTCTTGACCTAGAAGTGTAAATGATTTTTAATTAAGTCTAAATGCTCTTTTCCTCTTATTCTTTCCATTCACTTTTTTAGAATCAGCCAGTTGCCCATATCTTTTTGCTCTTTTTTTTTTGTGTGTGTGTGTGTGTGTGTACAGTAATCAAACATCAGAGCTAGTTGTATTACAAGTATCTTAAGCATTACAGAGAGCAAAATAAAAATGGCCCAGTGAGCCTGTTTGGTTGAATTTAGAAGTTTTAGTACCATCTGCTGAAGTTAGCATCTAAAAGCAATACATCAGTTCAATTAACTAGTCATATCGAAATCTAACTGTACTTTAATTCTGCCACTGCAAATCATTTGATATAACACAAGATTATAGATCTTTCAAGGCAGGGCCTTTTCACTTATCTAATATAGTTGTATACAGTAGTTAAATTATGGGACTACGGGACTACCAAGGCACTTTATCCACTATAACATTAATACTAGGTGTAGGCAGAATTCTGACAATTCATTACCAAAAAAATAAATTTAATCACAGTAAATACTCCTGCTTGTAAGTCCCAGCCAAATCTTTCCTCTTCCCTCAAAGCCTCAAATGTAAGATGGAGATAATAATGTTAGCTGTTGCAGTGACATAAAGGACTGGTGGCTCTTATGCTTTTTTAAACACCTGTCCAAGCGTGGTAAAACTCCCCTACACTACAAAGTAGTTCAAAACTCCTTCTCCTTTCAAGTTAAAGATACTGTCAGTTTTTCCGCGCAGAAAACAAGTCTCACTTCAGGCTGATGGCACTAGGTGCTAAAGCATCGTTTAAGCTGTCCTCAATATCAATGAGTTTCTTGTTGCAGAAAGCGCTAGGCTGTGCCAAAGTAAGGAGCCCAACCAGTCCTGGCAACCTCAGATGACTGATGGAACTTTATTTCTAGTCTACGAAGGTCAAACTTGTTTGTGAAACACTGTGGTGTTACACTTCTAGAGCACTGCTTGACTACGGTTCAGGTACCTACCTTCTGAAATATACAGAACTTTAAAATAATCAAGTCTCTCGTGTGAAAGAAAAACACATTTTGCCACTTAGCCACTGGAACCAGCCTGTAAATGCACTCTCCTGCTCAGCTTGACACTGGCAATAACTAGTTTTCTGAGACAGATAGAAAATTCAGTTAATTTCATTTTAAGCATTAATAAAATTCATTCTTGTTCTTCCTGGATTTTGCAATAGATTATCTAAGGTTGTCAGAGAAACAAAATGTTCAGGCGTATCACAACGAGACTTTTTTGTTATGTAATAGGTAGCACACTCTTAGTCATCTCTTTCATTCAGGTATTTTATCAAGTCTGAATATTTATAAGCTATTGTATAGATTAGCAAAAAAGAAAAAAGAAAAAGCACCAGTCACCTGGCCTTGATTTAGCCTTAATTACATAACCGTCCTGTTAACAGTTATTCCCTGAGACAGGTTGCTGCTTGGCATGTACCAGAAACTCAGGGCGAAACATCACTGATATTCACAGAAATGATTACTCGCATTTCACATTCTGCAATATCCTTTCCACATAGCAGTCCTGTATGACAGGACAAAATGGAGATGTTTTGGAGGATCCTACCAATAATGATACCAGGAAAAGAAATGCATTAGATCATGCTGTGGTCTGCTAATGTTCTGTCTTCTAGTTTTTAAACATTGTTTGCAGTATATCTTGTAAATATGACTCAAGCATTCTGATACAAGTTGGTTTTAAAACGTTAGATCCTAATTTTAAAATCAAATATACTGAATGAGATAAGTCTATTGTACAATCAACCCCCTTCCAGTGGCACAATGAGTTTAAACTTGAGCTGTGTGTAATTATCATGATTTTTTGCTTTTATTTTCTGTGTGATACACCTTTGTTTTTAAGAAAGTGTGGATATGCAAAGAGCAGTGCTGATTTTATGCTTACATTTGCTTTTGTTTCTTGACAGACTGGGAAATACACCCTGTGACTTCAGGTAGGGATCTTAAAATTATTCTTTCTTATTTTTTGTTTTGGTTAAACTAAAAAGCATTTAGCATTTTTAGCTACTCAAAAATACTGCTTTTGTTTGAAGATGTTCTATACAACAGTTTTAGCAGTTATATCTTTTATTTCACGGTCTGGATGACATTGAGTTACTGAAGAGAATATCTCTGGTATGTTTTCATGGTCTGTCCTGGTTTGCTGATGGTTTTACAAAAATCAGTACTCTGTCCCCATTTTGAAAGAAAAAAATAGGCAAATTTTCTCTTGAGATGACAAAAATAACATTATGTTCACTTATATGCATGGACATCTTGTGATGAAACTTTGTAGTTCCTAACCCACACCAAACAGGGCTGTCATCTGATTTCGTAATGCTAGGTTTGCTTTGACTGTAGTTTCAGGCATTCAAAATCTCTGTGTATTTCACAGACAGTGTGCGATCCTTGGTAAGCAAAGAAGAAAGGCAGTGTTCAAGCTTTGTGGAAGCCTGTTTGTTTTTGCATATGCATATAGCTTGTTTCTCTAATAAGTAACTTCAGTTATTCTTTTGGTTTTGCTTAAAGAAACACACTTGAAAAATCCTCTAATTTTATACAGCATGTTCTCTGCTTTTTGAGACTTCCATGTCAAATCAGTAGGAATATCCTTCATGGCCTCTGTCTTGCTGAGTAAAATGTGTTATGGAAGGTGCAAAAGAATTGATTACATACCAACATTTTTCTTTTTATTTTTCCTGCTTAGTGTATGTTCACCCTTCTTTGTGCAGAATTAACTCTTTTCATTTACAATTGATTAGGAAGTCAGTATCCACAGATGGTACCTGTTGATACACTTGCTGAACTATTTACTTTGCATATCTGATTCTTATAATCTCATGAAAGTTTCTACTTTTTCTATTATATTTTCTTAGTTCTTCCTGATTTTCTTTCCTTGCTATCATTTTATTTCCTTCTTGATCAGAAGGATACTTGGTAGGTTGAGACTTTAAGGCAAGTGTTGTGCTGAGCAGGAAAATCATAGTGTAAGAGTAGTGTAAGGTGGAGGGTTCCACACAGAGCGCAGAATATTGATTTTTTCCACGTAGAGCACAGATAATCTTACTTTTTAAAGGAAAGGTGTTGGATGTCCTACAAAGTCATCGTAGGCTCTTGACCAAGGAACTGTGTCTGTGAAACAGTGATTGGTTGGCCATAGTGCAGACTGTCTGATCATCGCAGGGTCTGGTAGGTAATGGAGGAGTAATAAGGACATCAAGGTCATGAAATTGGCTTGACACCACTTTGCCTGTTTAGCAATCTAGCCCTGTGTTAATCTTAGCACAGGAGGAATAGAGCCTTGCTCTAACTCTGCTTCTCTATCATCTATGAGATGATCTATCAATTTGCAAAGAAACTAAACAGTTTCCTTTTAACATAAGCTTGTAAAGGATGAAAGACTTCTCCCTCATACAAAAAGATTTAAATGAACATGGCTCTTTAGTCATCTTTACCTTCACTTAAAATACCAATTTCTGTAACTTACTCGTTGCAAAAAAATGCAACTCTTGGTGACTAATGTTGATTGTACTGTGAGGTTCTCAGCAGATAATTATACTTAAATGTGTCAAATGTTTAAGAATAAATAATTGTAGCAAATTAATGCAAACTAATAAGGTTGTTTCTAGGTGAAAGTAATTTCTTGAGGGAAGTTGTCTTTTGGTTTCTATTGTCTGCCTTTTTGAGAACATCTTTTAAATTGTGACACTAAGTAAAAGTAAATGATAGGAAATGGGTATGAAATTAAGACTGAGCTTAATATTTGGAATTCAAGTGCAGTCCTCAACTAACTTACTTTAGTCCAAAAGGAGAATCAGGCCTTTTGTCTTCACAGCAAAGCAACTTCTGAACCTGATTTTTCACTTTGCAAAGGAGGTTTTGATATACCATGTTGGATTACAAATAACAAAGATGAATAGGTGTGCATCTGAGTAATTATAATTACTATCTACAAAGAGATGTCTGTTCTGCAGCAGTATTATTTTGGGCAGTGACCATATTAAGCCTCTCAGATTTGCTCACAGATTAGTATAAGTTACAAGTCAGTTATTGTGGAGTGACTAGGACCATGCAGGGCAGGCTCTACATAGAAGGTGTACAGCACCCACCTTGAGACAACAATTCCGCTGCTTGCATCAGAGTCTTATGACTTTTCAACTGCATCTGAAAAGAAAAAAAATAATGTAATGACAAACAGAAGAAATAGGCTCTCTTTCTAGTGCATAAGCATAGCAGCAAGTGGTGGAGAACACTGCCTTACTTTAGAAGTCAAGCAAGATAGGGTTCCGACTGTTCCATCCCTGGAGGAAGAAGGGAGAAAAGAATTGTTTAAGAAACTGAGAAAACTTTTTATCCTACAATGAACTTGCAAATATAATGCTCATATATGTGGACACATTGGAAGAGCATCACCAACAGTTGTTAAAAGCATGACAAAAGCTTACAGATTCCATGCAATTATGCCCAGAGTCAGATGAAACCAAAGTCTTAGGCAATCTAGGCTAACACTGAAGAGTCAGGGGTTGAATGTCAGTCAGTCAGTCAGTGTTTGTTCCAGTACATCAGCTTCAAGAGATGCATCCATCCACACTCCATTCAAAAACTGAGTGAAGATTTTAAGTTTGTCATTCTGCACAAAGAAAGGAAAGTTCTTTCTTTTTTTTTTTTTTTTTCTAAAAGCTTTTTAAATTACTAAAGCTCCAAAGAGCTCTACAACCATTAACTCCCGTGAGATTCAAATGAGGCAGGTTGTATTATAAAAAGTGTAAAAAAAAAAAGGTGGCACTTACAGGTTAATTTTGGAATTCTTTGAACTTGTGACACTGTGCTTGTGCCTACAGTAGTTTGTGCCAAAGTGTACTGGGAGGTTTGCCCTGAAACTTGCCCTTCTTCAGGAATCTTATCTGTCTTTGTGGCAGGTGACATTAGGGCTCCTTCACAACGAAAACAGGAGTTCATAGGGCAGCTTGAGTCCAGAGCCCTTTCACACTGCATGCTGGTGCTTTATGCTTTGGATATCACTGGAGTGTTCTATATGTCAGGGTTTCTCCTAAGAATTATAGGGGATCCTCTCCAGAGCTGGCCCTGAGAGTACTCTAGATCTCATCTACTGTGGCTGGGCACCAGTCTTGGCTTTGACAGCACTCCTAGGACACATTACACACAGCAATACAGATGTATCCACAAGGCCAGATTTTCAGAGGGGCAGAACACAAAATACATCAGGAACACACAAAAAAATTGAGTGAAAATACACGCTCCTGACTAAACTGCCAGAACACAACCAAGACAGAAAATAGAAACCTCTGTTTTCATACAGTTCTTAGAAAAAGGAATAAGAAATGTAGCTAATAATTCTGTATTAACAGAACTCCAAAAGCTTTTTTTAAACTTTGATTTCACTAAAGTGTTTTACTGTTTTGGTGCCCTTAGGAGACTTGAAGAAGTGACTGGTATACAAATGAAGAAGTGATCAGTTTAATAGAAAGAAAGGAAATCATAGTGTTCTATTGGAATAAAGGCTTATAACATTTTGTATTCCCCCCCTCCTTTTTTTTTTTTTTTTAACTTACGTTCTTTGTGGTCATTCTATTAACCCCACAGCATTTTTTAATACCTCTTTGAATATTAAGTCTTCTCAAATGTGGTCTATGAGATTGAGATGGACATCCCCCGCATAAAACCAGAAACCTGATAGTTTCAATATGTTGTGCTGTAAAATATTACAAGGCTTACCATGTTTATTATTCACTTCAGAAGGAAAACACACAGGTGAATCCAGTTCTACATTTTGTTCGTTTTGCCAGTCTTGCTTTTTTATTTTATATATATATATAGTTTTTTTATCAATGTTAAAACATTTTTTTTTTGAACATTTGTCCTCCTGGAGCAGACTCAAGATTGGTGACTAATTTCAGGCAGCAGAAAATTTCTTTTAACATATTCTAAACAGGCACTAATTAAAGTTTTTGGGGGTGAAATGACGGTTCCTGGAAAATCCTGAAGCAGGAAATCTTGGCCCTGTCTGAACAGTATGAAAGCTCAAAAGGAGAAGAGTTTTTTTGCTGTGTATAAAATCGGATATTTAAAGCCTAGAGAAGTTTTAAAATTGTACTTGGTTGAGTCTGGCATAGGAAATGGTTATTCTTTTGAAATGTGTGTTGTCTGAAATAGGCAGTGACTGAAAATGTAACTGAGTAGTGAAGTCATCTTCTAACAGCTTTTTTGAGTGATGTTCAGACTATTCTAAGCTTAGCTAAAACTATCCATGATGAGTGTTCTAAAATGAAACACTAAAAAAAAAACATTCATCTACATAATTCTTGAAAGAGGATTCCTCAAGATATTTTGGACACCCTAAAAACTTACCAGTCCATTCCAAAACCAAGACTAGCTATAAACTTTAGTGAAAGAGTCTGAATAATCTGATAAACAGGCTGTGAGAGTGAAGTAATTTCCTCAGACTACTCTAACCTACATCTGACTATATTCGTTATTTTCCTTTGAACTTTTCTTTCTTTTACTTGAGTTTCCAACTTCCCTTAATAACAACAGAAGAAAATTTAAGTTCTCAATATTTAAAATTTTTGGGCAATTGTAAACGGATGAATTGTTCTCATGATGTATTTGAGAGAATTTAGGGAGAGCTCATGTTGCCATTGAGACTTACTGGCTAAAAATTTTGGGCAGTGCATCAGGGTTCTGATGAGACAAGTGAAGTCTGAAATCATCTTGGCATAGGTGCATTTCCTAGTCAATACCAGATGACAAGATACTCTTAACTATGGATGCAGCAAGATAAGTTACCTGGGGTTTAAGATATTAGCTTGGGAACTGATAACTGATAACTGATAAACGCTTCCTTTATAGCTGAGAGAGAGGAAGATGAGCCTCCGCACCGCATCTTGTCCAGCTGCTATCCAGGGGTTGTGCTGGACTGAGTGGAATCGCTGCTGTGAGGACAGGAAACAACAGGAAACCTGCAGTAACTGTGCTGACTTCCAAGTACCCACATCAAGGGCCAATAAATCCCAGCTACTGCTTCCTTTCTGGGAAATGGACAGAGGATTAAACATCGTGGGCAAGGCTGGATATGGATAAATACAGCTTGTCCACTTCCGACTGGGCAAGAGCTGTGTGTCCACGTTCCTCAGGTGCAGCAATCACCTTCATTTAGCTTTGCTTTTTATATGCCTCCAGTGACAAAATTTTCTGTCTGTGTTAGGCTCCTATTGTATAACAGGACAAATCTGCTGCCAGAGATGCCTGCCTTTCTCTTTCTCCATGAACTATGGAAGGACTAAATGAGCAGCTGTAAGATGAAGCCTCCCTTGAAAATCTGCAATAGGATCTGAAAAGTGGACCACAAACGCCACCTCTTTTCAGGCATTGTTTCTGATGGAAAAAGAAAAAAAAAAGAAAAAAGAAAAAAAGAAAAAAAGAAAAAAGAAAAAAGAAAAAGGAAAAAAGAAAAAAGAAAAAAAGAAAAAGGAAAAAAAAAGAAAAAAGAAAAAGGAAAAAAGAGAAAAAAGAAAAAAGATAAAAGAAAAAAGAAAAAAGAAAAAAGAAAAAAGAAAAAAGAAAAAAAGAAAACTTGTTCTTGAAAGGAATGAAAGAAATACTCCCTGCAGGTGTAAGGGACAAAACTGATGACTACTCTTTTCCTACTGAGTACAAGTAGCTTTTTGCTTGCTAAACGTGCTAGTTTGAGGCATGCTGTTGATTTTATGCATGCTAGTTGTTCTAGATCTTATTCTGAAATGCCTCGTGTTCTCTGTGCAACATATTGGTAACTGGTATGCCTAGTACACTTTAGGGAGGGGCAGGAGCTTAGAAGTTACAGACCTTTAATTCTGGATAACCAAGTCCTTCATTTTATAGGGAACCTTAATCCTACTGGACCAGTTCTCAACTCTATAAAGAAAGGATAAAAGCAACATGTTAATACATGCTCACTAATATATGCAAACTATACCTTTTTGAATCCTACTCGAGACAAAGCCCCCACAGAAAAATCACCAGTGATTTTGGAAGGTTAATCTGCAGCCCTCACCATAAGCATCTATTACTGAACCAATGATTATGCTAGTAGTAGTCATAACCATTTAGGTATGAAGGACTGTAGCCAAAATGTTGATGATACTCTTATTGTTGTATGACCTTTCCTATGTTTCCAAGAAAGCTTTGCTGTGTTGAGAAAAATCTACTGACCTAAGCTTTTAAAAAGATTGGCAGACTGTTCTGAGTGGGAGGCTGCATGAGAGCAAAGGATAAATATTTGCAATACAATGGAGATAAAGATGAGGCTGGAAATGTTACTGCAGCATCAAGGCTTTATTTTACTTTTGAAATTGGGTGAGTGCCAAAAGGACTAAATCAGTACACTGGAAAATGAAAAAAATGAACTTTCTTAAAATAAAAAGGTAAGTTATTAGCAACAGGAGTACAAATTTTATTCTGAATATGACTCCTGGAATTTTGTCTCTTCTGAACCTGAAGTAATACTAATGGAAAAAAATATTGTGTTTGTATTTCCAGTCCACATATATCTGCCTTTATAATTTACATAAGTATTATAGCGGAATATTAACTTCTATTATTTATGAATCTATTGAACTTTGCAAGGATGTGCTGAAAGTTGAAGGATTATAATTTTAAAGGCAGTTCAGTTCACATCATAAATATCCTAAAAGGTCACATACTACCTTACAGTAACATCTGAAGGAGCTTAAAGTCAGAGTTGTTTCCTGTCAATTCAGAAAAATTTTCACTAGAATTGTCATAGTAGAAATGTAAAAGTACAAATTTATCACACTGTGGGAACATGTTTGCATATTTTTGCTAAGTGCTATGCTCCCATGGGTATTGTGTTACTGTATGGAATCCCATTCTCTTGGTTCTTATAGGACCTTTTCACTCTGGAGTTACCAAAGAACAGAACTGAGATCACAACATTCAGACTACCTTCATACAATATGTACATTGCAATAAAGGGAGAATTTGCTTTTTCTTCTATGCTGTAATATAGCATTTCTGAACTTCTGGGCTGTATGCCTCTGAGCTTGAAATAGTTACTTTAGTGCTACAGCAAGGCATGAATTACCCCAAGCTGGGTGAAAGGTAGCCAGTCTGAGCAACCTAAAAGTATAAATTTATAAATAAATAAATAAATAAATAAATATAAACAAAACAGCAACAAAAACCAAACAACAGCTATGGAAATCACATGGCTACTTGCTGCACCACTGTGTGTAAAATGATGCAAAAATGTTATTACAAAGCTACTGTTATCAACTATTACATGTTGCTGTTGGTTTTCTTTCCTGAGAACCACAAAATAGTATGTAAAAAAATCAATTACTGTGGAGTGATAATGAGTTAAAATACAACTAAAGCGGTGCTCAATCCATTACCCTTACACACCCAGAATGAAGACACAGGATGTCTTATGGTTACAAAACATGAGCCAGCATATTCTAACAATAACTGAAAGTTTTGTCCAGGTCATATAATTTGCAGTTTTACTTATAATGTTATGAATATTTGTAGGAATATGGCTCTTTTTTGACATGTATTTATTAATAAAAAATGTTTGTCACATCCAACCTTTTCAAAATCAACCAGACTCTTAACATCTTTATTTCTAATGTGTATTTACCCTTGAAGTACCATAAAGAAAGAAAGGCACTCAGTGTTTTCTGGAAATTAGATCATCTTTACTTTGTGTAAGTCTAGGAGTCCAAAATACGGAAGCAAAGAAGCCATTTACCAGAAAATCTTACGCTGTTTGAATAATGATAATCCTGTATAGCAGTTCACTCTAAGTAGTTTATATGAGACTTGTTTTCATTGCATAGAGATCACCACACCAGGGGTCATCATTGATAAAACTCCATGGGTAAAATATATTCACAGACATAATTGGAAAGAGTCTGTACAAGTGCACTGATGAAGTAAGTAACATTGCTTCATTTGTAATAATAGCTTTTTTTTTTTTTTTCTGGTAATCTAGTGACAAATACTGACTAATAATTTCCATTTACCTCTTTGCAACAGAGAGGAAAAAATAAAGCATTTGTTAGCTTGGTGTATTGAAGTGGATGGATAGATTATACTGAAAAAAAATGAGTATTTCATTGCATTAAAAAAGAGTCCCTGTAAAATTTCTTGTAATCACTGTCTTACACTTACTATGTTATCTCCCGTAATAAATAACATTAGCATAGATTTGTAAGAACACTTCATTTTAGAGATGTGAAGGAGACTGACAGATATAAACTAATACATTTTGGCCAGATTGTTAAGTTTTCCTGAGAGGGTTTGAAAGAGCATGTTATGCTGATATTCATCATCAACAATTAAGAGAATGGCCCATTGTCTATATAAGTCATATGCAGGCACTTTTATTCACCACTGTTTGAATGAAAGTCAGAAACATCCTATATCTTATTTAAGCAGTTCCTAAATGTGGAACTCTCGCACTGTATCAGTATTTCCTATAGTTTAAAGGACCGATTTCCTGCTGCAATGCTAAGCAGTAGATCTGTCTTTAAAAGCTGTTAACAGTCTGTACATGGCTGTGGAACGTGTGCTAATAGAGCAGGTGTAAAGTTGAGAGCCTGTATTATAGCGTCTGGCTTTGAACAAACTTTCCTTTTCACATATGGGGAGCTGAAGTATCTCTATTCATTAAAAAAGATGACAAAATTATTTTAATGCAATCAATTCTTTTATTATTTTAGTGTTTTCATTATGATGCTGAAGATTATTATTATTATTATTATTATTATTATTATTTAGAAGCAGAAAGTTTACACATTGGTTAAAAATTGAAAGACTTCTGGTTTGGGAACCAGGAACAAGTTTTAAAAAGGCCTACAGTTCTCTATTTTCCCTCTTGTAATTGAAAATAAGCCCTAGTAATCAGTGGGTTCTCAGAGGTGATGGTATAAACTACTTGGACTAAAGAAAGAGCAAAGAGAAATACAGGGCTGTCCAAGTCAAACTCCAAAGGAATTTAGGTAAATAAACTCAAGAAATCAAGATGGAGCCACAACATCAGATTCTTATCCTTAAACACTTTCTTTCTTTGAGGAAAAGTGTGTGATATAAACCCACATTGCTTACTGAAAATGTGTGCTCGCTGACTCCTCTTGACTATTTCAGAGTCAGGATTATATCCAATAACTTCAATAGGACTACTTGTTAGATAAAGGATGACAAATCTGGTCCTAACGTGGTAGACTCTGTTGATGAGTGTGCATCCTAATTCTCAATGACATTTAAGTGAGTTAAACATATGTACAGAAAGAATGAAATGCCAAAATGTGTTGCTTTGCCAAGCTGGCACAGTTGGAAGCTTTCAGTAAATTTCCATATGTTTGTTGATAAATCCTCCATTTTGAATAAAACATCTTTTCATTTTTAGAGTAGATTTAGAGTGCCATGCCCTTAAGGCTAAGCAATACCTTGTCTTTTTCCAAACACCTGTGAAAAGGTGGCTTCTTCACTTTTGTCTAAATATTTGCAAGAAATCTGAATTTTCTGGTAGCTAACAGTTGTTACACAACTTTTGCATTTTTAAAAGCTCAGCTCTAACAATAATTAAAATTTAAAACTGTGAAACAATAACATACAACTCTAGCTAGTATTAGATTGCTTGATAGTACTAGGTAACATAACACCAGCTCCTTCACATCCTTAGCAAATTGTGATGCAATGTGCATATCACAGCAAGTCCTGAATTAACCATGCTGCAGCTGTTTCATCTGCCAGAAGCCTTGTATGAATCATGGGGCTCCATAGAGGCTATATGAAGAGTCACAATGTTTGGAAAGCAACACTGTACTTTTCTTGGTTAAAAAACATGCATTCCCATGTCCGTCTCTTAACCTCTCAGCCTCTAAATCTACATCCTCTATCAACCCAACCTGCAAAACCAATCAGACAAGTACCCAGGATGGTAAGGAGAGCCATAACAGCTCTCAGCAAGGGCCTGTGCTCTCTGACCACAGCTACTGGAAGATGCCTGGAGAAGACGTAAAGACATGGTGAATATAGAGATTATATTTCAAGTTTAGTATTTCCGTATCCACTGATATGTGACTCAACAGCTTCTTATTTATTAAAGTAAGCATAATCCAAATTCATGTCTGGATGTTGGCAGAATCATATCACAGTTTCTGGAAACTTTCTTAGTGTATTACCCCTTTCAAACAGTGAGCACCGGACCCCTTGCCCATTACCATCGTGAACTGCCACCTTTCCTTCTGTTATTACGTTTTTTTCCTCTTTACTTTCATGGACCACTATACATTGTCTGTATCTACTGGTTTATAACAACAGATTCTTTCTCCTTTCCGCCAGCAATATTTCTAACAATAAGCAGTTGTTGTATTTTCTGTCCAGGAGGTACCTCTACAGTAGCCAAGTAAATCAGTTTAGACATTCTCTCTGCTACTTGATGAAAAACCTTGAAGCAGTAAGGACAATTACTGTAAAAAAATTGGAAGATTAGAATGGTTTACTTACCAGTTGCTCTATAAAGTTTGAAAATCTGCAGTGCCTCAGACCAAGTGAGGGTTCAGTCTGATAGAAAGCCGAGTATTTTTCTGCACAAGCTTATATAAATGAACTGTAGGCAATTTACTTACAGGAAGAAAATCAAAGCCTTCAGAATGTCATACTGGCAAAGCTTTTCTTATGTAGTGTGACTACTATAGATAATAGGCTATACCTAGGTAGATAGAGTTTATATATTTATCTGTATCTGTTCATCTCTACCTCTAAACTCAATCTGTGTGATATTGTAGAAAATATTAAGAAAGCAAAGAAACTAGAATATATAAAATTTTTGTGCTGCTCATGATTAGTATCTGTTAATTAGTTTTTTTTTTTTTAGGAAATCTCATCGGCTAAGAAAGGAAGAACTGCCCAGACCTAAAATCATAGATTCAATAGAGTTTTAGTCTGATGGCACTTTATGTTCCTCACCCCCTACTAAATCCTTTGTGTTTCACCAGCAATGATTACCTTGTCTGTCTTTCTGTCTAACTGAAACTATAAATCTTCTTACCTGTTCCCTTCCAACATTCCCTCTTGCCCCTTATATACCAACAACCTTTTTCTCCCAAGTTAGACTCATGTCCAAGTCTAACTAATAGCATTATTTTAACTCACAGCAACAGTTCTCAAAGTGTACTTAGATTGAAATCACTGCCTTCTGAATAAGAACTTGGGTCGCTCAGAGCTGGTATATCCAGCTATATTAGTGTGTATAAAGCTATCACCTTTTCTTCTAAGCCTTGTTCTTACCATGAAAAAATATTCTTAGGTTAATTATGTAGAGTATTTCTAAAGCTCTTGTAAACCAGGAAACTTCTAAAACAAGTAAACACATTAATCACAGTTTCCAATTTGTCTAAGTATCCCATCAAAGATGTGTTATTTTAAACAGATGTGATCACTGCTGAGCTCCACATGTATTTTCTTTTGATCTTTGCCAATATCAATCCTATTAGCATTTCATTCACCAATATGATGGCAAAAAGCTGGATGCTTGCACTATTGAAAGAAATGTTAGTAGACATAGTAGATCCAGAAGCTCCTTGTAAAATCTCTCTGTTTAGTCACTGAGTAGATGAAAGATGATTTTAACAAATACACATTAAGTCATTAATCAAAATGAAGTTAAAAATACATGCCAACTTTTAATGTACATGGCAGCAAAAATTGTAATTTTAGAAAATTCTTTTAAAAATATATTCATTTCAATGTACCGATCATATGGTACACAGTATTACTTCTATTTGCATTTTGCTTTTACTGGTTGGATCAGCAGCTATTTTTCACCACATACAGGGATAACCATGCTATCCACTAACTCTTTGTGTTCATACCAATCTCTCTGCCTGGGGGAAAGGTGACTTGTTACCTTGGCTGACAATCTCATATAACAACTTGAGCCAAGAAAACAGCAGCGCTGAGGACTTTGTCTGCAGAGGAACTGGCTGATGTCCCAGAGCAGGACTATACAGGGCCAGTCCTTCTTCTTTGTTATGTTACTTTCACAGACATGCCTGAGGGGGTGCAGAAGGAGTTGGGTTCTCTTGAAGACTGCCTGAGAAGACTGAGGTGGGCAAAGGAGGGTTTGACAGTGACACCACTCTCTCCAGTTCTTCCTGGAGACCTTAGAGATGCTGTGGGCACATGGAGGACCCACACAGGTCCCTGTACCATGCAGAGATGCCCAACCTATCATCTGGACACCCACTAATCAACCTTCACTAATTTCTTTTTGAAAGAGATAGCAACTGTTTCTGGAAGATGGAGTGGCCTGAGCTGGAGAACAACAAGCAGGTCCCAGTCTCTTTGCCTCTCCTGCCTGACCCATTTCTGATTACATTCCTTTGGAGCTGGGATTCTGAGCAGAAATCCATGTTTCTTCTATGGCCTTATCTTCATCTAGGCTTCTGGGGCGTTAAGATGATAATATACCTAAATATGCAGATTCTGTGAAGGCTCTTCCTGGAAATGACTGATTAGGGATGAAATATTTAAGATTTTTCTTTTCAGTTTTGTTTCTACTCAGAGATGAAACTACTCTGTAGTAACCTACTCTGGGATAAAACTTACAATATTAAGTATTTTATTTTACTCCACAGTAGCTTCATTTGTGTGTATTTTCATAAGACTATTTAAACATTTAATTAATATAAGGCTCAATTTGTAAAACATTAACATATGACTAAATCTTTATACATTTTTTATTTGAAGTGATCCCAAATGGCAAAGAAGTTTTGATATCAAATTTGGACTTTCGTAAAGTTCAGGGTTGTCAGAATCAACAGTTTTGGTTCAAGCCATTCTAATAATGACTATTTACAAAAGAGATGGAGTGACTCACAAAAAGAGCTTTCAAGCTAAACTGTAGCAATATATTTCTAGAAAGTAGCTAGTTTCTTTTCAATTGTCAGCTTCTCACTTTGATCAAAAAGGGTTCAACAGCAGTGATTTGTAGCACTCTTCATTTTCATCAATGTTTCACAATTCATCAGTTTCAAACCGAAATAATACTGTATCCCACTGCAAATGTTCCTATAATCCTTTCCTCCTCCAATGACCTGATCTGCAGAACTATAGGGGAAAAACCCCCACTGTTCGGCACTAAATATAAATCCCACATGAAACAGATGTCTTCCCCTTTATCTTTTCCATTGCTTTGTTATTGCATTTAATGATCTGTCTATGATTTCCCCTACTTTATTTCTCTTAATAACCAAGGAAAAGCAGACGAACCCACATTCATCTCTTTGAAGTCTCTAACTTGATAATTATAGATAAAATGATGGTAAAGAATATTAAAAAAAATGTTTAAGGGAGCAAACGTGCAATGTATCTGCAATATTATAATCCATTGTACCTAGCTGTTTATTATAAAACTCCCTCTTAGAGTGTCATATGAGAACTCTGAGATACCAATTGGCATCTAATTTTATTATTATCATTTTATGGTGTAATTTCTGAATATTGCTGCAGATATTCTAACCATTTAATATTTTCATTTTAAAAATGTTATAAAAAAAAAAAAAGTATGAGATACAACCAGGATGTTTATTTTTGTATTTCCCTTCCCAGTGCTCCTCTCTTTAATAAATGTCATACTCTCATTGAAATCCCTGTTATGTCCTTAGTTTCTCTGAAATTCTCAGTATATCCTGCAGTCTTTCAATGTGTTGGCTTCCTTTTTAATGTCAGAATTCACCACATATCTGAGAATTATCTCCTACCTCTCTTTGTTCTCTTTGACAGTAGATTCCACGATACTGTATCAGACTTCATCCTCAGAAAGGCCCTCAGCATGCATTACAGCTAGACTTGAAATGCTTTTATTTCCAATACAGAATTATAGCCAAGTAATAAGCTAGTCTCCCCATGATCTATAAGCAACAGGTAGGCTGAGAGGGAAGCTAATTCTGAGATGCACAAAGTCTGTTTTGAATGGAAATCAATTCTCACAGAATCCCTTTGGATTCAGAGGGCAGCTCATCACCCTCCCTAATCAATTCTCTTGTTCAGAGAAGAAGGGTGCTGCAGCAAGCCATTTGTAGGTCCTTGAACTTGTACAACTTCGTATAATTTAGATATAAATGCTATAGCTATATAATTTAGAGAAGCAAATTTTACTAGTGAAGATCCTTTAGGGATGCCATTACGAGGCAGAAATAGGCTGTCTATTCTAGTTATTAATAGGGGCCAAAGGCCACTGCTTGGCCTCGCACCACGTGATATGGCCAATCTGCATTGACATGCCCAAGCTATTTTCTGCCTCAAACAGGATGGTCACATCCAAAATCACAGTCAGAGGAAACTCTGGCATATGGTATCCCCTAAAATGTGCTCATCATAAGGAAAGAGTGCTGGTAATTAGCATATATCAAACAAAAGTTAAGGATGTAGTGTAGGTTCAGTGAGAAGAATTGTATAGTCTCTGCTGTAGTTTTCCAGGTGCAGGAAGAAATAGTACAAAGATGTTCAAAAGGTCTTAAAAATAACAATTTCTCAAATTTTATCCAATTGGGGATAGATAAATTATAGGATCAAAGGATAATTCATGTTGGAAGGGACCTCAGGAGGTTATCTTGTCCAGTCTCCTGTGCAAAGCAGGATCCACTGTTTGATCAGACCAGGCTGCTTAGAGCTGGGGTTTGAATCCAGCTAGATTTTGAAAATCCCCAAGAATGGAGACTGCACAGACTCCTTGGGCAGGCTGCTCTGCTGCCTGACCTCCTCATGAAAAAAAGTTTTTGCTCATGTCTGGTCTGATCTTCTCTTGTGTCTGCCTAAACCTGTAGCCTCTCTTACTCCTGTAACACACCACTGTGAAGATGCTAGCTCCATTTTCTTGACAACCTCCCTTCAGGACCAGGCAGGCTGCTTTTAGGACCCCCAATGCCATCTCTTTTCCAAGCTGAACTAACCCAGCTCCCTCAACCTTTCCTCACAGGACCACAGCTCCAGTCCCTCCACTGAACTTGTGCCAGTTTTATCCATGACTTTCTTGTGCCTGGGGCCCAGAAACACGTGGCATTCCAGATATGGTCTAACAAGAACTGAGCTGAGGCTGTGACCGCCTGCTTCCTGTGAGCTACTGGTTGTGCAACCCCTGATGCAGCCAGGAGGCTGCTGGCCATCTCTGCTGCCCGGGCACTGCTGCTGGTGCTCAGCTGGCTGCCCAGCAGGGCCCCGGGGCCGCTCCACTCCTCAGAGCTGCTCCCCAGGCAGGCCAGCCCCAGCCTGGGTGCTGGCAGGGGCCCTTCTTTCCCAGGGCATGGCTCTGTATTCGGCCCTGCTGAATTTCATGGAGCTCCTGATGGCCCCTTCCTCCAGACTGTCTGGGTCTCTGACCTGGGTGGACAGCATATTCTTATTCTCCAGTGTTTCGATTAATTATGTTGAATAATTTTCCTTTTTCTTCTTTAGTTTCCTCTGGAAATCTTTCTTCCTGGTTCCTTTCTCTTACTCTCCCTGTCATTTATGATGTAATTCCAATAGATGACAATTTCAATCCTCCAGATACTTTTCCAGCTTTTGCTAGGCTTCACTGCACTATCTCCTGATGTTTCTGAGAGCATCAAGTATTTTCTGCTATTTCAAGATGTTGTCTGGGCTTTCTATTACAATATGAAGAAGGATTCAGTGGCATGATTGAATAGTTATTTAGAGAAGAGGTAAAAAAAAAAGTTTTTAAAAACTGTGGAAACCAGCCATCCAACATTCAAAGGAAATTTTAGAAAGAGTGAAACTGGTCCTTCTATCTAACCTGAACATACTTTTGTGTATAAGCCCTTCACTGCTACTGGCAGTATCTGCTCCTACAAGACCTGAAATAAGTTATGTCTTTCAAGCTGGAAAAATGGTAGACTGGATTGGCAGTTTGTAAAAGCACACCATACAGAAGAAGGGAAGAGCCTGATATATTTGCTGACATTTCATCTTTGCTCTTGTATTTGTTAGACTGACAAATAACTGTGGAATGGAGATGCATAAGGAAACCTTTTTAAAGGGAGAAGTGAATCAATGTTCAAGACCGATGTTACTTACGATGACAATTTCCCGTCTCTCCATGGTATTTCTCCTGTCTGAAACACTATTCTGCATGTCATTTCCTATGGCTTGTTTTTCTTTACCTCAAGTCCACTCTTCCCTAGCTTTCTTATGTAATAAAGCACTCTAAAATACACTGTTTATACTGTTCCGTTCTCTTAGACTGTCACTAGTGTCCTCCCTCCCAGATGTATGCATCCTTTACACACAAAATTTTAAAAGTAGGAGCAATAGCTTGGAGGTCAACATCAAGTCATCCCATCTGCTTCCCTAAGGAGAGTTATTGTTAGCTGCACAAATACATATATATCCATGTGAATAAAGATGCTAATGCTTCATTATCGCTGCAACAGAATAATTGGTACTCTAATTTACATCTTCCCAACACTATCTATCTATCAAGATTTAATGAGATATTTAACATGTTGTTACTCTATGTATGTACATGTTTAATACATAACAACCTGTTATCTGTCAGCTTAAACCAGAACTGTACACTACAATTAGATCCTTTTCCCCATAATTATCCTAACATATGTCTGGGCAACCCCAGTGCAGTCAAGTTACTTGCACTGGATATAAATCATGACAGAATAAGGCCATGAACCATTTTAGTTTGGTTTTTTATATTGTTTCCATTTCTTAGAAACTCCAGATACTTAAGAGAAATGGACTTTTTAAATGAAAAATCTATTCATTCTTCTAAGCAGATGGCATAATACATATAAATGCCTTCTTTACATTCTTGTTCAAGAGGCATAAAATGAGCCATCCAGCAGGGTAGAATATGGATCAATATGTGTTTTCAACAGCTCCTGGTTCTATTTCCACGGATGTCAGTAGGTGTGTTGCCACTCATTTCTAAGAGTGCAAGATCAGATCCAAGTAGCAAGAATTCATAATCTATCCTGTCTATGTCCTTTGCAGGTGCACGAATAGTCCCAAAACCTTGAAATTCCATTGTCCATGAGTAAATTGTACTCAGAAACATGGAGTTTCCCACAATCTGTCAGTTCTACTATTACACAAACTCCTTCCAGTTCTTCCATTCAAATGGCTGTTCTTGCAAAGAAGCTTTCTCAGTCACATTAAAGTAGTAACTTATCACTTGTTCACCATGATATTTGCATCTGTTTTTTTCATGGTCATATACAGCAAGAGGTTTTCTGCCTTTTGTGCCTTTCTTATATAAAGAACTGCATTGAAAAGAGTACTTGTATACTTATTAGAGATGATGCATGATAATATCAGGGATGAATTATAGCAGGTTATTCTCTCCACCTTCCCTGGCACCAATGCATGAGCAGAAGGTATTTTTTCTGACATCAGGTAAGCACACCAATCTTCCAAAAAGCTCTGTAAATTCAAACACAAGAAACAGAAAATGAAATTATTCAGATCAAAACAGAGTGATGAATTAAAAAGAATGAAAAATGTCCAGTATTTTGAAAAATATTAGGTGGAAAGAACCTCAACTGCATTGGGATTGACAGCACTGTTCCACTCTACAGACATGCCGTGATATATTGACAAAGTCATTTGAATGCTTTCTTTAATGTTGGTTTGTCTTTTTTTTTTTTTTTTTTTTAGCTTGAAATTGAAACCCTCTTCTGCAGAGAATTTCTGATTTTGGGGGTATTACACCAAATGTGGTTTAACTGGAATAAAGGGGACCTAGTACATCCATTTGTTCTGTATTTGTCCTTGTTGGATCCTTGTGTGTTATCCTTGTCTGTTAAGTGTTGTAACACTTAGGAAACTGTTAGACAATTTTATTTTCTTAAAGAAAGCCCTTACTTTAATTATAAATGTGACTTTCACAGAGATATTACTGACGGATTTTTAGGGACTTCAGAGACTAAATAATTTATAAAATTAGACTAGTCCAAAGTTTTCAACTACTTTTGCTTTGCAGTTGGTACAACCTCAGGCGTACTCTCAGCATGGAGCATCATTGAGATATGATTAGGCAAATGCTCTAGAAATTAGTGCACATTATTTTGGCTTTCCAGATTTACATCCTAATTTTCCTTCCCTTCAGAAAATATTACATATATTTCCATGTACCTTTGTCCAGTTAGCATAATGTGCTAGGGTGTATTTTATATGTACAGATATTTTGCTGAAATATAGCATTTCATAGCTATTTGATAAATAGCTTTCCTGTAAAAACATTTCACTTTCTTTTCTAATTTCAGATCACCTTACTGAGACTCTATTTATGTTCTCCTACAGACACGAATTTCTTCTATACATTAAATAATTTGGAATAGGGACTATTGTTCACCCAATATTTATATCATTCTCAAAATAATGTATTCCCAAATTGATTGACTTCTTGTCACTACTACAATATAAATGTTAAAACATGGCTTTATTTTATGTTGAGGCAGATATGAGACAATACTCATGGAAAGCAAATTTAATACTGGCCTGGGTGAGCATCTACACTACAGATGCAGTTCAAAGTTATGGCCATCAAATGTCAGAAAGGAAGTATATCAAGTACCTAACTGGACAGTCAAAACAGCTCAAATTGCAACTATCAGACACTTACAATGAATTGCTCATGAATAAGCAGCAGTCTAAGAATTACTGACAGAAGCTATTTGGAGAGGAGTTTTCAACAAATCCGAAAAAAAATCATGATGCTTTTTCTATGACAGATCACAAACAGAGAGATGACATTTGGCAAACAGATAATTCAACGTGAATTACTCACTCAAGACTGCTAATAATACCTAGCAATTATATAATGCTTATGCATTTAGTGGATTGCACAAACTCTGACATTCATTAGGTTGAACTTACTCTTCTTGTCTACTCTTTGTGTTAAAATTCTCCTTAGTGAAAAACTTAGTTTGGCACACACAGATTTTTATGCAGACTGACTGTTTGGCTACCTAAATTTCCATCTTCATGTGTAAAAGGAAATACACACACAAAAAAAAAAGGTTAAAGTCTTAGGTAAATACATGAGGGTAGCTTGTCAGTTTGTAGTGTACCGTAAATGAGGAATGGTGCTCAGTTGTTGTGACAAGCTGAGAAAAGGACTCGCTATTTCTCAATTACTGTCCTTATGACTGGGAGGAGGAAGGATTTGCCTGCTGAGTTGGTACCTGCTGAAACCCCAGCTGCTGACTCAGTGGAGTTGGCTGGCGCAGAGCCCTGCAATGCACATCCCCATTCCTGCACAGGAAGAAGCAGCACCACCATTGCTAACAATATTTAGAGATTGTATAGCATGCGTCAAAGTATTTGTCAAAACACTTCAAGGAGTGTAGAATATATGGCAAGGGGAGCAAAGGCCTTTGCATGGCCTTTTGTTCTCCTTCCCTTCTCCCTGCCTCCTTTTCCATTGTATATATAGAATTTTTTCAGGAGAGTATGTGAAAAAACAACTTCAGAAAGCACAATTGCACAATTAAGCCCTAAATAAGAGCTATTGGAGGAAAACAGAAAGACTACTAGCCTGGGATCAGCTTCATAACTAAACAGTATTTTCTGTCATGTCTCCATAAGATTTCAATGAAATTCACATGGTAAATATTATCAAAACATCTACCCTCTTTGTTCAGATAGAAGATGAAAAAGAAGTTGAATAGTCTGTAAGCAATATATACTGAAATAATACAGGGCACCTGATATTGGTAAAATCCAAAATTTGGAGGATGTCTTGAATAGATTAGAAATTAGAAATTGTTCTTAAAACACTTGAGAGACTGCATTTCAATTCATAGAGATGATATATATTCTAAAGAGACAAAGAAATATAAATCATCCCCAGTGTTTTTAGTTGATGGGGTTAGAAGGCAAACTCATTAGCACATTCATGAGACATTAGCTTATCTGTATACCTGCCTTCTGTTGCTGAACAAGCCTCCAGAGTATCCACTGGTTCATTTCTCTGCCACTGTCAGGAATGCCACATATACAGAGTTCAATATTGTCCTAGTTATTCAGCATTGGCGAGTTATCAACGCGGCCAGTAGCCACTCACTCATGTAAGAAAATCAAGTGGTTCAGAGCCTTTGATCTCATTGCATTTCACTGGTTGTGTAATTTATAGGGCTGATAACTGAAAGTGGTATAGGTTCCCTGAGTTAAATTCTCCACTCATTTTATAATGTGCTTTGATAAATGAAGTAGGTTGGTAAGCATTACCAGCATGGTAATTACAGTTCTGGCTTTTGATATATTTTTTCTCTCTTTTAAGGATTATATTTAGATGTAGTGGCAGTAAAATTTTTTAAATCAGCTTTTCTTTAACTACCATATGCTGAGTTTCTCCCAAAGCTCAACTCATTTAGATACAAACTCTTAGAGAATGTGTAAGTTTCTGACAGACAACGACCTGTCATATGCTTGAATGTATGCATTATAATTTGCATATCCCTTTTATGATTACAGAAAGTAAACACTCATACTAAACATTCAAGGTTCATTAATAACCAGTAGCTCCATCTTTTCCTGAAATTTTGGTATTCAGATAGAAGGGAATACATTCATGATAGTGTTCAAGACAAGTGCAAAGTGTGGCTACATCTACATTACTAAACTTATCTGCCTCAGGAAGCAATTCCTGGCTCTGTGGTCCTGAGAAGTAACTAGAATATTTTGTGTTTGCAAAGTGATAATAAAGTGAGATCATCTGGAAAAAAAAAAAAAAAAAAGAAATATGTACAGCAGCCTACCAGAGCAGTGTCTCCATAGCAGAATGCCAAAGACAGGCATTGCTTGCCCTGCAGCATGTCCTGAGGGTATGTGCTTGTCTTTGCGGGCACAGGGCCTGCTGGCATCAAGTCAGAAGTCTGTCCCAGGCTAAAGGAGCCCAATTTGGCACCATGTATTCCGTATTTTCTGCCTGGAGTGAACCCTGGAGCAAACTACCATGCCAACTGTGCCCTGGTTTCCTCCTGGAGGAAACAAGATTACTCACTCGGAAAGGAGCCTGGAAAGGTCCTGGCATCCCTGCCAGGGATAACTGGGAACCAGGGCTGGGGAACTCACTTAATTAACAGCATAGAAGCCCCTTGGGATGATGTGCTTTTGCTATACAGACTAGGGGCTGTAAGTGTTACCACAGTTCAAATAGATAATTAAATATCACTCACACCACAATTTCTATGACTGCATGAGTTTGCTGAGCTTTTTATTCTCATCTGTAAGTCATAAAGAGCAGGCTTATCACCTGCCATGTTACATCCTGGGCTCAATACAATGATTCTTATTGAAGGACACTGCTTCCTATAGCATGATTTTCAATTGCGTATCAAATAAATTCAGGACAAAATGGAGAGAAGTGGGGAACAGTACTGAATTTCCATACAGTGATCTGCCTTCTCAACATTAACCAGTCATGCTACCCTTTTCTGGCTAGCTCCTTCAGGCCACCACTTTCACAAGTATTAAGAGTAATTAAAATAACAAAAATAAAAACATTGATTCCTAAACAAGTGTTTTTCAAACTGTTACTTAATATTTACTTAATTTTCAAAGTAGTATTTAGTGCATTCACTTCTTTAGGTGGATCTGTAACCATGGCAACAACATAATCTCATAACACATTCTTTAAAACCACATTCTAGAAACAGCGCCTTGTTCCAACTTGTATTGTTTACTCTGATGGTTTGGATAAAAAATGATCGAACCTATCTGGCTGTTGCTCACATAATGATACTCTGAAGTTCAGTAGCCCCTTCCAACCAAAGGGCTTTCCCCATATTGCCAAGTGGTACCCAAAGCTTTTGTTAAAGCGAGTGTGCATTCCTACCTAGGTGAGAAAACTAAGGCACTAATGTATTAGCTCACTTGTCTGCTGTCAGACACAATGTATGGGCAAAAAGAGGCACCAGCACACATTTCCTGCACTTCCAAGCACACCACTCCCTGTTCACCAACTGAACAGTGAGACATCCACCAAATTCTAAGAAAAAAAAAAGGGGGGGGGGGGTTCCTTTAAAACTCAAGCTGAAGCAGATTAATTCCAGAGATCTGGGTGCAATGCAGTTTGGGTAAAAATTCATTCCAACATCTAGGTCATTGGCCATAAAACACACAGAAAACCAGTGTGGGATTTCTCTTGCTTACACTGCTATTTGTTTACAGTAACTGTTGAATTTCAAATTTATGCTGATGTGAGAGCAGAACTTGACCTCTTGTTTTCATGCAAACATCCACCACATGAAAAAAGAAGGAAGCAGTAAGAAAATCTGAAAGAAGCCAAATAGTTTCTCAACAGCATTATTTTCATAGTTCGTTCTGAGGCCTCTCTGAAGGGTGCAGTTGTGCTGCTTTTTGTCTAAAAGGACATATTTTTGCCCTTACCCTTTTATTGTTATTCCCATTAGAATAGAACTTTAAACATTTTTAATGATGATATGTTTTCACCGATTATTCAACAAATATACGCAATGTCAAGTTAGGGGAAATGAGGCACAAAGTACTGCAGGCAGAGTTCATACCATGCACCACAGAGGCTTGAGAGCAGCTGCTGAAAACCATTGTGTTGAAATTTCACTTTGAAAAAGGTACAGTTCTGTACAATAGGCTATAATGTTTCTAAAAGAGCTATTCAAAGCCTTTTGTGTAAATCATTTACATTCTCATTGCATAAATCATTTCCATTTTAAAATATCTAGTCAGTTGAAATGCCACAAATATTTGTATGATCAGCGTTTGAGCTTGAAAATGTGAAAATACAATTAAAATGTCCATTGTAAAGGCTGCAGATTTTCCTTGATTCTCCCTGCCTTGCAACCAGAGCATGTTGGGTAAGATATTCAAAGTTGTCTAGTAGAGTAAAGCAGCTATTTAGTTAGAGCTATGCATCAAGACACCTTAGTAAATCTCTTCCTTTCATGTAATTAATCCTTCTTCAGTGCCATTGATTTTAATGGGACATAAAGAGATGTTTATATTTTCATGTTACCACGTTTAGAAGGTAGCACAATTATGTCAATTTTGTACTAATATACCTTCTGGCAATGCTGAACATGGACTGTCAAATGCCATTTCTGATGACTCATGGACATAACTGTGGTCATTCTTTTGCCTTGATTTTCCCCTGATGCTCTGTCCTTTTAACTTCTTCACGGTTTCTCTGCTCTTCTGAGCCACCCTGAGTCCCTGTCTGACCCTCACTGACTCCAGCCTCTCTGCCTCACATATTAGGGAGCCTGCTCCCCATCACCCTGATTTTTTTATTTCTTTATCTCTGCTTTTATTCATGTAAAGAGCTTATTAGATTTCTTTGGGGCAAGGGGGGAAATTAATTTGCTTCACTGTCAAGAAACACAGTTTTAGAGCTGTGGATGCCATAATAGCCATGAATGCTGAATTCACGCACTTTTGTGCATGAATTCTTGTACTTTTGTACAAGAATACAAAGGACCATAATATGTGAATGAAGGACTCACTACGTAAGTGTCAAGGAAGTGAAACTATGAAATGCTCCCCCTCCCCCTTTATTTAAATAAACTGAAAAAGGAAATTCCACTGTATTGAATATGGGCATCAGCATCAACAAGCAGTAATACCCTTCAGCACTTTCCACAGAGCCACTCTTGTAGAACGATGGGTCATTTTGTCTTTGGGTTTTATCTGTTGATGGCAGAAAAATAGGAAGAGTTAGGAACAACCCTAACTGGGTCCAGTTCTCTTCCTAGTGAGAAGCAGGGTCCCCAAACAATGCTTTCTTTCCTACTGTTTAGTCGAGTCCTCTTCTGCCTCTCTCCAAAAGTCCCAGTCCAGATTTTTTGCAGCTCTTCCTCTAAACCTCTGGGCTCCATACCAAGACAACCTACAGTCCATTGCCCCCAGCCTCTTGTCCAGCTCATCCAGCTTGTTTGTCCCTTGTTCCCATGCTATCCATACCATGCTGCTCCCAGTCACACAGACTCTCTCTTAGGGCTTGCTGGAGAGTTTCCTTCCTTGTCCTCTGCCTTATGTTCTCTGTGATCCAGTGCTACATCAGGTTGAGATAACTCATTGCAGCTCCCTCTCCCTGTATCACTTTTGAGTCTCCTCATCCAGTGAATCTTCCTTTGTGGCAGAACTGCCCTTCACTGGCAGTCACACTAATACATTTCATTTTCTCAGTGAGCATAACTTGAAAAAAAAATATTTTTCTTTATCATTGTTCACCGATGCAGTATAATCTTGTAGCTCAGGGTGTACTTAACATTTGGACTGAAGCAGATCCCTAGTACGGTAAATTTCAGCCCTTTCAGTAGAAGTTCAGAAGAAGTAGAAACCATATTGTAGTGGATAGTGTCTAGCAATCTTAATAATAAGCATAATAACTTTAATAATAACAATACCATCAGCAATCACTCATAATATATACTTTTTTCTTGATTGCTATGGAAGATTTCCCTGTAATATTCTTTTGAAATTATATTATCTTTTCTCTCTATGAGTAAGTTATAACTGACACTACAATTTATCATTTGAGAATTAGATTTTTAAAGGCTGCTTTCATTCAGGTCACACAGTGGGACAGACTCTGCACAAAAGAAAAAATCATGTAGTTGGTCTTTCAAGGTCAATAAGATTACAGTGAAACAAGAAAATTTGGTCTACCATTGATAGATTTCTTACAACTGTATGCCATAGCTTTGTGTTGAAATCTTCATCATACTCCGAAATGTTCTTCTGTTCCAACCAGTGTCTCCTCTCCCTGTCCCTCCCCTCTCCAAGTCAAAACAAATTTCAGTAGAGGAAAATAGTTTGCAACTGTTACTCACCGTCTCAAAGAAAAAAATAAGCCAATGTAAAATTCAAAATTTATACTGCATTTTAATACTGAAATTAAATACGGGTGGATTTTGACTTTATGCCACTTTGATTTCTAATGAGGAACCGATCAGGAAAATATTGGTGTGCAATCCAGGGTATTAATGTAAAGCTGATCATTTTCAAAATTTCTTATGACCTAGGAGACAGTGTCACAGAAGTGTGCAGAAAGTTGGAGGCTGTATTTACGCTATGAAGGACCCCATTGCTTAGATTATTGGAAGGGGAGTACAGACAGCTCCAACACTAGTAGTATAAATTTAGTTTTTGTTTTGTTTTGTTTTCTAATCTTCACTTTACCCACAAAGTATGTATATGTTGACAAAAATATCTATATCATAGAGGTATTATGAAGCTTTACTAATATGTAATCAAAACTTTAGAGAATATATACCTGCTGCTATAATGATTTTCCTTTCTTTTCTTCAGACAAAATTTTTAGTCATAAAATCTTTGAGATAGTTTCCCAAAGCAAATTAATATTCCACCATAATACTGAGCATCACAGATGCATTTTCCTTAAATAGGTTTAATTTAGCACATAATGTGTAGAAGTTTTGCACTCTTCCTATAGGATATTTTGCTGAAATTACTCTGCATAAATCAAACAGAAGGTACCAAAATAACTTCAATGAGTCTCCTGTTTGCTTAATGTTTGCATGTTGGGCATAACTAATTCACTTTTTAGTGTGCCCTGGAGACTTGTGAAATCCAAAAGCATTCGCTGTTGAAACAGTGTAGTATTATTCATGAAAATAAAACTGCATTGGAAAAAAATTAAAAAAAAAATTTAAAAAAAGAAGCCTACTAATTAACGTGGGGCTAACTGCAAGCAAATCTATTATTTCTCAATATTAAATAATTAGCATTTTTATTATGGTACCATTATATACATCATTGGCTTATTTATTAAAGAGATGAAAGGGTTCTTAAACTTTCATGAATATGGTTTGATGCAATAGAGAATTGCTTTACTGGAACAAGCTACTCCAACCCTTTTCTCTCATTTTCATCACCCATTTTCAAACAAATAATATGAAAGGTGATGAGCCCAATAAAGCTGAACTCACCATATCTTTCCATATGCACGTGTATTGTTACCATGACACTGCAGTGTGTTGCTTCTGTCATCTTTTCACATTTGTAGCTAATACAGTGCAAAAATAGGCTAATTCATTAGCTCTTTTTCCCCTACAAAAGTGCCTGCAGTTCTTGGAAGTTTCATTTGAATACCTATCTTCAGAAAATGCTCAGTAGGAATCAGGCTTTCTCTAGAACCCTCACCCATTGACACAAGTCCATGGCCTGCAAAAGTGTTCTAAAAAAGGCACAGGACAAAGTATACACATGTTTCAGAACAGTCTGGGAGAGATGAGGTTCTTTAGGTCTGCATTTGACTGTCCTCCAGTGCCAAAGAGGAATGTTGCCATTGTGTATTGTTTGTTGCTTGGCAAATATTTGATTGTTTTTAATAACTGCCTGTCATTTCTCAGTGAACAAAAAATGTCAGAACAATTGCATGATATGAATGATGGTCTGTGTCCAAATAGCATTTGGCAAACATTTTGGTATTATGATATTTTGCCCACAACTGGGTTTGTTTATTAAACTAACAGCTTAGTTTGTTATTTATTAGTGGTGAAAGTAGGATGAAATTCTATTTATAAGCTAATATAAAGCTTATAATATAAATTAGCTTATAAATATTTCTGATTTATTCAACTGAACAATGACAACAGGAACATCAACCAACATCTACATTGGATTTTTATTGTTCATGTTCTGGGCTTATATTTGCAATCATAATGCAGCAACAAAGCTGAGCTATTCACTGTTCTGTATTGGTATGTCCAGGCCCTAAAGGACTCAAATGATTTTCCCTCCTTTGCAAGGAAGGTGATTTGGCAAAGATTGTTATAGCTTAAGCCTAACTTGTAGACCTAAATACATAGGTATTCTTGGTAAACAACATTGACTTGCAAAAGGGCAGTGCAACCCACGTTTCACAGGTGGAGCATAGAACTTGCAGAATCCACTCATAGGGGGCAACCTCCCCTCCAATATTTAAATATTGACCTGATTTCCAAGTTATCAGGAAGCTTAAAGTCATCATTACTTATGATCTCAAATAAAAAATTGGTCTAAGCAGACTGTAGGTACATATTCAGGTCTTTCTTAAGATCCTCATCTAGAAAAAAAGTGATAGAGTAGTTTGCAATAAGAGAAATTTACAGTCAGACTCTGAAATATGGAGCTATTCATGGCTTTGTCTTTGATATGTGTTTAAAACTTATTATTACAGACATATGGTTTAGGGTGGAATTTGATTTTTTGTGTCTTGCATAGAACAGAATACATGTGCAATTTTACATGAGGGTTTTCTTTTTTCTTTTTTCTTTTCTTTTCTTTTCTTTTCTTTTCTTTTCTTTTCTTTTCTTTTCTTTTCTTCAAAAATCTCATCTGAATCTAATGAATAGCCATATAAAAATAACAAAGCCAACTACCCTAATAAAGCTATTAGGTTCTTTTGAATAGAGTACAGCAGAGCTCCATGAGCCGGGAAAGATTTTAAAGAGATTATGGGCTGAAGATAGGAATCCCTATCTGACAGATCCCTCTGGAGGTCAGGCAAGGAAAAAAACAAGAAGCCATGTGGCCAAAAGATGATCTGCTAACAAACAATTAAAGGATGTCTGGGTCAAAAAGGGGGAAGAGAAGGAGGCAAAAATGGAAATGCTCAGTTCTACAAGCTGATTGAGGTGCAAAGGGAAACGAATATCACTTCATGTTGCGGATGTCCCAGCTCTTCAGTGTTGAAATGCCATGTATTTTTTTTAAAGGCTGTTATTGCCCGGTCTGGTTGGACAATTGCCAGTTCCCTCTTTGTCACACGTCTGTTGCTGATGTGCACTAACTGTTTTGCGCTCTGCATCACCGATGCCCAGCTCTCCAGGGTAGGCTGCTCAAGCCACTGCAGAGGCAGCGGAAGGACCATATGTGCTAGCCCTCCTGCTACCCTTCGTGAGACCCAGCTGGCCAAAGGACAGTCCAGCTGCATGTGTGCAGCAACCCTGGTGCTTCCCCAAATAGTGAACTGGCTGTGGGCGTGATGCTGTTCTCCACACACGCACAGGTGGCTCCAGGAAAGACGGTACCTGGCATGCGACAGGTATGGACACGGACTGAATGAGTTGTTCTGTTGGCAACATCCAACAAACACAGATATTATTTCCAGAAGGCTTGGGGTTCTCTCTTCTTATGTGTCTAGCAAATGCTCTGAATTAGACTGCAAAAGAGACCTCTCTGTTTCCCAGAGTGTATTGCACATAGTTCAGCCTGAGTGGAAGAACTGAGTGGTTTCACTCCATATCAGATGATGTCACATATGCAAAATAGTACACTCTGGGGTAATTCTCCTGGGAACCATGACATCCTTTTCAAAAAAAAAGCCAAGCTAATACTAGGACTCTGATCACTCTCATAATGATGGAAGGACCTGTCTCAGGATGAAAAATGGCCTGAGCAGGAGAAGTATCAGCATTATAGCTTTGTGAAGAGGCTCTAGAAATGAAAGAGTGTCTAAGGTTTGCTCAAACAGGGCAGATTTGCATAGTACAGGAAGAAATAACATTTGCTTCTGAAGTCTTGAGCTTAGAGGAAAAGAAAAAGAATTTAACAGTCTCCAGCTCTTGAGATTGCAACAAATGCATATTCTGTCTGAAGACCTCAAATGCAATTAAATTTTTGCTAAATTAATTTTGTGAAAAACCCAGCTGAAGTTAGGAGGGTGGAGAAAATTAAAGTGTTTTTTTACTTGCTGTGTAAGTAGTCTTGCTGAATCAGAACACTTAAAGTAAGATGGATTCAACAGAATAAATTAGCAGTGTGCTGGAGTGAAGGTTGGAGCATGCTTTCTAGCTGAAAGGGACTCAGAAAATAGCAACGTCCTTTTACAGATGAGGAGTTTCCTCAGAAAAAAAAGAGACAGAAAAATAAAACAGTCAAGAAAAGGAAAGAATAAAATTGGTTTGAAGAAAAGTGATACATCGAGGGTGTATTTACTATTTAGGTAAGTTAAATACTTTCCTAGTATTTTCTGTTTCTCTGACTTTTCCTTTATTTTTTATTTTATTTTATTTTTTTCCCCACCCTGCAACACTTTGGTCAGCTGTCCTATCTGTAAGTGATGCTTTGGGCACCATTTCTAGCACTATGTGGCTGAAAAGAAAAAATAACTGGAGAAGAGTTTCCTTTCTAAACTTTCCAAGTAATGATATATTAGTCTGTAAAAAAAAAGATACACTGAAAATTGAATTGGGGGTGAAAGTAGAGAAGCCAAAAGACAGAGGAAGAAATACCTAAACTGTTGAAAGCATCTTAGCTTTTCTGGTAAATGCACAGGATTTTTTTTTTTTTTTTTTTTTTCCCATCTAAAAGGATCACTGGCTATTCAAGACATAACAACTTACAAACCACAGGGGATGTTAATGAATACTATCACAAACACAGAATGTCAGTTGTTCATGGCTTTTTCTACTCAGAATGATGTTCAAAACCACTGGACTACTTATTAATTTGCCCTTTTTTACCCACACTTTGTTTCGTTTTCATTTGTCCTCATGCTGAGATCTATTTAGGGTATTTAATGTAAAGCTAAACTGGATCCTATTGAAGGTATTTTTTGAGCAAATAAATCACAGAAATACAAACTAAAAGCTTATTATCTGTTTCTATAAAAGTAAAAAAACATTTTCTCTTACACCTGAAGTGTTATTCATCCTGGGAAAGAAGACTTTTCTAACCATAATCCCCAAATCAAATCTGTAAATACTAGTGAACTAATTACACAAAATTTAGATTATTTCATAAGCTACTGTAGGTTTTCAGAACCTTTGTCATTGTTATATGCTAAGTATATGAAATATCTCACCAGGTTTGCAAAACTTAGTTTGTCTCAGTTCTTTCCCTTTTCCAAAGCCTCTACTAATGCAAGTGTTGTTCATTCGCCTTTCTAACTTGTCAAACCTGAATAAGACTGGTTACAACATCTCAATGGAATTCAGTGGAGAAAATAATGGACCTATGTAAAAGGGAAGGTGGTATCTTCTCTGCAGTTATACCCACTCGATATTGAGAACTCTTTTTGCATGATGTTCATTATTATCAGTCCTGGAAATTAAAGTGTTTTGTTTACACTGTTGGTTGCAAACACCCCATGTAGCTGTGATTAGCAAGTGGGAAAATTGGTCTGAATGTAACTCCCTTCTATCACAGCCACTGTTTCTGTTCTTTACAGCTGGCCTGCATAAAGTCTCCAAGGCAGACATAATCAAAGGAAAAACAGGAATGTCTTAAATCCATCCCTATGTGGCTAATGAAGGATCTTACTGACTGGAGCATTATAGCATTCATCAAGCAGTTTTGCTCCTGAGCTCTTATGTGGAGGAGGCGAGGGTGTCTTCACCCTGGGAAATTTCACAGGTGCAATTCACTGGAGCAGCTCCACTTGGCCTATGTAGACGTACCTTACAAAACTTTGTTAATTAGTCTGGGCTTCATAACACAGTTCCTGGTGTGGCATAATTAGAAGGACTGCCGGACAATATGTGTGTGAAGTAAATTGCTGAGTCAGGTCCCCAAACATGGAAAACTATGAACAGCTGGGAAATATGACAAGAAAAGAAAGAGTGCTACAAGGAAAATGAATTTGTATTCCAAACCTACAGTCAGGATGCAGAAGATCAGAAAATGACCATGCAGAAGAAAAGCATCACTCAAGGAAAAAAGAAGAGAACAGATTGTTGTGATGGAACTGGAAGAGACAGCTCTCTCAAGGGCTGCATGGAATATGTTCAAGAAAGAACGGGAAGCATAAAAATGTGATGCCACGGAAAAGAACTTAGACGACAAGTGAAGCAGCAGTGACAAGACAGATTTAAGACTGAAAGTAGTTGTAGACTGAAGGCAAAGGAATAGTAAAAAAAGGGGAAAAAAGATATTAATGAGTAGAACTTGTGATTCAGCTGTTACACAAACTCTTTGCATAAGCTCACAGGTGCCAGAGTGATGATGAAATTATTTACATCAGGCTTTTTGTTTTTTTTGAATCTGAAAGAGAATTTGTCTCATGGAAAGGGCAGCAGCTGAAGTACTCCAGTGCTGATCCCTGTTTGCTGAAATGACTCATTCAAGCCATAGGCAGCCACGCATAATTAGGAGCAACGGAGGTTGCTCTAATCCGTGGCCAGGGAGTGTTCAGACAGTTTATTGCTACGTCTCCACCTTCTCTTGAACTGCTCCACACACAGTTGTTGTTTGGCATAGTTATGTTCTTCAGTGAGCATGAGATGATCTCTGAGAAAGAAAAATGGAACTGTTTAGGGGAATTTGGATAAGGCAGCAAACACAGAAAAGCTTTTTCTTCTGATCAGTCAGACACCAGCAAAATCTTTGTAGTAGAACAGGTGGAACCAAGGTGCAAAAAGGTTTTGAGATGACCGTGTGGTAAAATGTTACTGCTTCAGAACACTTCACTAGAAACTTTTAAGAAGATGCCTGTTAGAATCACTTCAGTGATGTTATGCTCACACATACATACAGATGAATGACAAACACTTTTATGTGGAACAGTAAAAGGAGGAAAAGTCAATCAAGAAAGATCAGGACTCTCTGTACAACGTAAAAACCCCAGAGTTTTATGCTTACTGACTGTTTGTGAGGCACTGGGGAAAAGATGCAATGAGGTGCACTGCTAAAACTCCTTGTAATCTGGGAGTTTCAGTAGCTAGAGTGTGGAAAAGATTGGTTGGGTCATGCTGCTATTAAAGCAGCATTGATGATATATCCTTGCCTGTATCAAGATTCATTCTGTGAAGAGATTATGCTAGTATATCCATACAAATCATAAGTGTCATGAGTGTCTTAAAAGAGCAGCAACTGTACTCTAAGAAATGTTGTGACTGGAGAGAATAAGCACGTACACTAAATAATGAGGGTTCATCCCTGTCTGTCTGACATTCATGCAGCCAGAAAGAAAATGTTTAAAAAAAAGTCTGGAGAGGATGTCATTTCTCTGTAATAAAAAATTGTTCTCATCAGTTTCTGAAACACTTCACAGTGTTCTCTAAGTTAAAGACTGTCATTTCAAATATCTACCTGTGAAGAAAACAGAAAATTGGACTTCTCAGTGAAGAAGGAACGAACCTTCCGCTACCATTTTAGGATATCTGTCCAACAGAGGTGCCATAGACACTGGAGGAATTATTGATTAGATTCCTATTGAAAGGAGCTGTCTACAGACATATATACAAGCTCAGTGATACCTTCCCTGGCCAGAGGAGTACTTTGGAACAGTATATGATTTGACCAGGAATATGCAATCCAATTTCCAATAGTATGGGTAAACACTATCCTCATTCTAAGTGAAGATGAAGGAGCAGTGACTTCTAATGCAGGAATGACTTATTTAAGTTTTCACATCACCACTGTAAAGACAAGCATTGTAGCCTTATGCAGCTCTAAACCTACAGCTAGAACCGAATCTCAGACACTGAAATGAGTGCTACAGATAGCAAATATAAAGAGTCAGCTGCCAGAACGTGATTAGAATTGTGTCTAGTTTGCTTTGTTCAATTTTTGCTTTAGTAGTTTAAATCACAGTTCTTAGTATTAAAACATATCAGTTCAGGCAGCTATTAATATCCTCTGAGATTTAGAAGCAATCACATTTAAAAACGGAATTGCAGAAGATGTATAAACAGGAATGATGTTTTAAAGAAATTAAACAAAGACCTTAATTGCAAAACCAGTCATATGGCTAAGAACAGGAATAAACCTTTGTTAAATAAAGTGTCAGTGACAAGAAGACGGAATAATCTGACATTCTCTTGCATGAATTAGGTGTTTCTTTCTGACTGCTAAATACTTGCCTGATGATCAGTTGCTGTCACATTTAGAACTAACTATAAATCGAGCTCGTCCAACAAGATGCATTACTTATTATATATCTAGGACAACAGTACAAAGGACGAACATAGACTGTGGTGCTAACTCAGGCTGTTGCCATATCATGTTTGTTCCTTTCAGTAATTTCACGGTAATAAATAATGACAATTAATATTTGTAATTCTAAATGAAGCTGAGAGCAGTTTTGGTATCTTTTTTTGGTGAGTTATTCTTCCAGAGCAATACATGATAAGAAAGATTATTTCATCCACTATAGGTGAAATTGTCCAAGTTTTTCACTTCTATAATTTAGACAAAAATCAAATCCAGTTCATTTTAGTTCCATTCTTTCCTTATAAATCCCTAAATTATATGAAATGTACTTTGGATTTGGATTGGGTTTGGCAGAGTTTTCAAGGAGGTTTCTGTGAAATATAAAGTTTGCATTACAGTTAGAGTAAAATTTGGCTGATTGATTGGGCTGCCATTACAGAATGTTGATTTTACAGCACAACCACAGCTTGGCAGATAGCACAATATTTTTCCATCAGTATTTGCCTTAATTTTTTATGAGACTTCTCATCAGTTGTATTTTGCCAATGATTATCTGTGTTTGAGAATCCTGTAGATCTTATTTATCATGACACTATAGTCTGCAGGAAAATACAAGTGAAAGATCTGCTGCAGCAAATGAGGCAAATGATGAGGATCACGATGCAAAAAGATGCTAAGAAAGTGAACAGTTATATCACATGTGCATATACTTTCCTGAACTTCATCCTTAAAGAGTGATTTCACTTGTTGACTTTATAGCAGTCCTTTAGTTTGTAGTTCAGGAATCTCATGCAAAATTGGGAAGAAGGAGTAGAAGGAGGAGCATTCTAAGTAACCCTTGTGTACAACAAACAAAATAGCTCAAATATTAACAGCTACTTCAAACAAATATTTGAAAAGACTTCTACGAAATGACAGACTTTCAAGAAAAATGTCACCCAGCCATATACAATTTCCAATGTGAAAAACAAGGAATTAGACAAAAAAGTTAAATTATTAGTTTATTTTCTCAGCTCTAACTGTAATGCAATATCAAAAGAACAGTATGGAGTTTCTTTAACTTTGTGGTTGAGTCATATACCTTCGATTCTACATCGCTGCAGTTTAAATCCAAATTAAACAAACAAACAAACAAAACATTTCACTGAATTTATTGAGGAATTTTAAAAAGTATTCTTTGTGTTTCTTTATGAAAGTTGTCACTCATTAGAAAGGAAATCCCTTCAGAATTGCTATTAAGACTATTTACTGCTTCTTTTTGTAATAGTACATTCCAGGTCTTATAGGACCTAGATAGGATATTTTCAAATTTTTTGAGGCTGTTAAACAAATGCTTTCTCAGCCATGAACATGAATCAGCACTTTGCTTACTTTTGAATATAAATTAACAGAAATAAGATCATCAAAGCTGTATGCTTGACTGGCTGGATTCTCCTCTCATTTACTGGTCTATATCTGCTGAATTTTCCAATTTTGAACCTGATCTTGCATAACTGAATTCAACGGAAAATTTGCTATTGACTTCTGAGAGATGTGTTGAAGTCTTCAATGAAAAGTAAACCCCAGATCATTCTCTTTTTGAGCTGAGCTAGCCAGGAATGAAAGCTGAAGTTACAGCTTTGCTGGACTCATGTTTCCAGTCCTGTAAAAATAGAAAAAGGTGACCAGGAAAATGAGCACAGCCATAATCAACAATATCTTTATTTAAAGCAAGTAGAAAAAAAAAAAAAAAAAAAAAAAGGGAAAAGGAATTTTTAAAATGAATGTGTCATCTTTGTAAGCATGATACAAGTGAACAAACCTCTTTTTATATGCTCTGCATTTCACTTCTGAGCAGGTAGAATTGGATTCCCCTCTGCCCCTGCTCACCAAGGATACCTGTATATTTTCTGTCAGCATTATGACAATATTTTTGGGTAGCTTGGAGCATTTACTTTTACTGTCAAGCTTGTTTGCTGAATTTACACTATGTAGTATCAGCACAGATGCTTTGTCCCAGCAGTGTTTGAAGAGAAATGTTAATGAAGCTTGCACATGGGCATGAACAGCAGGATCAGATCTCTAGGAAATACAGGGAAATCGTCTGAGAACTAGGCATAAAATTAAAGTTAATGACTGAGAAGTACAAGTGCTTGTTTCTTACTGAATACATAGCTCTGGGGTATTTCACAATGCGTTTTCATTGAATAAAGGCCTAGTAGAAGACAAGGATAATATGTACTGATTTTTGATACCAGTATAGGTACAACCTTCCCTATTAATGTGTGTATTTGTGTGCTTGCTTATTTTATCTGCAAAGGCGTATTCATGAATCTGCTTCTTAGTGGGATGAGCTATATGTTACAGTATATCCTGGGAAAGGCAAAGTATGAACTGTACTTGAAAGCTGAAGTGTCCTGTCTTACATCATAAATGAAGTTCCGAGCTTGGTTGGAGATTTCAGCTGGGAGGTCTATATAACAAATAATACATCTTAAGGATTATCCTCTAGTCCAGACACAACACAACTAATTCCTAGCTGCTCTACAGATTTTAATTCTGTTGAAACCAAGTTAACAAGTAACAGCTTTGTAAGTCAATAACCTAGCATATCTATATTTTTAACAGAGGGATGTTCTTACTGGTGAACTACAAATAATTCATGACTTCTGCACAGAGAATTTCAAAGTTCAAGCATATACTTAAGAGACTTGGAAGCCCGGCAGACAGGGTGGAAGATTCTGACTTTGTTTTTTTGGTTAAGTGACTGAGAAGTTCTCTTTGATTGAAAGATGGCTGAACAGTTGTAGAATAGTAAATGTGCTATTGCATTCTTTTTCTACAGATTTTACATTAACATTTAATAGAGGCAAACAAAATCATATAATAGTACTTCACTTTTCTTTAGACCATATATCACATAGAGAAAACCTACTTTTTCTACAGTGAAAGAAAATAAAGGCTGCAAAATTAACTACAGGAAACTGAATTAAGATTACCTGTATTTGAAGTTATCCTTCCCATGTGTATATTAATTATTCTACAGTCTAATTACATGATCACATATATATACATATATTTTTTTTCTCTAGACTCCAGACTCAGTCATGCACATGGATGGTGCTTACTGCCTAAGGATTTTTCAATATTTTGTTCAGTGTGCAGCCCCATGCCTCATATGGATTCAAATCACATTCTGAAGATGAAATTTTTCATTTCCACGTGCACTTTTCTACTTACATTACAATATCTCAGTGCCTAGCCAATATTAATTTAATTCCTAATACTTTTGTGTTCATAAATTGCCCAATGGCTTTCTTTTTACAAAGGGAAAGTGACGAACAGCAACATCTGTTTGCAGCAAGTACTGTAGAAATTGTCAGCCAAAATGGTTGGAGTCTGATGATGTCTAGAGACATGAGCTGCTAGTTAGATGATCTGGTGATAGAAATCATCAACACAATCTGTGAGTAAAATTATGCTCTATAGTCTCTCTTAACAGTTTTTCAGCATCTTCCTTATAGTTACTTCTAGAATTCTAGGATATATTAGTAGTAATAACACTTCAGGCCAGCTTTTCAAGAGTAATTATGTGCTGCCTTCTTATAAAGTATGGGAGTGATGGGATCAATGCCTAAAGCTGCTATATCTTGTTTATTTGTGAGCCGTGATCTCCCAAACAAAACAGGGTCATGTCAGGCAAATACTTCACAATAACTTCAGGAGAGCTTTCCAAAGAAATTTTAGATGCCATGGGATAGTAGGAGCATGCTCCTTGTTCGGAGAGTACTGAATAAAGTTATAATTTCAATATGTTGAGTATCTCCAACTTGCTGTGAATTTTCCAAGAGAAGAAATGATCATATCTTGATTTTCATATTGGGCTTGTGGTGACATCTCCATACAGATCAGAAAGACCCCAAATTATTATGCCATGAACCATGCCATGTGTTATGACAACCAAAATAAATGAAAAATACATTTCGGTATCTGGCATATCTTGCCAAATAGAAAACCATTTTCCTGAATATTTAAGAGTGTGCTAATATGGGTGTGGCAGAGACACACTGCTGAATACTGGAATTGACAGAGAAAACTTGGTGTTGACAGGCTCTTTTTTTTTTTTTTCATAGGCAGAAAATTTTTAAAATAATTCAGAATAAAGTGAAAAAGGCATGCTTGAATAGGCACTGTCAGAAAAGAGTATGCATATAAAAGCTGGTGCAAGAAGGTAGGAGCTAATTCTGTTCTGAGTGTGGTGCTTGCTCTTTGGGTGTCATTTACTGCTGCCTTTGCATTTCCATTGCTGAGATGAGGATAATATTATTGCACAAAGACTTCTACAAAACATAAAGAAAGCACTTTGAAATGGCAGAGGGAAAGGTGTTATATAAATATCATAAATACTGAAAACTGTAAGACGCTATTGATGGTTGCATACTTATTCCTGGATAAGAATTATGAGTTTCTTTTCCTTGTGTTTATTTCTTACAATATGTGTGAGATATGCATTTTACCCATGGAAGATCTTGGATTTTTATTTATTGTAAGACATTTTATTTCTTTGTTTTAAAGGAATGTTGAATGTATTTATCCGCATGCAAATTTCTTTGCATTTTTATTCTATTCAGATGCCTAAAACCTTCAGTAATTGAAGCCCTAGTGTAAAATTTACAGTGTTATTTGTAGAAGTAGCTTACTGGAAAGTAAAACAAAAATTCTAGCATTCTCTGCCTTGCATCTAGAGGAAACAATGTTTAGTTTTCCTGGTTGTTAAACTTAAATCTGCCTCCTAAGGTCTTACTGTAAATCTCACACACCTTATTAATAACACTGGCCAGAATTAGTAGGATAAAGACAGTTGTAAAGCTTATCTCCTGCTCCACAGTTGTTAAGTTGTCAAATCAGGGCACTTAGGTTAAGATTAATTCTGCTAAAACACATACTCCAGCTAATTCCCAGAAACTACTCTGCAGTAGGACATAACAAACCCAGCACCATAAATTGTCGCAGCAAAATATGATTTTAAGGTAAAACGTATGTGCTGCTGAGTTTATGGCTGGCTTTATTTGTGCCAGGCTAAAAGCACATGAAATTCATATCCCCAACACCTCTACGCAACATTTAGATGTTGCAGCTGTTTCATTTAAAGTGTATATGCACTCACAGCCTGCGAGAGTCATGATTTGCTCCCTACACCTGAAAAAATTAAAATTCCTACAATGGCCTCATGATACTGGTGGTCTTCTGACGACTCACTAAAACAAAAGTATTTGAGAATTAAACGATCAAAATTAAAGATGCCTGAACTACCTGCCTCCCCCCATCCTCCTCCTCTCTTCCAATAAAGATTAACCTCTACCTCTGGGTTTCTCACTAAAATTACTTCTCAGACACTCTTTGACATCAAAGCTAATTTAGGGAGTTTCTGGTCTCCTGTCCCCTTTTTGGAAAGGTAGAACACTTTTAACCCAGAGCACTTTAGTGGATGGTTTGAACCACCCTTATCAAGAAGCACACAAAAATCTTGCTGAGATGAGATGTAATCCAGTCAATAAAGGTTAAAGCATGTGATTAAGGAAGCTGGTTTCTGGCAACTACTGTGTGCATAATTTAGCTACATTAAGAGTATTATGAGCTGAGCTGGACATGCTCTACTCACATTTAAATCTTTGGATCAGTCTGAACATGAATTAAAGCTTGGTGCTTAGAACATTAAAACAATCCACTATACAACGTGTACCAAACTATAAGGAGTTGTGCAGAGCTTTCATTTTATTTCAGTGGTATGTTAACTCAAAATTCCTGGATGTGCATTTTTTCTGATTATTTCATTACCATGTGATAGACTAATAGCAACATCTAAGTGCTGAATATCTAGTCCCACAGGGGGATCTGATACTGCAGATGTCAATGACCTGGCAGAGTATTTATGCTAATGGCTTCTGCTAATGGATCGGGGCTCATGCTTTCCATATGTATCAAAGAATCTCTGTATCTTGTGGCACAGCAAACATAGTCCATCACTTTCTTGACCTCTATGGGTCTGATCCCAGGTGTGCAGCTCTTATTTGGAAACTGAATGCTTCTAATTGCTGTGGCAACTGAACACCACAAATAACACTTCAAGAACAGCTTTTTTAAAAAACAGCAATAATGCAAAAACACCTTAACTCCCCCCAACTTCTCTATCAATCAGAAAACAAGAGGCATCCCTCTAGAAAAAAAGAGGTGAAAATTTACATGACCGGCAGGTTAGCATTTTTGAATCATATACTATTTTATATGCTATAATTAATGACTACTAGGTTTGAATCTATTGTATCTACTAAAACAAAACAAAACAAAACAAAACAAACAAACAAACAAACAAAAAAGGGTATCAAAAACATGTCTGTTTCAAATTATATTATTGTAGGACATCCTGTATTATCCCTTAGGATTATAAGATATATATAAATGCAGTTGAGCTTCTAGTCTTCAAGTGATTATTTTTCATATGACTTGTTGGACTGATTTATCACAGGTACACTTATCTGCAGCTTTTCAAAGAAGTTTTTGGACTATTAAATCCTATTTTTTCAGTATTCCAAGGGAGCAGATGTCTCCATCAGAGTTTCACAGATGATCTTTTACTTAATTTTCATGTTATGTTATGAAGATATGACAGAAGAAGAATTGATATGTATCAGAAAATCTAGAAGGTGACCTTTCCCTGACACCTTGATACTAAAACTGAGGTACGTGATTCAACATGTCTGTTTAAGCAACTGAACAGAAAAGATATGAACAAGTGGAAAATAGGAATGACCAAAATGGATTTCAAGAAAGCAGAGATATGTACACAGAAGGCATTGTTGCAAACATGACTGAGTGCAGAACTAATGTGGGCCGTTAGCAGATTTGCTAAACGTGTGTGCAAATCCTATTTTTGGATTAAATGACTCATGTTAACTACACACAAGCCAACTAATTCTCTGAATACAACAGAAATAGAAATAGAAATAAATGAAGACATGTCCTCCAAGGAATGGATCTTCCTTCCTTCCTTCCTTCCTTCCTTCCTTTCTTCCTTTCTCTCTTCCTTTCTCTCTTCCTTTCTCTCTTCCTTTCTCTCTTTCTTTCTCTCTTTCTTTCTCTCTTTCTCTTTCTTTCTTCCTTTCTTCCTTTCTCTCTTTCAAAGATGCAAACGACCTGTTAGTAGAACTGGCACAAGATATAGGCAGTTGCTCTGGGAGGCAGTTGACAGGAGGTGGTAGGCATCTCCTTTGCCTATGCCCATTTGTAGCTAGGTCAGGCTTGCTTGGTCAGTGAGCACTACAGTAATTCAGAATTTAATCTGCCATTGTCTTCCCCTACCAGAAATGAAAGAATGATCACATTGCCCAAATAATATTAGTCACGAGAAGGCAACTCTCTCCAACTAGGTAAGTTCAGTGTCTTCTCTTTCAAGAACTAACCTCCTTCACGTAAGGAGCTTCTCCCTGTGTCTACCTTTTTCTCATTCTATGTTGAACTGCGAACTGCATAAGAGGTGAGAGAAGTTGCAACTGGAGGTTAAGTGTCTTCCTCAAGATTCCACTCTATCAGTCCCCAAAACTTATATAACTAGCTAGAAATCAGAAGTTAAGGTGCTTAAAACATAAAGCTATAATTACTTTCTGATACAAACTTCTCCATCTATCTCTTGGGCATAAAAATAATTCATCACACATCCAATGCTTTGATCTACTACATTTGCAAACTTATCTCCCTCAGCTATTATCCTACCGTAGAGGAAGAAATTAGACAGAAGACAAGTAAGTACACATCAATGATCAGCATGTGTTTCTGTAGCTCAACTGAAGGAATGTAATGTAGAAACCATTAGCTTCACTTCTCAGAAAGACGAATCTAGTGAAACTTGGCTCTATTTACTTAGGTATGTAACTGGCCCAGTTTTAAATCACAGAATCACAGAATCACAGAACAGTTGAGGTTGGAAGGGACCTCTGGAGATCACCCAGTCCAGCCCCCCTGCCAAGCAGGACCACCTAGAGCACGTTGCACAGGATCGCATCCAGGTGGGTTTTGAATATCTCCAGAGAAGGAGACTCCACATCCTCTCTGGGCAACCTGTTCCAGTGCTCTGTCACCCTCACAGTAAAGAAGTGCCCCGTCATATTCAGTGAGAACTTCCTGCATTTCAATTTGTGCCCGTTGCCTCTTGTCCTGTTGGTGGGCACCACTGAAAAGAGTCCAGCCCCGTCCTCTTTACACCCTCCCTTTCAGCTACAGCTGACTGACAGGGCTAACTTAGCTTTGTATTCAGTGGTGCATAAACCAACAGGAACCCTACTAGCCACTAAATTAACTTTAAGACTTCCTGGCACAAGAAATTACAGTTGCCTTACTGCAACAAATGTTGGACTTAGTTGCATTCAGAAATATCACAAGTCCCCAGCCTTCCAATTTCCTAAACCTACTCCTAATTCCCGTTTTATTCATATCACTAAATAATTCTCACTACTACCAAAACTACTACTCACAACTAACAAAGCCCTTGCTTTTTGTACATAGCAGTCATCCTGAATGAAAGCTTTGCAAGGTTGTCCATCAGGTTAGCAGAATGGCTGGTATGTGCAGAAGCAAGTGACTTGAGATAACTTTTTACAACCAGAGTATTCTAAGACCTACAGTTAGGGTTGGAATTGCACTTCAAGACAATTGGATCTCGGGAGCAATCAAGATACATGAAGTTATTGCGAGGTGCTACCAAGGGAAAATGTATGAGCTTCAGTTTTACATAGAGGTCTTTGGCCTAGAATTTAATTAGGAGAGTTGTGATAGGAGCTGTGGTAACGGCAGGACTGTGGACAATCATTCCAATTTTCCAGGCCCTCAGTTGCCCAAACCTAGTGTTCATCTAGTACTAACCCTACACAGTAAATCCTACCAACTACAGCTAATAAAACCTTTTTCTCTTGAACACACCTGTTGTTCTGACAATCAGCAAACCCTGCAAAATCATCTTGTGCATAAGGATAATGGGCTGATGATTGCAGGCACAAAAAATTGCATTTAGTATTGAGGCATGCAGAAGTTGTGTACGGTGATTTTAAGGTAATTCCTCAGGATAGAATAATTAATCATTTTAGGGTTACAGAGAAGCAGTTACTGAAGTGCTGCAGAGTTCAAAGAAGGCAAGGCATGCCTGAGAACCGCTGTAGGCAAAGGCAAGTGGCTTTCCTTTGCTATTTAGTAGAATAGATGGCTACAGGGCTCTAACCATCTCAATGTAGTGGAGAGCTCCTGGATTGTTTGGGGAGGGCCTGGTGTGGAGTTATGGCTAGGGTAAGGATTTCTAGCAGTAGCTTCTGAGAAGGTACAGTAGGGAACGCTAAGTATAGCAGCACTAAATACCTTGCATTTAGTTACAGGTCCTGTAAATATCCATGGGCTGTTAAGTATGACAAGGGTTAAAATTGGTATTAGGGTGTAGGGCTATAGCATCTAAAAAGTATATTTAGTGGTAAACATTGGATAACCAATAAGGTTAGGGAGAGAGCCATTGCTGGCAGATATTGCCTTATACTTTGCTGTTAGAGAGAATCATGTCCACTGGTATGGTACTACAAATAAAGATAACGATAAGGTCCAGGCTAAAAAAACTAGGATCTGCAAAACTTGCTTCATAGCAGCTAAGAGCCAGACTCCTACTGCTACAAGCTCATTAAGTGTGTGTGCTTTATGGTAGTTCATCATTCTGTTTCCTGACCTGAACTCTTTTCATCATAACTCAGTCCTTCTGAAGACAGAAATAAGGCATTCAGTTCTGCCAGCCACAAGTTCCTATCTAGTCCTGTGGGCATCACAGCATGAGTCGATAAATGTAATTCTGCGGACTCGAAATCGTACCCCCCTTATTATCATATTGTGGCTATGTCTACCTATTGCTGTAATAAATATAAGCTCTTCTCCTATACTGAGTAGGTCTCTTCCCAGCTCCTGGTGTCTCTGCAGAAAATAGTGGGGATTTGACAACTCAGAATTTAGCTATGTAATGTTTAACCAGAAGAGTTTACCCAAGGTTTTACAAGCTCTGTTTTTGCCCACATACCACAGCTTGTCCTGTTTTTTCATCATCTCTTTCAAGCTGCTTAGAGGGCAGTACTTGGAACACCACATACAGAACCCACAACACTTCTGGAAGCCACAGCATTTTTTTTTTTTTCTGTGAATTAACATTGAAGCATTAGATATTATCCTTAGTCAACCCTTTGTCAGTATATGTTGGAAGTTTCCAACAAAAACCAAATATTACTTCTTGCCAATGCTACCACCTCCACATCCCTATTTTTTTTTTTTATGATGAAGGGGAAGCTGTTTGTTTGTTACTTCAAAAGGATTCATAGACTATTTTAATAAAAGTACAGGTGATGTGTGGTTGGCAAAATTTTAGCAGTTACAGTCTGCCTATCTAATATCCTATCGGTTTTCTGCAGCTGTTCATTTTCCAGCACAGTGTCTTAGAGTTTTTTTTTTCTACCAGAGATCACAAGGATGTTATATTTTACAGAGGATGAGACAACTCTAAATTAATATTGTGATTTGTGATAAAACGCACCGTGTGTATTGAAGAGTTATACAAATGAACTGTACTGTTCCTATTTGCTGTTGACTCTGTGGATTTGGGTAAAAGTTTAAAGCTCCATCAGCTTGGCCAGCAAGATAATTTATGATCTACCTATTGCTTTGTCATTGAATCTTGACTGCATAATCAATCAAACCTCTCATTTAATAGAGACTGTGATAGAATGTGAGAATACCTCAGCAAGCAAGAGAAATACATAGAGACCATCATTATATTATCGGGCTAAAGTTATTAGAAGACAGAAGCATGAATTGCTGGAAAATACCTTTCCAACACCTTTCCTTTTTAAACAGGCAGAAAAAAAAAAGAATAGGATTAGGCAGAGTTTACTATATTTCCTTTAGAGAAGTTAAAATTTTCAGGTAGTTTTCTCTACCCAAAGCATGGCTAGTAATTTTGTGTTTTGCAGGATACTATAAACAGCAGAATTTATGAACAGAACTTGGCACTGGTTCTTAAAAACCTCTTCAGTTAAAAGAGGAATCACCTGCACATGTTTACTAACTGCTAACTGGAATTGGAAATTCCCTGAGTAACACCATACACATTACTGTTCACTACACAGCTTTTAAAAAACTTTTGCTTTTCTAAATTCCCCCAAAATCACCTATGCAAAATCCAAACATATGAGGAATCAAAGCGCTTAGAGATATTTGAACACCCATGAGAAAACACCTGCAAGATACTACTGTGTATTTATTATTACTGATACGGCCTGCAATCAGAACATCAGTCAGGAACTCATTCTGTCACAACATTTACTGTCAAAAAGATAATGCTCACCTATAGCTAACAGCTAGGGAGATAACACTGGCGTGTATGGATGACTTATACAAGGATTGAGTGTAGTAGCTTTTTTTTTTTTTTTTTTTTTTTTTTTTCCCAAAGCAAAGGTTTGTAATAGAATATCTGTTTAAATGAGGTTCAAAATACATGCAAAAAGTGCCAAGGAGGTGCTGCAAAACAAAGCAGCAATTTTGTTCATTGTCATGGCCCTGCTAGTCCTTGACTCAGCTACATAATACGTTCACATAGGTTTGTCCTATTCTAACACATTCTTTCCATTTATTTCCCTAGTTTCAGAACTTTCTGGGAAAAGGCAGCAACTGCCCTTTGATAGCCCTGCAAGGGTCTTGCACTCTTCTACTCCTGAAAAATTTATGAGTTTAACCTCAGCAAGACAAGGCACAAATTCTTCATTGTATATGACTGAAAGCAGGACATTCAGAAAGACAAAGTACTGCCGCAACAATACTGAAGTCCCTGTTCTAGGCTGCCGGCAGAACTGTGTTTGTCAGCAAAGCCACCAGTGGAACTAAACAAAAACATTAAAAAGGAGGAATAAGAAAGCTTTAAAAAGCTAACATCTGGATACAGTTACTGGAGAAATTCACCACCGTGACTGACATCTGGACTGACTACCTGCCAAAAGCTACCTATTAAGCAGCCAGACAGCAATTCTGTTGCGTGATGGGACGTCAGAAGATGGCAAATAATCACACATCGCCATTCGCCAGCTGAAGGACGATCGTGGCATTGGCCCTGGGCACAGCAGGCAACACCTTGTGTGCCTGGCAGTGAGGGCTCGCTGAAGGTCGTAGCCCCACTCTCTGCCACATGTTCTTCCCCCTCACGTTATTTTCCCTCCTGTGGCAGCAGCAGTGCAACCCCAGCCCTAGCTCCCGACCTTGTGATGAAGCAGAAGTCAAATCAAGAAGCTTCTAGCTGGCTCTGGGAAGGTAGCAAGGGCTTGGAGATGCACAAAACAGCTGTTGTAGAGTGCTTTAGGAGAAAAATAAAGTAGGTTGTATCATTCAAGGCCTTATTTTGTGTATGCCAGTATAATGGTCTGCTTACAGTTTGCTGATACCTGTCCTGTTTGTGCACACTGATTTTATGGTGTTCACATAGCTCACTAGGCATGAAAAACTGTAGGTTGGTTTCAAAACACCCCTTTGAAAATATAGTTGAATAGATTTTTACTATCTCTCTGTACTGTTTAAGATTTTAAGAAACAGTAGTATAAACTCTTTGAAGTCAGAGTGATTTTTGCATATACACTGGAAGCAGGATGATAGGCTCAGCCCTTTTTCAGAAAAGAAATAAGCACATATTCACAGTGTTGTATTGCAAACGTGATTAATACTGCAGATTTCCAAATAAAAATCTGTTTATTTTACTGTGGTTAGCAAACAAAGCAAGAAGCCTCTGCTGTCAAATGAAATTATTACATCAACAGAACAGGAGTTCTCTATCTGAATTTTGTTTTTAATGGCAAATGGAAATGATGGTCGTCTTAGTGGCCTGGAAAGACCAAACCAGTCCACATCCTGATGGGTGCACAACTGAATAAAAATTATGTTTGGAGGGACGTTATATAACTATGGAGAAGGTAACACATATTATGGTACAGGGTACATTTATTACCCTAAATTTTCATATATTCACTGATTTTGAAAGTTAAAAGCCTAGCAATGCCTTTTTGAACATAGCACTAAATGATCCATAAGGAAATTGCACTTATATTGGAATGTATCATCTTCCACGTACATAGCTGAAAGACAAAGCTGTAGAGCAAACAGAAGGGATGCTTCCTGCTGGTGTGTAAGACAGGTGTTTATTACATTGCTGTCGAGTCCCATCAATCCTAGGAAGTGGTTTGCCATCTTCAGCATCTGCACTGCAACCATGTTACCAAGAAATGAAGTGATGGAGGAAGAGGAGAAACTGTTACGTTGAAATGTACCCAGATCAAGAGGGAAGCAACAGGGAGGTATGGTGCACTTTGTATTTTGAATGAGCATCTGTTCAGAATTTGTAGGGCTTGTTATGGAAAATACCTCAAAGTACTTCATAGGGCTAGCATAGTCCTGTGTGTACCCTGTGTCCCCCCTGCTCCTGGGGTAATCCACTCACAACCAAGACAGCTAAAACAATGTTCTCCTCTTCTGGCAAAATTCTTCTTTTGACTTATGTGAATCAGTTCCCTTGCATCCATAGCTCTTCCTGGGACTGATCTTCAGTTCCTCTCTTTCTCAGGTGTTTTTCTGTGGGCCTGCACTTCCTTTTTTTCTGCCTTCTGGAGCCCACAGGTTCCCCATCCGAAGCCTGAAAAGCCATTTTCTGTAGCGTTGTGCTTTCCAGCCATATCTGCCACAGCAAGACAATTCCTGTCAGCCACTTCCTTGATTTCTCTACTCTCAGCTTTGAGAGGTTTGCACAAAGCCCAGCTCTGAACAGGGCTTGAGACTTCCTTGTACATCATTTGCCCAACTGTTTAATCCCTTACTTCTCCGAGGCTTTTTTGTTTTCAAGAGAAACACCTGGGCTTTAACATGAGAAATGGCTGCAATTTTCTCAACTTCTCTTGTCCCACAGCCTTTCTTTCTGTGATTTACTGCTTGAGGTCTCCTTCAAACAATCTTCCTCCCCCATCTCCAGAATGATTCATGTGATTTCTTCCAAGTGGACTCTTCACCTCCCCCTCCCCCCACTTTTTCCTAGCTTTAGATGCTTAATATTCATTACAAGGGTCTTGACCAACTTTCCTTGAAGCCAATAGGAATTTTTGTCACCTCAAATAGAAGTCAGATCTTAAAGTAAGTTTTATATATTCTTCAGAGGCATATTATTATTAGGCCATTTTTCCCTTTCCCTTGCCTTGCCTTGCCTTGCCTTCCCTTCCCTTCCCTTCCCTTCTTTTTTTTTTTTTTTTTTTGTTTTTTTTTTTTTTTTTTTTTTTCTTTTTTCTTGTTTTTTTGTTTGTTTTTTTTTTCCTTTTTTCTTTTTTTTCTTTTTTTTTTCCTTTTTTTCTTTCCCTTTTCCTTTTTCTTTTGAAATAACTGCAAGGAATTTTGTTGCTAACTTCTTATTTAGACACACAAAAACATAGCCTGAATTACAAAGTATCCATTTTCCAGGCAGTTTTATGGAACATAAAATGAAAAACAAACAAACAAACAAACAAAAAAAACACATGAAGCAGGAGCATGAAAAGAACAGGGACATGTTTTGAATCTGTTTGACTGCGGATAAACACAATAGAAAAAAAGAGCGAGGGAGGTAGAGGAGCACAGATGTCAAAATTTTGTCTCCATTATCCTAATGGCAATGGAGTTTTATCTGGTGTAGATAACAGTACAACATTTTGAGGATGGCAAAGAAATACTATAGTCATAGTGAATTAAACTGAATGTGTAGTTACACATCCAGTAGGGATTTAAAAAAAGAACAAGCTAATATGCTTCACAGATATTTCAGACGATAAAATTATTAAAGGGGAAAAGTTCAATTCAGTCTCTGAGCTGGTGTGACAGGGGTGGTGAAGTATGCTCACCATGAATAAAAATAGAAAACTTTTAAGTACATAAAAGAATCACAAGACTCTTAAAACATATGCCCTACGGCATTTGCTTCCAGCAGTTTTGACACATTTGTCCATCAGTAAGTGAATCAAAGAGATTAGCTTGAAATTATTTGCCTTGGAGAGAAGAAGGAAAAAAAAAAAAAAAGAGATTTTCTTTGCAACAACTTCAATTTCTTGCTAGCAGAACACTAAGTAAACTGTTTTATGTATAAGTTGCCAGGCTTAACAATATTATTGCCATGTTGAAGTTTTTCCAATTGTCTGACACATTTGACTGCATGCAAATAATAATGCTCTTATGATGAGAAAGAAAAAAAAAACAAACTGGCATCTTGTATGCCAGGAATAAAAATCTTCAACGCTTAAGAAGAAACTTGATCAAGAGCTGCTAAAGAACTTTCTTCCTTTAATGAAAGTTTTCCCAGAATATTATTTTGGTTTTTAAGACAGCAAACAGGGCAAAAAAGATAATGTTTATTTATCAGTTTTAGTAACCTGTAGTTACACATCTTATGAAATGAGCCTCATATCTCATATTGGTAGATATAGTAAAACTAAGAGATTTTTCTTCCCATGCCTCCCAAATAGCAGGTGTTTTGAATGCAACAAAAGGTACTAACTCCTACAATACATTACCAAAGGAAAACCCAAAACACCAAACACCCCAAAACAAAACGTACTTCCCTAAATCATATTGTCAAAAATTAATTTTCTAAAAATAAGAATAGGCTTGAGACAGAAACTCATTATAACAATATTAATATTCTTACGCTATTTAGTGTTTCCTGCACTAGTAATCTGGCTGGCTCAGTTCAGCTGGGCTTTCATTACACTTCACATGCTGCATTTGGACTTTCCTAGGACATGAAGCATGGGACCTCTCATCTGTAGTACACAGATAATATAAAGAAATTGAAGGCAAAGAACAAGAGACACAGATGGACAGTCACTACTCCCTACCCTTGCAAATCTGTAATAATGAGATGGCATTGGCTTTGTTAACTGTAAAATCTTTCCTAAAAAAAAAAAAGAAAAGAAAAAAGAAAAGAAAAAGAGAGAAATATATCATGCTTTTATACATAAAAATATACATGCATATACATACATACACATAAGATGTTACTCTCTGATATTTTATTCATTTATTACACTGCGATAAATTGTCAAAAATATCTTGCCTCATATCAGGCAAAACATCCCACAATCTAATAAAAACAAAGGCAAAGACATTTGGTCACAGAACTGAAGTGTTTGTCATCTGTGCTTGCCAACAGCAAATCCCACACCAGCTAAAGGCAGACAAACAGCCTTCTCTTCATTGTGCTCCGGCAGCTGCCAAAAATCAAAATTGGACAGATCATAAGTAGAAAAAAAATTTAGGGAGTTCAAGACAAATTTGAGGCGTATGGTCATCATGCTACTTATAGTTATCTATCATTCCCTGTTTGGCAGGAAAGTATTATTTTTCTATCTTTTATGTTCTAGTTTTCCCCTACCAATGCCTGTTATTGAAGCTTTGAGGTCAAATGTGACCACTGCTCGCTGCAGGATGAAGATTTTTGCAATGATTAGGCCCCAATCCAGCTCCATTTAAAGTCAATGAAAAGACTCTAATAGCTACATTGAACCAGGCACATTGCCAGCACTTCCAGACTTTGCAAAGGCCCTAAACAAAGGTGCTTATTGTATGGCAAATCCCACGTTCACTAATCCAGCTATCTACATCCACTAAAGTGGTAGCCAGATTTTTGCAGACTATCGTAACCTTTCTGACAGGCACCAACTGGCAAAAACAATGGCCAGGTTCATTGGAAAACTACTGAAAACACTGTGAAACAAAACATAAAATTACATTTCAGCCCTTTATGGATATAAATGATATTATCTGGGTTCTTGGTAAGAAGTGCTTACAACTCTTTTTGCCAAGGATTCTTCACCAAAAGCTGCAGCTATAAGTACCTGCTTCACATGATTCCTTCACCCTGAAACACTGAGCCCAGCCAGCTTTTTCTAGAATGTTGAAATCAGAGAACTTTTAAGCTTTAATATATTGAAATGTCATTTTTCTTTCAATGTATGCTAGATCAAGAAAATACTAAACATATTACTAAGAAATATTAACAACCTGTTCAGAAAATCTTGCCCCTTTTAACGGCAATAGCCCAAGAGGCTCAAGAACAAAGACATTACAGCTTTATAAATACAAAAGCAATAGGAAAAAAAGGACAAGATAATTATTTCTGTACAGAGTTGACATGATGTAAAGGTATCCCTGAGCAGTCCCTTCCTATGGTGCTGTTAGTGGTCTCCACTTTGTTACACTATTAAGAGTGGATGGTCTTGGTGTGAATATGCTGCTCTAGGACTGAAGAAATTTGAAGATTAATTCCTGGTTTGACATCAGTTCAAATGCTTATATGGCTCACATAATCTAGCATTCATGCCACTTTGTCCTTTTGAAATGGTTAGTTATAAGACAGGCTGTGTCCTGTTGAGCTGGTACAGATCAGTTGAATAGGAACCTGGTCTTGCTTAGTTATGAGCTCACTATTGTAACTGTACAATAAAACAAATAACATCATCCACGTCCTTCTTCTAGGTGTTAAAGGTCTCAAATAGCTGTAGGCACCAAAAGGCTTTTCTGGTCATTAATGGTTATTTGAGGTTATATGTAGGATTTTTACACAACAAATTGTTCCCAGTGACTCTTTATTTATTAACAGACTGAAAAAGCTAAATAGAAACTTAGCTTGAATTGTGTTTGTTTTTTTCTTTTTTCTTTTTCCCAGAAAAACATTGAATTTCTTTGTAAATCTCTAGAATAAATTATTGCAGCACTTCCATGTAGAAAACAGAACTTTTTGTATGCATATGGCATACAACTGTGTTACAGACAAAGTTTTAAAAGAGTAGGTGCTATATTAAGTCCCCATCACAGTGTTTGTTGTGAGTTTGCCAGGTCCAATTAAGCAAAACTCATCAAGGCTGGCAGGGATCAGCTTGTTTCATCTGCTCCTTGAAAGGCCTGATCTGTATTTTCTGTGAGAAAATGAATGGCTGGCCTGACACAGAATACTGATCACCACTTCAGGTGAGCAGGAGAAGATAAAGTAAGCTGAAGAGACCAGGACTGCCTGTGCACTGCCTGTCCCATGTACAAAGCGTTACAGCTAAAATTCTATTTTTTAGCTTTGGACAGGTAAAATATGAATAATTAACAAGCAACAAAAATGCCTAGATACAGCCATCGTGCACAACATCAAATTGGCACTATATTGCTCTCTTTTTCTTAGCTTGACTCTGAGATACTGTTTGTCATCCTACCGGAAAACTTTAGCAAACTCACCGTAACATCAGTTATGTAGCACATAGTCTAATACTTGCTAGCTTTCTATGTGCTTTTGTTGGTGGCTGTAGGACAACGTTGTGAGAGCCCATTAAAAGTTGCGGTGCGAGACCAGCAGAGAAGAGATTGGTACAGCAGTGTCTGGAACAGTCACGGAAGAAGTTACATTTAATGCTGTCAGTTGCCGTATAGCCTACAGAAAACACCACATGCCAGGGTGTGGGGCAAAAGAAAGATACTCTGCTACAAAATTTTGGTGACATGCTTATCAGCGTGAAAGCTATAAAACTTGTGCTCCATTATTCAACCCACGTAGTCTCCCAGAAAAGACTGCCAGACGCTCTTTTAGCCTATCTTCTTGCTTCTGGATTATATTGGCTACCACTACTATGGCTCAAGCCTGTAAATAGGAACCTGTAGGTCATTGGTCTGCCAGCCTGGAGAGGCTGGTTTCTTCTGCCGTTGCTTATGCAGTGGGCCATCTAGGAAAGCTTCACTCTGCCTTTAGGAAAAGCTTACTGAAAAACAAACAGATGGAAGTTTGTTTTCTCTTCCAAAAGCTAGTTTTTGTGTTCTTGAGCTGCTTGCTAGCCAGCTTGATTTCCAGCATTAGCGCTGTTCCAAAATAGAGATCACAGACAATGTGACATACCTAGCATTCCTGTAAATGAATCTGACGGTGCTGAGAATTTACCAAGCTTTGTTATCTAAAAATCTAATTAAGTATTTCAGGAGAAAAAAGTTTGACAGCAGTGATTTAGAATATGACAATTTTGTTTATCTCTAAAAGCAATCTCTGGAAGAAAACAGCCTAATGGAGAAAAAGCTTGTAGGTAGCTTGTCCTTTGAACTCCATTGAAGAAATTATTTTTAACTACCGTTCTACATCTCACAATAAAGACTATATTAAAATTCCTTGTTGAGCTATGTGAAAAGACACCGTAGAGAACAGGACACCACAAATGAAACGTTTCATGAATTTGATATTTTATTCTATTTGTGACTCAAAGGAACAGCGCAAGATCAATTTTAATCTCAGGCTGTAGTCTCCCTTCTGCCCAATTTCTGACAATAAATAGGAAAACACCATTCCCTTCCCCACTAGCCCTTTCCAGATGGGGACTTAATTTTGAAATTTCTATTGAATAGTCATATTTAAAGTAATGAATGGCCAATGACCCAAGAAATGCCCAGGTCTATTCTTCACTCCCATGTAAATTTGACAGAGGAGAACTATTGTCTGATTGTTCCTCAGTAGTCTTGCTCCAGTAGAGTCACTGAAATCCTCACAATGAATCTTAATTCAGACTCTGATGTGACGAAATTTTAGATGCTTGGAATTAGAGACTGCTTAACTAGACTGCTATGTATGACCCACATCCTTTGGATGTTATTTATAAAGACATAGTGGACTTGCCAGGGGCAAGATGGGACTTTCTGTCTCAGGAACATTTGTTTATTAATTTCCCATGGGTTTTCTACTCAGATAGACTCATTACCAACTCAAGTGTTGCTATAGTTTCTGTCTTTCCTCCTTGTCTTTAACTTAATACTCTTTCTGATCTATGTAAAGATTTTTTTTTTTGACTTTACTTTGACCTCTGAGATTACTAGCAAAAGCCAAGCATTTGCTAACAGACACCTCCATTTCCTATTCACTGAGCCTGTTTAGTCAGTCATATAGTTTGTTTATAGTGGCAAATTGTAGTAATTGCATGATATTCGCTAAAAAATAGTGAGATAAATGCAAACATTTCATTTTATTAATACAGCCAATAATAATGGAGGTCATTTAGTTAGGATTTGCTGTATCTCTGCCAAGTAAGCATTTTTTTGCTTCTTCAAATGAACTGCATAAGAAACAATAAAGCATCATCTCTTAAGCAGTATGTTAGATATGAGATGGGAATCCTCTTGCTCCCCCCAGTCAGCCAGTTAGTTGGGCACTCTTGGGTACTATTCTGAAAATATATATCTAAGTTATTACGCATGTTCATTGTGGCTATAAATGCTAATTCTTTGTAAAAAAATGATAATACGTGCTTTGTTAGAGCATACAATCTGTATGAAGAATACACAGTAGCCATTGCTTCCCTAGCAGCTTCAAACAGAGCAAGTTATTTGTAGTGTTAATCTATCCAGAAGTATGTTGCAGTGTTCTGTGAACAAAGGAAACAAATGGTAGTATGAATGATGAATTCACTATTGTACAGTCACTGTATAATAAAATCCTCTATTCTAATTTTCCAGGACAGCTGGAGGATATCCTATCACTGTTATATTGTATCTTGTTACACAAGTGAAAAGAACAAACTCCCAACATCACATAATTGAAGTTCTTGCTCTTTCTGCTGAGCCTGATGAATCCTATATACTTTTTTTTTTTTTTTTTTTGCCATAGACAGACACAATATTGGATGACTGTACTTGCTTATTGGAATTTCATGGTTAATCTTTCTATTGTATTCATCTAGCCAAACACGAAAATAGTTCAATCCTGTTACAAATATCATGAATAGAAAATGGGATTTTCACAACCTGCAACTTACAGGTGCTCAGTTACTTCCAGTGTGACACGCTTTTATTGCAATCACACACCTGTTAAAAGCAAGGGAATCATTTGTGTACGTGTGACTCAGCACTACAAGTGTCCATTTCAATGTCAACTCAGTAAAACACTTAAAGATGTGTTATGCTGCCTTACAGGAGCACTCCTGCGCCTGGAGTTCAGTGTCTAAGTACTGCGCTGGAACTGAACTCAGGTGAAGTGGTTGCAGATACCATGCACTGGAGAGAAAGGAAGACATGTTTTGTGTATTACAGGTTACTTACACAGGTGCTTAGATTTGTACATGGCTTTATATAAGCAGAGTATACTGTATATACATATATATAGCACTGTACATTTTTTTTTTCTCTGGAGAATTTGCCGAGGAAGCCAAACAACAAACAACAAATATCAAGGGCATTTCTGTATGAATGTCTGGTGACTGGTTGGTTTTTGTCCGTTTTCTTTTTTTTTTTTCTTTTTCTTTTTTTTTTCTTTCTTTTTTTTTTTTTTACAAAACAACACCGATCACCTCTTTTAGCATCTCACAATAAATAACATCTTTAAATAACTCTTGTGAGGTTAAGAGTGTTTTGGGGTGCTTCCCAAAAGCCTTAAATTAGCAGTGTAGTTATAACAAGTTACTTTACAATCCCAAAGTCTCTAATAAAAATACTTCGTTTGCGATTTCATTATCTTTTGTAGGGTCATTTTTGTGGGACTCAGAAGTGAGGCATTTTTGTTGTCTAACAGCACATTTCATGGCTAAAAGACCTAAATGTATATAACATTATAGTTTTTCATAAAAAGTCATCTTCTAAAATATTGTTGTGATAATATTTCCTTGCTGGCAAAATCAATAAATATTGATTGTTATTTGTGTTTAGAACTTTTGGCTACATTACTAAAACAAATTGCTGAAAGTAAATCTGTGGTCAGGTGTTAATTTTAAAGTTTTTTTTTTTTTTTTTAACTCTTTTAATAGCCACTTTACATTTGAAAGCTTTTAAATACAGTAGAGCTACCTGTTCTACATTTGTTTGCAAGACTGGATACAATGCACAAGACACTGTGTAAAGCTGGGCTTGAAGTAGCCCAGAGTCACTTTACTCTCTCCCTGACCTTACCTTTTTTTGTTTCCTCCCATTTTGATTAGCTTTCTGCTTACTAGATTATTTTTAGTTTATTTATTTAGCACATTCTTTTGCCTTCTTCTCCCAAAATATATATTGAAATTAGTTTATATGTCTTTTTTTTTTTTTTGAGTACAACCTCGATTAATAAAGTTCCAGATTCTTCCACTCTGCCTCACACTACAAAGAAACTTATTGCATTTTCCAGAATAAGACACTTTAATTCCTATACACTATTTGTTGAGGGCAGCTGGGGACAACAAAATCAGAAAAAAAAGTTTAAAACAAAAGCAAAACTAGTGTTTTATTGCTCTCATTCTTTTATCTAAAAAGATAAAAAATGCATTTTTTTAATCTTCTGTTAAACTGAATCATGCCCTGAATAGGGTTTGGGGTTTATATGTCCTCTCAAAACATCAGGACTCCTTTTTTTTTTTTTTTTTTTAATTTTTGGTATCTCTGTCTTTAGTTACAGGACTGTATGTTCCAAGCAATTTAAAAACTAAACACATTGGTGATCTACACATTCCAGAAGTCAGCATTTACAGTAGGAAATTAAGTATTGACACAAATTTTAATGATCTTAGTGCATGAAGGCCATAGAAGTATGTTAAAATTAAACATGTTTTATAATTATCTCTACAGTGAACTTAAAAAATAAACATGAGAGAGAAGAGAAATTCTTGATAATGACTGTAGCCTCAGCTAAATAAAATCCAAGTCTGAAACGCAAGGAGTTCACTAGCCAAAGGTATAATTATTACCGAGTTAATGAGTGGGTATGATTGCATAGAAACATGCTCTTCTTCCCCTTGTTTCTTCAGTTACAATTGGCTATTAGAAATCTTTCACCCTTCCAGTGATTGACGCTTCTACAACATTCAATCTGCTTAATATCTGTCCCTCTTCTTCCTGACCCTCCTAATGAATTCAATCCTGAGGTTCTCCGATTGAAAGGAGGACCTATGCTTTGCAGAGCACCGCCTGCAACCCAAGGCGTTTACAATCTACGCAGATGAGAAAAGGGCAAAAGAAAGAGACTATTTCATCCTCACTCAACAGACAGCGAGCTGTGGCCTGAAGCATCTGACTCATTTCCCCAAGTCTCTTGTGAAGAATTTATTAAATCAGATCTTATACTTCTCACTTCAAGAATTCTTCATCATATTTCCTTGTTGAAGATTCCTACTAAACAAGGACAAAAATAAATTCATAAGAAAATTGTTTGTCTTTAACTAAACACCCTTTCTGATCTATGTAAAGATTATTTTTCTGTTTTTGACTTTACTTTGACCTCTGAGATTGCTAGCAAAAAGGAGCCAAAGAAATCTAACAGACAACAACTATATTCTAGTGGGAAACAGCAGCATTTGCTGAGGGCAAATCTGCTGTGGTTCCTGCTCTTCTGGTTCCTCGCTTGAGGATGAGACAGCACCAGAGAGAGGAAGGCTCTCAAGGAGAAGTCCAGGGAACGGGGATGAGGGCATCCCCTCCAGAGCATGACTCAAACAAACTCATCTGAATCATGGCTTTGCCACTGGGCTTTCTTGCAGGCTATATAAAACCCCTGGGGACACTGCTGTTCTTTCCTTAGCACTGGGAAAGTACTTACTAAGAAATCTCGGTATTGCGCCAAGAGAATGCCTGTTACCAGGCAGAGAAATGGTTTGGCAGGAGTCAAAAGCTAAGGTAGCAGCAGTACAGAGAACTCTGAGAGCTGAGAAGAAAAAATACACATACAAATACATCTGCTTTGATTTGCTAATGATGTCTCTCAGCCAGACTGCCGGTGTTTGAATGCCTGGTAGTCACTGAAAAGTGACAGTAGTTATAAAGCAAATCACAAAGACACAGCTATTTAGAGTGACAATAATTACATAACTGGAAATTATTTTCTTTTATGCGTTTAAACTGAAACAACTTAAATAGGCCTCAGATTTGATGTTATCATCAGCAACACAGCTCAGAGCAATAAAAAATACAAAAAAACACAATGCATGAGCTAGGAAACCCAGAGAAGACAGAGATCATACTTAAAGAAAAGTCTCATATTTACACTTGCTAAACTCTCCCCAAATATCTACTCAGAAAGACAGTATTTGTAAAATGCCCTGCAGATCCAGCATGCATGCAATCATGCATCAATTTTTACACAGCATGAATGGGTTGATTAGTTTTATAATTTGTGATCGTGTTGATTATATGAGATTTTTCTTGTTATTTTTTCAATATATATTTTAGTTAACCTCATGTAGAGTTAAATAATTTTTTGTACTAAACAAAACGCTGGGTGCTCCTCTCTGCCTACTGCTCTGTGCCCTGAGATTCCTTGTAAACACCAAACTTGTGAAGCAAAACACAACAAGAAGAAATCAGCAAGTAATTTAGGACAAAATTGGCATTCCAGATCTTCCATTTATTTTGCTGTCCATAGACTCTCCTTTAAAGTACAGCTTTGTCTGCTCAATGTAGTTTAATTCACTGACATAAAAACAACGGAAGACTAACCTTACATATTTTCAAAAATTTCAGTAAATTCTGTGCCAAATTTTGAGGTCGTGGGATTTTATATGAATACCTGAGAGCAGACTATGTTCATCATTAATTGAATTCAAGGACAGACAGGATGCAGTATTATGCAGAGAAGTCCCATAAATGTGTAACTTGTCCACCACACAAATATACCACTTATGGAACAGCATATGACTTAAAATCAAGATTTAAATCATTCTCCATAAGTGTCTTTCAGAAGAGGTTGAATTGATAAGTATTACCGTAAACTTGACAGTCAGCTATTCTGAAAAGGAATGATTTGTGTCATAGCTGAAATTTGTGGAGAAATCTTTTTGATTTCACTGGGTGCCATAGGTCTGAAGTTTATCCCATCTATAAAAAGCCTTAGGTCTCCAAAGTTGAATACATAACAACTGATAAGCAAACTATAGTGAAATACCACATATATCAATTGCTAGCAAAGTTTTATGTTCTACTTTTGGTAATTACCGTGGATTTACACTTAGGTGACTTGCTACAGAAAATATTGCCCTTTTGTTAAAAACAGATTTTTTTTTTCCTAGTATATGTGTCCATTTCATAATATAGCACAGTAGACCTGTGGACACCAGTTTAAATTTGTGTATTAGACATAAGACTAAATTTTGGTCTCTCTCATGCCAATGAGGTCAGTGTAATTAATTTGATCATTAAACTGATGCATAATCTACCCTCATATCCTTAAAACTCAACCTGAAGTCAACAAAAGCTATCACTGTTTAAAATTTTATATCTAAAAATTTGATGCCCAAACTTCAGAAACTTTTGGTGGATATAAACCATATTTCCGTATTTTTCAATATTTTTCATGCATGAAGACAATCTTACATAAATTTTGGTAAACAATGAGTCTGTTAAGCAGAAATGCCAGCTGAATGATCATGGTTTTGGAGGCAGAATCTGTGGTTACTTTGATTGTGAGAATTTGCAGCATTGTAAAATAAGTCTGAGGGTCTTACAAAACACAAAATTTTGACTTTTAAAAAACCCTAAATTATACTGACAAGGGAATAACATATTTTAGTACACATATTCAGTATGCAGGTAACAACTGCCAGGCACTTTCTTACAAATTTGAAGCAAACTATTCATCAACCCAGCTTTTTTTACCAGTCACCTTCAAAAAATAATTGTATTACCTAATTTTAGGCATCAATTTCACTGGCATTTTATTGCTTTATCAAATACTTCTACCCAGAGTAATTCTGTACATAATGGCATAGCAGAACTGATCAAGATACATATAATATGTCTGTCCACACATCTGTGTTTGCAAATTACCTTGCCAGCACTCTTCAATCCCAAATCAGTTCCTGTTATACCTATTACCTACCACATAACATTTGTTTCACAGTTCCTGATATAGTGCTGTCTTGTGGCTGTCTATCTAAAGACAATTTTCAATATATATAGTATTTCCATCAGTGAAGTATTGCTAGCAGCCCTACGGGCAGTGGCCATGAGGCAAAATACATAATGTTCCACATCCTATCATATCACGTTATATCATCTCACGTTAATTTTCTTTGTCTCTCAGAAAGTTATCACTGTAAATGTAGTCCCATGAAAATATTCGTTCTTATACTATCTCTGTTAAAAAGTGTAAAGTATTTCTATATAAAGTTGCTGGGGTAAAAAGGAAAGATAGAATAGCTTTTATTCCTCAATGTTATATTGACTTTGTCTATGAAAGAGTAATCAGACACATCTACTTCACCTATGTTAAAGATTCAAAATTATGAAAAAATATCTTGAAACAAGACCTATTAAAATGCCATTAACACCCTGTTAAAAAGCTAATCAACTTTCTGGTAAAAAACATGCCTGGCAACATCCAACTTTTGAGATGGTTTTAAGAACAGAAGTTTGGACACTGCAGAAGAGTTTTCTGATTAATCGGATCAAAGCACATAGTTCCTGTTAAGGGTGGCAGAGTTTATTCAAAGAAATCAATTCCATAAGGCAAGTTTCCTTATCTGGAGTGATGCCAGACAGTGAAACTGGTGGAGAGCTACTGGGACCTGGAAGACTCACACTAGCATGTGCCTATGGGTTACAGTGAAGTGGCTATTGGATGTTGAACTGTTTTAATTTGGGGTTTATCGATGTATATTTGTGCAAACACAAATGATATCTGAGGACAATCTGAGTTAGGTGTGTTATTTTTCCACCTTGGGTAAATCACCCAGCAGAGTGCATTCCTATGCTTTCTAATTCAGAAGTCCCCTGCACTTCTTTCTGGTGATAAAAGGGAACCGATGGATCACTCCTGATGATCTGTAAAACTGAGTGATTAATATAATTAATTGTAAATTTTATATAATGGATAATATAAATTTTATAAATCTCATTAATTAAGGGTCCAAAAGAGAGAATACAGTAGAGCAATTGCATCTAGTACAGTGTAATGCATTATGGGATGGTAGTTGATGGTATGAGAGAATCAATGCATACAAACATCCAGTCATATTTCTTCGTGAAACTGAGAGATTCTTGTATTAAATAAATATAATACTCCATAAAGAAATTAGAGAAGGCATTAAATTTAGTAGGATACAATCTGACTGGGTCAGAAAGACACAGGGAAGAGAATTACAATATTTCTAAGATGTCTGAGTTTGACATAAATGTGATTTACATCTGAAAAAATGGAGATAGCTTCTCTCAAGCAGAAATGATCCTTATGATCACACGAATTATGGTCAGATAGGCAGGGACATAAAGGAAACAAAATACATTTCTCAACCAGTGAGTTCTTGATGACTAACCATTACAAAGAAGACTTCAAACAGATAAATATATCACAAAAACACTGCAACACATCTGGGTATGTCTCAACAAAGAATGGAGTAAAGGCAAGTTTTTCAAGAAAACCAAATGTGAGTGGAAAATTACTGGCTCATAAACACAATGCCAACTCCAAATGGATAACTTATATAACTTTAATTTTGTTTTTCAATTAAAATTATTTTGGATACCTTGTGGATTTAGATCTCAAAGTGAAATGGCAATTTGAACTATTGCTGGTGAGCAAAAACCTGAAAACTAAAAAGCCTGTGATTCACAACATGGAGATGCAGTAAACGGAGCTGGGTAGACAAAAAGGACTAAGATTATGGCTCTGCTTCTACTTTCTAGTGATTGTTCACAACAATTTAAAGTCACCTGCCTTATGAATATTGGAGACTCCTTCACCACTTTGACAGTAGTGCTAGATAAAATACTGTGGATAGGAATCCCTGGGAATCCACAAATTGAAAAGGTGATGAAAGACAGTCATAACTTTTAGATGGCCTTTGGTAAACTTAAGGACAGGAAACCAATTATTCTTGTTGTTATTTGATATGTGACTGTCCATAATAAATGAACATACAACATTTGGAAGGCTGTAGTTCAAAAAGTTTGGGGATTGGCAGAAATTCAATAACAAACGATTAAATTCTGGGGTATCATCTGTCAGAATGATTAGAATTCTTCTTTCCCAATTTTGATCCCCAAACGAGCAAGGGTGCCAACTTTTCAGCCTTTAGTTTTAAATCCTGATTTAATTATTCAAGTTGTCTTAAAAAGAAAAACTTCTGTCTCCAAAGTACCTACAAACAAAAAAATTCCAGATGACGTTCTGGAGATTTCTAAGGTGTTTTCCCTACTTCCCAGTACTTTTTCACTTACAAGGCCTGCATAAGTCAAATTGCAATAAGCTAGCCCAAAGGGAGCATAAGAATTAATTATGTCAGTTAGTCAACTTCTCACAAGCACTTGTTTGATATTTTAAGGGAAGTTAGCTTTCTGCTTAAACAAAAAAACCAACAGTATAATCCCCCCCAAAAACAACAGTATAATCCGTCCTTAATCACAAAAGAGCAGATGAAATAAAAGCCACATCTTTTCACTTTGTGAAGGCAACCAACAATTGGATTAATTGCTTTTAATACATTCTTACCTTAAAACTTCTGGGCCTTGATCACTACAGGCCTTTCCCCGAACACAAGTGAAAGCTACTCAGCTCTCCATCCCATATAGCATCAAATCACATCGGCAACTTCTACTAGCCCTCACTATTCACTTTCTTCTTTCTCAGCAGAGAAATAGCAGTATAAGGAGACGGTGATTAGAGATCATGCATTTTCTGCCCCTTTTAGGAGCTGGCAAGGGGGAGAGGTAGGCTGAGGTGAAAAAGTCCAGCCTTCTTATCGTTCAGAGGGAGTTGCACGGTAGCGCATAGAGGACAGCCCAGCAAGTGACTGTATCCCAGGGTTTCTTTGTGTCAGTTTTTGCCCAGTAATTGCTAAGCTTTACAAAGAGTGCAATTTATCTCTATGTTCTTCCTTTTACCCCCTCATGGATGTATTTGTAAGTAATACCAAGGAGTGTTGTAGTGATGAATTCCTTTTACTCACCTCTCCTGCTGAGAAGCGAAGAGAGAAATTATTGCTCCTCTGCTCTGGTACGTGGTGGCCTAGAAGCTTTTGTGTGTTTTTAACTCTATGTAGATTAGATGCTTTAGTCTTTATGTGCTTTTGATTTTAATCTCCAGACAAAATACAGAGTTTCCTGGCTTAGCCAAAGCAGCAGTCAGTACAGCAGAAGGCTCCTGTTCGCAGCCAGGCCGCATTCCTGTGCTCCCTGACACAGGCCTCAGTGGGGATCTGTGGCAAGCCCAGGGATCCACTGCAAGACTGAGGCCTTACGTTGCCGACTTTGCCTTCAGGGAATCTAAATTTTCAGGGAATCTCATTAGAATTTCTACATCTTTTGTAATAAATCTTTTTGAAGAATGAACAGGATATGCAGCAAAAGCAAGGTCCTTCGACTTAAATGAGAACAGAATCGATTTCCTGAAACACAGTCCATCTTCTTGAAACTGGGAACAAACATTCAGAAAATGAAAAGCTGAGAGCTCATGTCACTGAAGATCTAAAGGTTTAACTGCCTTTCTTTTGCATACAGAATGTTTCAAGTAATTGATGACAGAAATGATAATTTGCAGTGGTCATTCAAGTATTTTTCCAAAGACACAGGATGAGCATTTAGGTATGGTGAATTGGGGCTGATAGGCTGCCAACAAAGTCAGGGCTATTAAATTGTACCATTCTGTTTTTTGTTGAGAAAAAAAAAAAAAAAAAAAAAAAGGTCTTTCCTCTTTATCTTATTATGTTTCCCATTGGAAAAAAAAAAAAAAAAAGAAAAAGAAAATTTAAATTATATCCCCAGTTTATCTAGGGGAATGAATGAAGGTAATTAATGAAACAGAACTCTTATTCAAAACAAATTAACCAACCAACGAAACTGAAAATAACTAATGAAAATAACTAATGTAAGATTGTGTTTAAAAGCTGTAATAAGAAAATATGAATGATTAAATGTAAGCATCTGAGTGCCTGGATTTCAACTTACTGTTCTTTAAATTGAAACTTAAATTGAAACTAGGGTTTTCAAAGAGCAAACTGACCAAAACAAGAATTCTGAAATCTGAAAAAACATCAATTCCTACATATTTTTCATGCACAAGAGTGGATCATTTAGCTACACAGTGCAAATATCTGTCACTTCAGTTAACAAAGCAAAAGGTCATAGCAAACTGACATATGGAGAGCTGTCCATAAGCTAGAAGGTTATAGTTTGCCACTGAATTTCAGAGCTATATGCAAAAAGTAGAATAATATTCAGAGCTGAGCTACATGCAAAATGCAGAATAATATTTGAGAGCTATGGGCAAATCTGTTAGCTACAGACTACTTGTGCCTCAAGTCCTTATTCAAGACCCAACTTTTACTTCTTGTTCCATTTTTTTAACTTCTGGTCGCTAGTTAGCCCTCTTTTATCCTTCACCAGCTTTTTACCCCTCTGCATTGTAATGCAGTTAATTCCTACTTCTTTGAGCTGTGTGGCTTCCTATCAGGGAGCAGTAAAAAACAAGGAGAGATTATCTCCCTGCTTTTAGTGGCATGTAGAAATAATTTCAAGGGAGATTACTCATGAACTTGGGAACAGTCTGCTCAGTATTGATGGGCTGACTGAAGAACACGCTTCTGTTCAGCACTTGTGAGACTTTACCTGTAGCACTGTGTCCAGTTACGGGATTCCCAGTACAAAAAAGGCACTGGCACACTGGAGAAAGTCCACTAAAAGGACCGCATGTTGGTTAGCGGGACAGGATGTATGAGGAGAGGCTGAGAGAGCTGGGTTTGTTCAGCCCTAAGGAGAGATGCCAAAGGGGAGATCTAATTGCTGTCTACAACTACCTAATGGGAGGATGTAGTAAAGACAGGTCCAAGGCCTTAGAGGTACACAATGGAAGGACAAAAGAAATTGCTCAAGTTGGAACATGGGAGATTCTGACCTGATGTAAGAAAAAATATTTTTATCATGAGGTTGGGCAAACCCTGGAACAGGGTCCAGAAAAGCTGTGCTTTTTTCCAAGTACCTTCAGGCAAGCCAGTTGAATTGCTCTAAAAACAGCAGGCTACTTTCGACCACTATCTCTCTTGAGAGTCAGATGTTTCCTCCTCTGTCATGCGCCAGCATATGTCCAGTCAACACAATGTGGAGTGTGCCTTATGGAAAAATGTGTTTTGGGGGACCAGCCTGTTGCAACCTCAGGCATTCATTCCCCTGCAGGCAGATTTTCAGGAGCATGTGCACAGGGATGAGGAAAGGCAGCAGTGGTCATTCTGAACAGTACTTGCAGAAGTAACCCATGCCTATCTCTAACCTTTCTCAGAAGCAATGTGAGAATGGACAGGAGCCGTATACTCATTGATCTCACTGTATGTTTGATAAATCTGATCCCACTGGGAATGAGGATGGGACCTCAGTTTACAGCTTTTTGTTGGATGCCAGTGCTCTACTATTGACTCCATCTTGTCTCTCTGGGCAGACCCTTCATTCTGTTTCCAAGGTCTTACTGCTTCTCCCACCTAAGGCTGAATTATGACTTGTTACAATTTTATTTTCCTCACTGATGGAAACTGATTTTTTCTGATGGTGTTTGTCCTTGCCCAGCAAGCCAAATTGCATTTTACTTGTTAATTTCTATTTGAAGATGCCTGTGTATGGAATTGCAAGTATTTCTATATCATTACTTTAATTTTTGGGATGTAGCTTCCCATGGGGTAGGGGCATGGTAGATATACTGGTACAGGTACAGCTTCTTCCTGGGAATTTAGGCTAACATGCAATACTGTTATAAGCAGGACAAACATGTCTATAATAAATATTTATATTTCTTCTGCTGTATAGGTTTCTAAATGGGCATTGTCATAGCTACAAAAATCATACATACACAAGCCTTTACTCAGTCTGTAAGCTTTTTGGAACAGATACTCACTCTTAGTGATATTTTACATGATTTGGTATGATTAAGGCATTTAAATATTATTTTAATACAAGTAATAATTAAAAGTGACATCAAATATTATTTGTAAATCTATACTTGCACAAGAGATGTCTATTTAGAAACAAATTATCAATTAAATTAGATTAAGTATGAAAGTATTTAAATGTGGTATTGATTCTTATGATGAGGCATAGTAAGTTTACATATAATAACTCTGGTTTTACAGGCATTTACAATAATGCGATCAAAAATGTTTTAAGGCCGATGATTTAAGTGATCAGACAGTATTTTCAAAGTCTGTTATTCTGAAAAACATAGTGTCTGCTGTTTTAAAAGTATGCAGACTCCAACAAGCATTGCTTATAAAGCCTTCAATGTTCTGTAATTATATTAGATAAAATAGCTAAATCAGTATTTCTAAGTGCATATTTGTAAATCTGTTTGGCAACCAGGGAAAAAGTTTAGCTGTCAACCAATTATTATTGGATCATTAAATTTTCTTTCAAATGAAAAGTTAGATTATGCTGAAATGTGTACAGTGCTATAGATATACCCAGAGTACTGAGCTTCATCTTGCTTAGATACATTTATTTTTCAATAATTCCTCAGATATGCCTTTGATTGCAACCTTGTTCCTTGTGAGGATTATTTAAAATCTGCATAGGATGAATCTTTAGTGCTACAGCATTAAACATTGAATAACTGACTATAGCTTGCACCCTGCATGTGAATTAAAGCTTAGAACCTTCAAGTGCCAGGTGATAGGATGAGAGGAAGTTGCACCAGGGGAGGTTTACGTTAGATATGAGGAAAAATTTCTTCACTGAAAGGGTTGTGAGGCATTGGAACAGGCTGCCTGGGGAGGTGGTTGAGTCACCACCCCTGGAGGTCTTCAAAAAACTTGTAGATGTAGAGCTTAGTGACATGGTTTAATGGTGGACTTGATAGTGTTAGGTTATAGGTTGGACTGGATGATCTTGGAGGTCTTTTCCAACCTAAATGATTCTATGATTCTATGGTTCTATGATTTTTAACTCTGCTAATATTCTTAGCTCTAATTTATCTAAAAATTTATCAGTATACACAGCCCTCTCTTCCTCCCCTAAATTACATTTTCTATTGAGAGTTCTGTCCTGTGCTACAGAGGACATTTCATGCCCACAGTACATTTGCAGTGACCCCTGAAGAAGCACTGTCTATGCCAGTAAAGTTACACTACTTAACACAGCTGGGGATGCTCTAAGAGATACACTATGAGCTCTAAAATCTGCCTAGCTGCAGTAGCTTCATATCACATGTAAACTCATTAGCCTGGGTCTTAGCTCTTCTGACAGAGCAGAAATGAATGTTTCAAGAACTACGTTGAGTGGACAACCTAGTACCAAGCTCTACTGTGCAAAGATTTTAGATGGATTTAATACCAATTGGATGAGAGAGTCTTACCTGCTAGAGGTTATGATCACAGCACAATCCAAAATATAGACAGCAGTCAGCAGTTGCCCCACTAGTAGTAAAATCCTGAAGCCAGTCTTTGCCTGGTTTAAAATGGAGTAACAAAACTGTGGTGAAAATGATGAAAATATTCAAAATTGATTGAAGTGCAAAATGAAGTGCTTTTGATGAAGTAAAGCATATGTCTTTCTAATACCTAATGCAACATGATTGTGTTTTAATGCACAAAATTTATTTAACAACATTTCTGACGTAAGAACTAGAAACCTATTGGTCATATAGCTTTTTTTTTTTTTTTTTTTTTTTTTTTTAATACTGTAACAGTCCTCAGTAGTTCACTCTAAAAAATATCTACACGCTGGATGGGAAATATTGTTCATTCCTTTTATTTAAAAACACACAGGGAATAGGTTTCACTGAATTATTTTTGTGCTTCGTTCTTAAAGAGGACACCGTATTTACTCTGAACATTCTTACTGCCTTTGTCCTTTAAGGTTTCCCTCTTTTAGGATATATTAGTCCTTATTTTGACAGTCTGATAGAAGTATATCAGTCCTAGATCATATTCATGGGACTGCTTGCCAAACCTCTTTTCTATGTGCCAATGGAAAATGAGATCTTCATCCCTTCCCCCTAAAACACTGAAGGAGAGCTTCTACTGTCCGGTCTGCAGCTCTGCCTCCCAAGCTGGCTTTAAAGAGAGGTAGTAGTGGTTGCCCAGAGCTCTGGGTAATCGGTGAACCACTGAACTGAGCAAGCAGCACAGGTTAGGCAGTGTACTGTGTACATGGGAGGAGAGAAGTATTAACACCAACTTCCCTGGCAAGGGAAATATGCAATCTCCTATTTCATGCCAGCTTCACTGACTTCAAAAAGAACGAGTCCAACTGAAGTTCTGTGCATGAAGTCTTTATTCTCCTTTTGACCAGTCTGAGCAAACAGCTCTTCTAGCATTCAGCCTTGCACACTTGAGCAACAGCCTTTGAGGTACTTAGTACTCAAGTCACACCAACCTGGAAGCTGTCTTTTGGCCTACCTGGTCCCAAGTCATGAGGCTAATTTGGCTTTTATTTGAATTTACTTCAGGTATCTAAAGGCAGAAACAAAACAGGACAAGCTGAGTTGAGCTCTCCTGTGGAATCATAATTTGGCAGTCAGTGTTGCACAGCTGAGAAAAGAGAGAAGTGGGAAAAAGAATAAATGCAAACAGAAGGGAAGTAATAGATATGGCTTTTGCATCGTTTTCCTGTCTCTGGATGAGGCAAACAATGTACACAAGAAAGCATTTCTGCCACTGATGCTATGAGACCACAGATCTGTATGGAGTACTTTAAAATGCATAAGTTCCTCACTAATTATGTCTTAAACAAACATTTAATATAATTTCAGATTTCACTTCATCATACTAATGGGATACAAACACCTGTCCTTTGACCCAAAGCTTACAGCCCCTGGCAATTTCCTTTCTACGTAGCACATCGTGATGTCTTTAGACGACATTTTTTCCAGTATGACATTGTTAATAATTTGAATAAATAAAATGAAACACAGGAACATATTCAAGGGAATTAAAATTATAAGGATTATGCTGTTTATGAGGGGTTTAATGAAGCAGGAACAGAAGCATCCAAGTAACTTTTGAATGCAGAATTTTATGATAAATATATTGAATCCTTTTTGTTTCCTCTGCAACTTTTCGCTTATACAAATATTTTGCCAATATTAAAAGAAGATAGACCTTGGAATTACCTACTCAGTTACGGGGATAAACTTACAGGTACATTGACTTGTTGAGGTGTGGTATAATTTTTTTAATAGTTACAAGTATCTTCAGGAAATTCTTAGAAGTGAGCTTTTTTTTTTTTTTTTTTTTTTTAAGTAATAAGAATAGTCCCGAACTCTAAAATAAAGATGCTAATAGCAGGCAAAAATCTGAAGGTAATTTTCTCCTTTATTGTGCATCTAATTTATTCCCTCCCTCCTATTATCTGATGCCATATGTAACATTCACTCTTGCAGAATCGCAGTCACTCACAGTCTTTCATGTATTTACATTTCCCAATATATATATGACATAACAGTGGTCCATTATCTTCTCCTTAAAAAAGAATTATACTATATCAAATCCACAAAAGCAGTATGGAAAGTTTAAAGAATTTGTTTTATACCTTCATAGGATTAAAATACAGAAGAAAGGATTAGAACACAGTTCACCAGCTACCTCCAGGTTAAGACATGAATTATGTTAATTTTGTTAATTTTACTCTTTTTATGCCCACAAATTGTGCATTCTGTGGTACAAATTAACACATTTTCTACAGGTGCTGTGGAGTGTGCTTCCTTTGAGTGCCAGTTTATAATGTATCTGTACAGGCTCTCCACTGCAAGGAAACACAGAGTTGAACTTCCTTATATTAAGAAGATATTGAGCACTATCTCTCTTTGAGTAAATCTTACAACTATTAGGCTGCTACATAAAAACTGGTTGGTGGCATCACTGCCCCACTAAAAGAAAAACAAAAAAAAACAAAATTAAACAACAGACATTTTTGCCTTCTCAAAGGGCAAGATTGTAGCTTTCAAATCTGGAATTGTGAATTTCCATCTCATATCACTGCAATGCTTAGGTCCACAAGAAGGCAGATCAACTCTGTACAGAGGCAGAATTTCAGACACACCACTCCTTCTGCCTCTCTTTCTGTAGGTGAATGTAGTCATTCCCTGCTTACTGTGTTCACAGCTGTGAAATCCATGTCAGGCACTAGAGCTTGCAAAGCACTCAAGTACCATCTTTACACATATGGTCAAACCTGACTTGTGGCTACACTAAGAAGAAAAAAAATGTGAGGAATTAAAAGGCACTACAGTTAGCAAGGGGGAATAAAGTATACTAATTTAAGGAAAAAGGAGTTGTTTCATAATCAACATGTTTCATTACAACAGACACCACAATAGAGCAGGATAATGTAAATTAATTTACAAGAGAGGCTGGAGCAAAGGACTGGAAGTCTGTCTAGGAACTTTTTCCAGGCCAGCCTAAAGTTTATGGTCAAAGGAAGGAAATCTTTCTGCTGCTATCTGTGCAGTCTCTATCAGGTTCTTCAGGTTTATGTGAACCAATTCAACCAGCTGTAGCATCATAGTACCTCTATCATACTTTTCCTCCCAGTGGAAATAGTCAAATGATTATAATTAATCAAACAATTACAATTAACTACTTTGTTGAACTGGGGCTTAAATAGAGGAGCAGAAAACAGCTGAAGGCAAAATAGAGTCTATGCATTTTAATCTTCTCTGTCTCTTCATGAATACTTCACAGGACATAACACGTTGTTTTGAAAAAACCTGCATTTTAAGCACAGTTTGCCCCATAATCTGTATCACCCATTTGGCAGCCTATGTAACTTTGATAAAGGGAAATAAATTATTGCACACAGAATAAAAAAATGTTAATTATGCTTTTCATTGGCTTCAGCTAAATCCATGTTTTGTAATGGATTTAGGCATATGGAACTCCAGCCCAGAGGCTGAAATAACAGCTTGTCTTTTGCAGGGCTTACAGATCATAGAAAGCATGCTGTCAATGTGTCTTCAAAATGACCTTTTGATGGGGAAAAAGGAAAGGAACTATTGATGCTCAGTGAATACATACTGTACACTCAGTTATAATTACTAAGGGAACTGGTCTGATCACTAATATATTAGCAGATAATGTTAATTATTTGAGAAAGAACAACAGAATAAATTTGCATGCAGATGTTATATATGGAATGCAATGGTATTGAATCTATGTACCTTAAGGAATCACATTTATATCATGCACATGCAAAACTGATGAACAAGAAGGTGACTTTTAGTGCAGATGCACTTCAGGCATTAACTCATTAACAATATAAGAACGAGTAATAAATGTTTGAAATAAGCTGTGCTTCTCATATCTGTCTCTAATGAGGATATAATTAAAAGTAAGTTGCAAATGGGAAGTCTTGTATGAAATACAGTTCTTAAATAAAATTAATACTATCTTCAGTGAACTGGCAAAAATGTTTTGCTTAGAAATGAGTAATTCCATAATCACAGGGATTTGTAAAAGATACGATCTCATATGAATTACAAAGAAAAAATGCTTTTTCTTACCTGTTGAATGCTATAAAGCCAGAAAAATATAAGGAAACTATGACTTGCAATATATCCATTTTTAAAGGTAAGTTGTCTGTGGCATTTGCTTCAAGATCAGTGGAGTCCTAATTATTTAATGATACATACAGGGCAAAACAGCAGTTAAAGGCATATACAAGAGTTTCTATTTCTGTGTCTCTGAGTCTGACGTATGAGTGGTGAGCATCTCAGAGGACATTCTCTTAATTGTATCTTCAGTGCAAGGCAAAAACAAACAAATAAACAAACAAACCTATAAATCTCTAATATTTCATACAACTTCTCCTTCCTCTTGATTATCTCATTCCAGACAGAAAGTATTTTTGTCTGAAACTAAAGGCACGTATTCAAACACAGTGCCTTCTACTGAAACTGCTTTCTGCAAGGCTTAGTTGACTCTCCACTCCATAAGAAGTGGCTTGAACAGTGAATAAATGCTTTTCTTAACTCTTTGAGGAACTCAGTCAGTGAATTGCAAGATCTGGGTGCATTGCCTGGCCCTGTCCCAACCTCCTGTCAGCACAGAACCTGAAACTACACATTGACTTCCAGGGGAAAGAAATGTGGGCTTGTGGGCAAGGAGATGAACCATAGCAAATGAGCAGCCCAACATGTCCCCAGGCAGAATGACTGAGGACTGATGTCAGAATGTGCCACTGAACCCTCCATACTCACAGTGAATATTTTTCTATGATAACTAGGGCTGTCCCTCTTCACAGGTTTGTGGAGAAAGGAGATTTTGCTCCTCTGAGTGAAGCAGGAGATCTGAATATTGTATCAGTTCAATGTTTGGAGAGCAATTCATTTTGTCCTCAAATTGTAGTATCATCACCATCACACAGAAAATTTCCTCCCAGCTTTCCACTCCCTACACAGTTTTATGTCACTGTTGCCTCTTCTTTCCCACTCCCTTCTGACTTCCTGATATGCTTTACTCTTTCTTTTAAACTGGGATGTAATGAAGATTGCTTCTCCGTCTTGCAGGCTAGAAGAAGAGCCTGAAAAAATTCCCCTCTTCCTTTCAGTGGTCAGGGATGATGACTGGACTGGAATTTTATTTCTTTTCCACGCTGAAAGATGAAATGAGTGGCCTGAATCCCTTTCTCTCTCCCCCTGCCTGGCCATTGTGATAGAAGGAGGGAAGGAAGAAAATGGAAAAAGACAGAAGCTATCTTTGCCCTTCAGTAAACCAAAAGTAACCATTAGTGTGAAAATGGCTGTGGATATCTGAGAGGAAAAGAGGCATGATTTCTTTCTCAGAAGGCCTGATTGGCTAGTGTGGCTCTAAAAGGCATTCAAGGGAGTCTGGCAAATATTTGGGCAGGTTTTCTCCACATTCACATTCCCAGGAATGCTGGAGCTTCTTGTTTTGGTCTCTGCTCCATTTTTGTCACTTACAAATTTGCCTCAGCTGGCTATATTTGAAACTCAAAGAGGTTGTGACATTGGAGTTCAAATCTTCGCTGCACCTTGCGGTATACTAGTAAACAAAGTATGGAGTAAAGTTTGAGAAGTAATTCCATATGAACAAGAGGCTGATATGTGAAAAAAAAAAAAAAGAAAAAAGGAAGAGCTATCTTACGTATGGACGGAAGTCAGATAACAGTGAAGATTACATGAGCAGCACTGTACTCAAGATCTTGTTTTCCCAAGGCCTCTAAATTTCTCGTGTTTAAGAATAAACAATGTGCATCTAAGAATAAACAATGTGTGAATAAACAAGGGCTTCTGATCCCTTGCTTTACCGTCAGACTGCCCCCAAGGGCTGTCGCTACCTGAAACATGAGCTCCTTGCAGCCAGTGAAGCTTGAGATGAGCGTACCTAAGTAGCTGTAGGCTTGCACTGATCTGTGTTCTGTGTAGGCAGATTGTGAAGCTTTACTGGTAAAAAGGGATGTCATACATGAGAACACAGCAGTCTGCTCGAGGATGCAGGTTCTTAATTCTAAGTCTCAATCAATCAGGATAGAAAATCTCCTGTTCCTTAATGCTTTTTCCTTTTGCGAAACAAACTTGTATTGACCATGCATGAATTTCATTTGGGATCATGGTTACTTTGCACGTGTATCACATACAGTTAAATTACTCCCTACCTTAGGTATTAAAAACCAATTATTGTATTATTTATTCATCATTTTAATGTATTCTCACAGTACGCATTCAAGATCAGGAAGAACTGTTAGTTTTCCTGGGCACAGAAAGACTGAAGATCACATATCCTCGAGTACTGATCTGAAGTCTCTAGGAATCTAGATCTGTGTGACTTGCCCAAAAGTTATGGAAGGAAAGACAATGATCCAAATGTGTTTTATGAATGATAATACTAAACCAAACCAAACCAAACCAAAACAAAACAACCAGGTCCTGTTATTAGGATCCTACAATCCCAGTATTTTTCTACGTATGAATTTAAGGATGTATAGTAGTTCCTGTTCCATTGAAAAATAATCTGTTACGTAAATTATTTGATATTACATGGGTCATGTATTTTTATTTTTATTGTGTCCCTTATTCCCTCAATTTTGTATGGCCATAATTCCTAAGCCTTACTACAACAAACACTTCTTTTAAGTGTGGAAAACTACAGGATATTATGCTTTGAATAGTAGTTCATTTTTGAAATACTGACTTTTTGAAACCATTTTGCACTTTTAAGAACTCTAAATCTTGCATTAAAATGAATTATAAAATCCAGTATTTGTGTACCAGTGGCATACAGACATACAGACTTGGGAAATACCTTGCACTTGGAATGTAATAAATCTGCTTTTTCATATTTGTTGAACATATTAAACCATTCTTACCGTAGAATGGAAAAACAGTCCTTGAATTTGGTCTTACTCTAACTGGAACATTAAAGTATTGATTATTTGAAATCAGTGAGAGAGAGACAGACACTTGGCAGCACTTTCATTGTGTTTCTTTCAGTTTTATTTTCTCTTTTTCAAAATTATCTAATAACTATGTTTTTTCTTCTCCACAACTTGATATCAAGGAGTAGGGAATACAGTGGAGTTTTGCATACAGACTACATCCTGGAAAACATATAAGTAGCTGTTTTATTAAAATATTGTCAGGTTCATTCCATGAATGAGGCAAAGAAAGAATTAATGCCATTTTTAGAGACTGTAAGGGGAAAAATATGAATTTCTTCCAGTGATCCAGACAGAGTATTGATAGGCCTTATTTTCTGCAGCCCCAGTGCCAACAGATAACTCGAGTCTTTAGTGCCTGTTAAAGACTTGTCTATCTATTCAGAAACTAAAAAAAATGTTGCTTTTAATTCAACACATCTATTTGAAAATGAAATGATGAAACTTGATTTGCTAAGTGTCCTCATTTTGATAGGTTTTCCACCTGCTACATTTCCAGCAAAACATGAAGCAAACTTTATAATGGGAACATTAAATATTCAATCCAAATACTAATATTAAGTGTTGATTTTCTTCCAATTTTAATGCAGCTGGAAGCTGATAATGAAGTCCAAGCTAAGCTCTAACGTTACTGGTGTAATAAAAATGATAATTTTCTTTGCAGCAACAATTAATGGTATGCTCAATTATTTTCAGAAATCAAAACCTTGAGCCAATTTGGCTCAGGTACATTTGTACCAACTTTATGATTCCAATGAGGCTACAAGCATGGAAATGGAAGAACAGAGTTCAAATAAAATTCACATTTTATTTTGAAAGAAAATTGCATCTCATTGTGTAAATGTTCTGAACTGATAGAATAAGTGATTATCTCCTTTGAGAGAAATAACCATGGTCACTCAGTAACAAACAAAGATAAGCTGAAGGAGAAAGCAGTATATTACAGAAAGATACCTGCTGATAATCTATTTTTGCAGGCACAAAACAAATTTTCAATAGTAGGTAGTTATGCTTGTAAACAGGTAGATACCTGTCCAATTCCAGATATGCTATACTCCTGGCTGCAATAGAAAGCTTTTGCAGTTTGACAACTTCAATTTTTGCTTTAGTTATATACGACTATTCTTTTTTTTCCTTTCCCTAAAAAAACAACAACAACAAACACAAAACAGGGTACTGATGCCAATAAAAAGAGGATTCACAGGCAGCATAAAATTGCGAATGGTTTTCATAGCAGCAGACAGAAAAGGAGGGAGATTTTAGGAATAAAGATAATGTGAGTTGGAATGTATTCCTTATACAACAACAACAAAATCTAGTATGAGCAAAAGTGTAAGAAGTTGCAACTGAATCTCAAACATACTGAGAGTCACAAAAGCATATATGTAGAAGTTCAGTAAAGTTTTCAATGGAGTTGTACACCTTAGCTTTCTTGTCACAATATTTATTCTTCCCCAGGTTTCAGCTTACTCAAAGAATAAAAAGGAACAGTATGGAGAATGTAGACAGAAAATTGACAAAGCCTGTATTGTAATTACCTTTTCTGGATTCATTTCATAGGCTTGCATTTTCAGCCACATCCGAACCTTTACTCTGCCCAAACTCTGACCCTCTGAGCAGTTTTTGTTGCAGCTTTTGATGTCACAGATACCCTCTTTTAGTTGGAAAGGAAACCAAAGGAAACCAGAAAGTTCATAAAAGGTAGACAGATAGGGAAGACAGGAAAGCAGGATTCTTCAGTATTAAATGTTTTTATTCTTGCACTCCTTGCTACAGTTTTGCACTACAGAAACTGCATTCTAAAGAAAGAATTTAGTTCTACAGAACAGAACAGTGTAGTGCAAAACGTTTGATATTTGCATCTAATAAGGGATTGACATGGTGGAACAGATGTTGAAACTGAGTATCTATTCTGAAAGTCATTTAACTATTTAGTCTTTTCCATGTTTCCTTGCTGTTAGTTTATGTTTAATATTTGTGCTTAAATAATGTGCTTTTTTCACAATCCAGAATTCCTAGTGCTATGTCCCCATTTCTGCTTGCACTTAAATTTACATCAAAAATTCATCACTTGTTCTGTACTGCATACATGAACTACACTCACAACAGGCAATCTTTTTATAGCAACCCTGGGTCATATAACATTTTTAATAAAATTACTCTAATTTTAAATAAAGAAATAATCACATATTCAAATAAATCATAAAATCACAGAATCATAGAATATCCCAAGTTGGAAGGGACCCACAAGGATCATCAAGTCCAACTCCTGGCTCCACACAGGTCTACCCCAAAATCAGAATTCAGACCATGTGACTGAGAGCATAGTCCAAACGCTTCTTAAACTCCAACAGGCTTAGTGCTGTGACTACGTCTCTGGGAAGCCTGTTCCAGTGCCCGACCACCCTCTCGATGAAGAACCTTTTCCTGATATCCAACCTGAACCTCCCCTGTCGCAGCTTGACCCCATTCCCCTGGGTCCTATCGCTGGTCACCAGAGAGAAGAGGTTGGCACCTGCCCCTCCGCTTCCCCTGTAACATACATCCCCTGGTAACATATGTAAATGTCTTCACACACCATGTAAAGACAGTTGCTTGCTCATTGAATAGTCTCTAGCAGCAACATGGACATTAAAAGAGCTGGATTGGTGTTAGATGGATCTCAGTAGCAGCTGTGGGGTGAAAAGAGAATGACACATAGGTAATGTAGCTTTCTGTGAAGAACCAAAGGAGCACAGGGAATGGTCTCCATGCTCCAACCTTCTCCCTCTTCCAGTACATCATGCAGATGCTCTAACAAATGGCATCTGTAAGAGGTATTGTCAAGGGACATTGTTACAAGGGCAGCAGTCTGCTTTCTGCTTGCGGGAAGGAAACCCTGCGTGATGAGTGCCTTTCTGCACAAGAATTAGCACAAACTCCCAGAATCTTTGTGCTGAGTGACCATGAGGATGAACAATCAGATGAAAATGTGCTCTAGTCAATGGAAATCTGAAGAAAATTAGTATATATATAAATGTAACTTCAATTTTTTTTTTTCACTTACATTCAAATATTGGCAACACTACAACCTCTTCTTCTGTAATAAGGCTTTATAAATGAGTATGCTTATAAATGAAAATTGAGCATATGACTGTATCATCAACAATATAGAATGATGTAGAATGACAGTTTTTATATTAGACACCTTTTTGATGTTAGTTTCTCTGGGTAATTAATTATCATACCCTGATGTGTACACAAAGGAACCTCCTAAATCAGGTGTGAGTATAGATGCATAATGAAGATTTTGCATCACAAGAAGCTGAAGATAGCATTTCCATACTATGTTGTTTATCCACAAAACCACAACAATGCATAGTTCTTTACTACATTTTAAAACAAAGACAATGAAAACAATCATGGCCAATCAGCACTGAAGCTTTAATGCCACTAATCAGTATTTACAAAAGGGCACGCTCAACCCACATGACAACATAATTGCCACTAGCTGTTATGAACAAAAGCAAAATCTTATGCTTACATTACAAACAACAATATTTGTAAGAACATCACTTAAATGTTCACTTAAATATTTTTAGAAAGTTCAGTGTTTACAATACTGCTTCAAATCAAACTTTGTTTCTAATAGAACTAATTAAAAGGTATGTTTACAGAAAACAGCAAGTAGGCATTCAATTTATTGTAATAAACATGTTAGCAAAGTACCACTGTCAGAGTTTGAAAATAAGACAAAATATTCCTAGAATATGTGCTTGTGAAACTCAATATGTCTGCACACAAAATCTATCAAATTAGCTGGTGTAACATAAAAGCCCAGTCTACTTGGCTGTGCTGCTGACTTTGAAATTATCTACTTATGTGCTGTTGCCACATTTGTCATCTGAGCCAGCTGTTAAGGAGATAGCCCCAATACCTCTGCATAATGCAGAAGTGTCCCATATACTTTCTGGTCTTCTCCTTCACTTTCCACTCTGTCCTTACTCTGCCCCCCCC
>VXAA01007286.1:342016-378900 GCA_013399115.1 Anseranas semipalmata
TTTTTCTTATAGCTGTAACTTTTCTAGGTAGAAACTTTTATTTTATATCTTTATAGCTGCTTTTGCAGAATAGGATTAATTGGTTGTCTGAATACCACCATAATAGCAATACATGGATGTATTTTACTGTTTCATACTAAAAAAAATGGGAGTGGATGACATACATTCCTTTGTCATTTATAAACACTTCAAAATCAAGTAAAAACTGAGGGAAGGGAAGTAGTGTTACTTTCTTTATTCTGTAATGAGTGACAGGCAACACCCAGCATACATCCCTGATCCATCCTGAATTATCTTCTGTACAAGCTATAAGAAATTTATGCCTCCTGTGTACTGATCTGCCTTTGTTCACATGACTCTGTTAGGGATGTCTCTTGTACATACAGAGAGGTATGCACAAGCAAAGCTTGAAGACTGAATTTCCTGGGTTTCAGTATCACTAAAAAAATTTAGTAATAGCACTTCTGTATCTTTGCCAACCTACCTTACCAATTTCCTTATAACAAATGCTATATGTAGTATGAAGTTAAGTACATGTAATATTGAGGAAAATATAATATTGAGTTTGCTTGCTATCTCACCTATAGCAGTGTACTGCCTTTGACAGTGACCATTGCTAGTACCTCTAGAAGCAGTTAAAAAGTACATGGAGGGGGAAAAAAAACAGCAAACGACTTTCTGTCTCTATTGACCTGGATTGTTTTCAAAGTGGTAGTTGACTGATGACAGCTTCTGCACTCTCCTAAGCAATCTAGAAATCAACTAAATAACATGTCTGTTTTGTTCTTCTCTTATTTATTTATTTATTCATGCCACAGTATCTTATAGTGCAATTCAGTAATCATGGAGGTATTTCTTTGCTGGAAACACTGGTCTTCAGATGTTGATCATTCAACAGTTCTTTCCAGTTCATAAAAGTACGAGTAATAGGGAGTCTCCTCCTCAGATTTTTCCTCCACATATCCTCTGACAAGGCCTGAATGTTTTGCAGAATGGCAGTATGAATCTTATTGTCTTCAGTTTTCACGAACTTCACAAAATCTGAGACAAACTGTCTTCGGTCTATCACATGCACAGAGTTACTTACAGACTTCCTGACAGTTACATGGAGGTTGGCATCTCTGAAATAGTGCAGCTGGAGAAGAAATATCCCCGTAACCCGAGTCATAATTGGAGTCAGGGCAAAAGTCCAGTCAGACTTCCAAAGGCCGTTCCAGTGTTTTGAGGGCTGGTACAGATGGGCCTCAATGCAGGCCACAAACATCTGCCTCTTGCCCACGCTTTTTTTGAATACACAGCAGTTCCCTACAGGAAAGTGGCAGTTCACATAGGCATTCAAACCCTTGTGGAGGGCTCCTCTCCACAGCTCGCCCTCATCTAGCATCACACTGTGCAAATGGGTTTTGCTGGTTATGCCACTCAAGTGGTCAAACTCAAAAGAGAATTTGTCTTGGGGATAAAAGAAGCGGTTTCTCCCTAAGTCGTTGTAGTGGGTCAGTAGCACAGTGCTCCCGTTTACTTCGACAGGGGTGAAGTTGTTCTTGTTGTGGTTGGCTCCGACGTTGGCAGCCTCCTGCCTCACCAGATCATCATCTTGAACAAGAGCATAGAGATCTTGGACAACCTGCCCAAACTCTCCAGGAGGGGACTGGCGCAGCAGGCTGCAAATGAGGGACACCTTCTCCAGCTTGCGTGACCCCTGCCCCACGCTCGTGCTGGGGTTCATGGCCAAGCAAAGGATGGGGAACCACAGGTGACGGGTGGCGGCACAGGGAGGCTAAGGGAAAAGCCGCAAGATGGTGGGCTGGGGGGAGCAGTGGTGGGAAGGGGCCTGTTCCAGGGCCCTGCAGTTTGTGACCTCACAGCAGCACCTGGGGCCAGCACCAGTGGGGGGCTGACTGTGGGGACTGCGCCAAGAAGGCGCTGGGGGCCCTGGAAGGGGCACAGGGGTGTGAGGGAAGGGAAAGGGCCCCACTGGGAGCTGAAGCAAGCCAAAGTGATGTCCTGCCAAACTCTGCCGATGCCACCGCAGTGAAGACACCAGAGCAGGCAATGTGGAGCTGCCATGGAGGAGAACAAATATCCTCCTCCTCCTCCTCTCCTCGCCCTCCCTTGCGACACCTGCCATTGTGCGACCTCCTCCTGCAGGTGCCTGCCCCAAGGCCTGGGCCCACCCTGTGCCCATATGGGACCAAACTGCTGGGGGCAGAGGAGGGCTTGGGCCTGCCAGGCCAGTCGGGTCTAGTCTGGTCCAGTTGCGACAAGTTAGGCCGGCTGGGTGGGCAGGGTGCCAGGAGCCCTCGCCTCACGGCTGCTTGTTGTCACCCCTCTTCCTGCTGTCCCCCATGGCTGTTTGATCCCCTCGGCCTCCCGACATTTCCTTTCTTTCACTATGGTTCTTTCTTTGCCCTGACTACCTTTCGTTTTCCTGCATACGCTCCCTGTGACTTTCTCTGGCCCTTCTCTGTCACCCTTGCCTTCAGGGTCTCTGGGTGTGGAGCACAAATGCCTTTTTGTGCTCCCCACAGCCTGCTGTGTTATCAGAAATCAGATAACAAGGATGTTTGAGTAGGAGAAGAAAAACATCTAAGCTTTTTGTTTAAAAAATTAAACCTTTCCCCCTGCTCCCCCTATTGAAAGGCATTAACATGGGTCAGATGTTTCCTTAACGTGATCTCTTGTACGTGGTTTTTGAACATCATTCAGAATGAGTTCATGAATGGGAAGATTGATTTAGAGAGCACAATGAAGCTGCTTGAAAAACTGCATATGGCTTTTGATCCTGCTCATGTGAAACATGTTTTCAAGGTGAGGAATATGTAGACTCAGCAATTAAATACATTTAGAAGGCCAGTTACATAGGGGCCTTATATTTGTTTATTTCCTGTTTTTTTTTTTTTTTAATTAGTGTTTCGAGAAGTGAATTTCATGCTAGTAGGGTGTGAAAAATCAGCAGATAATTTGCCATATCCAGGTCTTTTGTTTCGGTGTAAAATAGAATGTTTGCATTACCACCATCTCTTCACCACACCAAAATAATGTTGGGTGATAAAAAAAATATGTAGGTCTTGATTCCCAACTGCTTTGTAAGAAGACCTTACTGGAAAAAAATGTAAATATTCTGGCTTCGTCCCATGCGGCTGCTTTTGTGATTGAGCTAATGAGCCCAGCCATGCCTGTCTGATGCTGGTCAGAACCATTAGAGTGACTTCTTGACAATCCTGTTGCCAGAAGAACAAAATGGAGATGTCTGATCTGCTCCGGCTTCAAGTCAACATAGCTCCAGCACACTTTCTTCTTCAATTTTCCAGCATACCTCTCTTGTCAAGTATTTAAGAGGTGTGCCTGGATGTCCCATCCATCCATTGCACTCCTGGGGAAGGATCTGGCCTTGAGATACAGCAACATTTAAGAGTTTTCTATGAAGGCTACATGAAACAGCTAGAAATTGGCCTTACTAACATGGTAATTTAATGTAGGCTAGCAAACTACAATCAAGTTCATGCAGTCCCATTGAGCAAAAACTGCAACATTGAGTGCCTTTGGATGTATTGGGATTTCATGTTCTTCAGGTCTGCTCTAGTAATTACTCAAAAGATCTATGAATTTTCCTTTTAGCTCATTTTTTAACCAATAGTTGTTTGGTAAAATTGTTTTCCTAAGGAAATGAAACTAAGTAGCTACATATCTATGTGATTTTTATGTGACAATTTTGTAACCAGTTGGCTAATTCTGTCCAGATTTGGTAGAGAACTAGCTCTGGACAGTCCAAAACTTTTAGGTCATGTCGTGCTGATAGGCAGGCAGGTGGAAGGAAGGTACTAAGATTTCCTCATTCTATCTTGCTCTCATTGTTCTCTGCCTTGTCTAGCCAAGGTAAAAACAGCAGTGTGAGCTCAGTCCTTGGTAACTGTGGGGGCTGTGCCTGTGATTTTTGAATTTGCACTGCGTTGACAGAATTGCTAACCTTAAGAATTTCATGAGAACTTGAAACAATTTCTCGTTGTTTTTTATTTTCCACCTACTTTGCTTTCTGACAGAACTCTGAGAGAGTAGATCAATTGTAGGTAGAGAAGAGAATAATTTTTTGAGGAAGTGTCCTGCATGGAACAAGTCTGATCAAGCTATGTAATATAAGATAATATACTCAACAGTCTGATCTAGTTGTTTTTAGCAGTGCTGTTAGGTGTTCTCTGCTTTTTCAGAGATTTGAGTATTTTTAGTAGTTTTGGGGCTGAAATCATTCATCAATATAATAGTATGTAATATGCAAAGCAATCTGGAAGGAAATTTTACTGCCATCATTGTCAGTAACTATACATTGATAATTAATCAAATGGTTATACATGACAAAAAATCCCTTTTATAAGAAGCATAGTTTTTAAAGAGCAATCTGCTTTTTTGTTTTGTTCTCTTTAAATTTATTATACTGTAATGCTCCTTTGGGCAATATCAGAATCATGAACATAAAGATTTTTAAGAGATAATAAATTGTAATATAGTTCTCAGAACTAAGTCTTTGTCAAGATACTTGTTTTTTCTGGATAACAAAGATTTGATGAATGTTAATAAAAATAAGAATAATAAAACCTATAAAAATAAGAATAATGAAAAAAAATTATAACAATCTTTTTTTTTTTTTTTTAAATATATTGATGTGATTTTCATAACTTTATTTTCAAAAGCACCCCTGGGTAGTATTATTGTCTATATTTCAGAAAAGGACAACAAAATAGAAAATATAATTTTTTGGCCAGCTTCATTTTGTTCAATACTTAAGAGTATTTAGAGACTCTCCTGATTCCTGATAGATTACTTAATTCCAAAATGAGTTGGTATTTTCTTTTTCTGTTTAACAGCTATGAGTAAATTTTCAGTTATCTTACAGATGTTGAAAACCAGAATCATGATACCAACCTGAGATGTGGAATTTGTCATGCAGTAATGAAAAGCATATTGTTAGCATTTGTACAGAATTATTTTCTTTCTGCTGAGTTTCATTAAAAATGATTGTTACAATTCACAAACTCAAAGCAAATACTTCACTACTGACATGTATATATATTTATATTTTTAATTTTCTTATGTGCTTGTATTGGTTATCTAATGTATTCTTGCTTATTGTTGTACTTGTTCAGACATCTCTTGGTGGAAACTGTACTGCATAGGAAGAATCTGGTAATGTAGCATCAGGCCTTTAGTTTTTATGGTGTCTCTTCAAAATTAATCTAATTCAGTTGTGATCAGAAGTCTTCATCAACGAGTGGTCAGAACTCGAGTAAGGCGTTTTATGTTTATGGACACTTTTGGGGAAGCTCTGCCAACCATAGTAGATGCCATGTTATTAGGTACTGAAATCCAGCCTCCTTGTTAGTCTCAGTTTAAGGAGCCAAAAATTATGAGTTTTGATTAGCTTACAGAGGTAATCAATGGGGCAATTATTTGCCTTTTGTGTATGATTTTTTGTGACTAATTTTGTGAATAAATTTCAGAAGTTTGTCTTAATGTAGCAACTTTCAAGAATAATACAAGCTAAACTGTTGGAAACATCTGCATTTCATATGAACAGTTACATATTTTGTGTAGAAAATTTTAAAGGATAGATAATATTGTTAAGCCTGAGAGAAATGTTAATAGCAGAAATGGTAAAAAAATATTATCCTACTCCACTTCTTTTGGCCTTTTGATTTTTCTAGTGGCTTTTATACTGAAGCAATGAAATTAATTAATGTGTTAACATTTTGTAAGCTCTATTTATGAAAACAAGTTTACAGTTTGAGAATTCTAAAAGTGTGAATAATTAATCTGAGTTAAACATTCTGGCGTGTTAAGAATAGAACACAATGTCATAGGTTATTATAAAGTATCATTTCTCCAAACTTATACAGTCTTTCTTATTTGACATACTGAAAGACTTGAACCTTATGAAAATTTGGTCAGCCTTATTTCATTTTTTCAGATTACAGCTTGCTGTATGTTCTATGTAAATTTAAATGTCAGTACTTACTTAAATTGCTGTTGAAGAGGTATTATATTAAACATATTTTCCACTCAATAGTTTTTATGCTGCAGATTTACTGTACTGCATAGCATTTTAGTGCAGTTTCATATAATGTCTTAATATTGCATGTGTTATATATTAATTTACTTTGATTACTTAGATGCTAACTACGTCATATGGTACTTTTAATTTGTACAAAATACTTCTAACACAGAAAGTCAAATCTAAATGTTGCATATAGAAGGAGAATATCATTTGATAATGTATTGCAGTCAATGTTGCCTTAAGTTTTCTTTATTGTTCCAGTTCTTGCAGTAGACTGGTTTTATGTGCATCTTTGCGTTGTTGTGTAGCTTTGTATTGACTGTTTTGATTTTTGTTTTCAGAAAACAGTTGACAAGCGGAAGGTCCATACTATTAACATAGAAGACTTCAGGGCAATTTATCGAACTATTGTACACAGAGCTGAATTTCACGAACTTTTCTGTGCTTACTCTCCAAACCGCAAAATTCTAGCCAACACTGAGCTCATTGAATTTCTGAAAAAAGAACAATTTCAAACTGAAGATACCGAAATGGCTGCCTTAGAAGTTATTTTGAAGTATGAACCCATTGAAGAAGGTATGCATAGTTTAAGTATGTGATTTCTAGCTCTTTTTTTATGCTTCTGCCAGTGACTGTACTTATATTTTTGAATACTCAGCTGACTATACAAATTGGACATTTTAAAGAAAACTAATGTAAGCAACAGTATTGTAATTACGTCTGTTGTATATCATTTGTAAGCACATGTACAAAATGTTGATTATTTCCAATTCAGATCTTTAACTGTTACGAATATGATAACGCAAGAAACCATTAATAAAGCACAATAAATTTACACAGCATATTGCTCAGCGATAGCACATGACCAGCTCAGTCATTCTTACTCCTTGTTGCTACAGCCCCATCCAAAACCTACACCCTGATTGCTTCAAACAAAATACAGTTTTCATAGAGTAGATGAGCTGATATAAACTGCACTATATTTTTTTAATGCCCACTGAGACATGTGAATGACCATTATTAGGAGGCCAGACTGATTCTTTAGCTTTAGCAACAATCATTTTGTATTAATTAGACAAATATGTTTTGGACAATAAAGATAAAAAATATAAATTGTGTTTTGTTAGCAAGCTGTCTGCATTTGAGTGTTATATGGCAGAAAGTTCCTGTGGAAGTAATCTAATACAGAGGTTTCATAGAAGAAAACAAATTCTAAGGATATATCTACTGAGAAGGTTATATCTCTGTCTTTACTGTGTAAGACTGAAACCTTGGACAGTTACAGTCTAGTTTGCTCTCAGCTAGATATCATTGGTAGGGATGTCAGGAATGCATCAAAGCAGTCTCGCTAAAAGTGGTGGATCCTCAGCATCTTTGGCAAGCATGGAACCTATCTGTCCCATTGTGTATCTAATGATGTCATTGTCCATGTTATTGGGGTTAAAGCTGTCATTAATTATTTATGTTCTCCCAAGCTGAAATGCCATTTCAGTTTTGTTCTCTGATCAGCTTATAAGAGTAGGTCTCCAAACACACACTTGTATCATGGAACTGTTCAGATGCAAAGTGACCTCAGGAGGGCAGCTACTCCAGCTTTCTGTTCAAGGGCTCTTTTCAGTCAAATCTTGAAACCCCCTAAGGACAGAGATCCACAGCTTCCTTAACATGCCCAGAAATGTCTTCCAAGAGTAATATTGTTTTCCCATGGACGTGAGGCTGACCAACCTGTAGTTCCCTCAGTTGTCCTTGCTCTTCTTGCAAATGGGTGCAACATTTGTTTTTCTCTCATCATTGGGGTCTCCCCTGATAATATGACCTTTCAAAGATGATAGAGAATGGCCTTGCAGTGATAACAGCCAACAGCCTCAACACCTTCAGATGCATTGCGTTTGGTACCATGACTTTTATGTGCTTCTACAGTAATCTCTGACTCTATCCCCTTCCACTGCTGATAGTTCCTTTTCTCCTTGAACCCTGTCTGTAGGCAGAAAGCTTACACCTCAGTGATGAAGAGAAAAAGACAGCATTGAGTATTTTAGCCCTATCTGCATTTGCTGTCACCAAACCACCTGCCCCATTCAACAGCAGGGCCACATACTCTTTTTTAAAACATGGCCAATGCAGCAATGAAAAGTTCTCCATGTTGCCACTGATCTCCCATGCTAATTTCAAATCTAGTTGAACTTTGGCTTTCTTAACACAATTTCTGAATGCCTGAACAGCGTTTCTGTAGTTCTCCTTGCAGCCTGCCAACACTTTGTCTATCAGTTTTATGGGTTTTGTTTTGTGCTGTTTCACTTCTATTTCTCAGCGAGCCATGACATTTTTTGTGTTGCAGTAGAAGGAAGCTATCTAAGCAGCTAGCACTGGTAATTCAGCCTGGAATCTGGAGATCAAGCTGGATTCTTCCAGACTTCAGTAATACCTTGCAGCATGATCATCCTTTCTGAATCATAAGAACTGTGAGATGAGGGATTTGTTAAATCTATAATATGTGTATACTTCAGCTGTTGAAGGCTGCTTAAAGTTGTGCTGTTGCATTTCTGCTGAGTTTCCCCTGAACATAACTAGAGACAAAATTTGCAGCCAAACTGAGGAAAAGAAATTAGAACTGGCTGCATTTTATTGGAAGCTGTCACTTTCTTCAGTGGAAGTTGAATATCAGATGTTTAACTGTGTTAGTTTCCTTTGGTTCCCAGTCTTAGAAACTGGGTGGAATAGGTAACTGATTAAGGAAAATTAGTAATAAACCCGAGAAGGAGAAAATCTTCCTTTTGGGATAATAACCTTGGAATGTCTATGCTGACCATCCCCACTGTAGTGGAAAGAAGAAACTGGATCACTTGTTCAACAAGAAGCAGAAGGCATTAGGTGTTTCACTGAATCACTCACTGTCCAGCAATAGCTACAAAACCTTTGATTCTTCATACTATTACTTTCTGAGGTTGCCTTCAAATTAGAACAAATTTTATTAAATGTATCCTAGTCTTTTTGAAAACTAGCGTATTTCCTAAGTAATTACATAATAAGTTACTGTTTTAAAAGTTTTTTGTTGTTGTTGCTTTTTGAATGATCCATTCTGATGGGAAATTTAATGGCTATACAGTAGTTAAAGGACCAAGAATCTTTACTCAGTTAGAAAACACACTTGTAAATATCAAATAAAGTTTCTATAGTTTTTATTTAATTTTTGGTTTAAGTTTCAGATTCTAAGCCAAATTCTTGTTTGTTTCTTCATCTGTGAGAAAATTGTTTATCTTGTAAATGGAAATAATCTTGATGAATGGAATAATAGCTGTTCATGCTCCAAAGGAGCATTGTTCATGCTCCTTTGACTGAACAAATACTCCCACTCAAACATATTTAGTGGAAAGTTCCAGTTATGATTGATATGATAGTTGATTCATATGGTGTTGTGATAGACCATTTTGTGCAACTGTCATTCTGAATTTGGTATAGAATATTCTTCATCAGGATGATCTGTTAGATTTCATCTGCCAGCCTTGTCCTGTATATTACAGAAAGGGAAAGGGGCAGATTTTGACACTTGATTGACTGTTTTGCTAATAATAACAACCATTATCTGATAAACTTAATAGCATTGGTATGTCAAGATGACGATAAAAACAGTGACTAGATATATACAACATTGATAAGTCCATTGATAATGTTTTGTCCATCCTTAACATATATGTCCACAGAGAGAAGACTTTTCAATGTCATTGAGCAACATAGCTCTAAATTAAATCTCTGAAGAAACTGTAGTTAGTTCAGGAACAGTATAGAATACATTGCTCTTCCATTTTTATTATGCAATTTAAATGTATAATTGCAAAATGCTGCATTAACAGATTTGTGTGTGTGTGTGTGTGTGTGTGTGTGTGTGTTAAAGCTTGCATTTTTGACTGAAGAATTCATTTTATGGAAGTGCTCATAGAAGTTGTGAATATGTGAATCACACCTGACAGTTGCCTCTTAATAACATCCAAATGTCAATTTTGTTCTACGCAAACATTGTTATCTCTCCATTTTATTATTAATTCCATATAGAAGTCTTGACTCATTAAGTGAGATTAAAGAAACCATGTTATGCCAACCAAAGGCATTTCATCTTTCTTAAGCTTAGTACATATATATATATATATAATTATTGCTAATTATTCAGTATTTGCATGGATGGGATTAGAAACACAGTGAGGCTTGGAAGGTGCCTTCTGCTCATATTTGCAGAGTAGTGCCATTCAGATATTCTGCTCCTGTCAGTGCATTTTCCTGGCAGTACAAAAACAGGTCAAAAACACAATCCTGCCTTGAAAAATTTGCTTACTTTGTAAATAACAATATAGACTTGGTACTTCTGTCAGATAAAGAATTTGAGTGATCTAGAATGTTTTTATGAATTTAAGAAGTCTTTAGTTTATTTCTAGGGTGTATGCTCCTTTTAACTTATTTTTATGTGTGAATGTGTGTGCCATCTACACCCAATACAGATAAATACAATATTTTAAATATAAATACAATTTATATAGATATATAGATATAAATGTATATAGATTTATAGATATAAATACAATATTTTTAATATATTTGACAAACATCATATGAAAGCTTAGTTTCATTATTTCTTTCCACAAAGAAACAAAAATGCTTTCAAAGAAGTCCTAAAATAAATAATCAAGGAAGCAGAAGGTAATAAACTCTAAAAAACATAGGCATGTAACATGAAATGTCTTTCAAATACTCAGGCTATGTCCATAATTCCTCTCTGATATATCTGTATTTACATATATGGCAGTGCTGAAGTTAACCTTAACTGGAAGAATGGGGGAAAAAAACAAACAAACTATTTTTTTAATACAATTATCTTTGGAGGAAAAAAAAAAAAAAAAAAAAAAAAAAAAAAAAAAAAACATTGAACTTTGTAAACAACAAGCAGCTACAAGAAGACAGAAATCTTTCCTTGCTTTCACTTTTTATTTCTACACCAAACGGATATGTGTGTTCGCTAACTACTGCTCTAAGATCTTAATGGAGATAAAGACAGAAGTTCTTCCAGGGAAGATACATAATGCCTTGATTAAAATATCTTTTCACTGTGGAATATTTATGAAGATATATTCCCATTTCTCCTAACGTAGCAGCAGAAAAAAATCTGTAAATGATCAGAAAATAGTATGATTGTGCTGTTCATCAGAACTTAAAAAGCACCCCTTCCATTCCTACTAGTTCAGTATCTTCATCAGACAAAGATGAGAGTGAGTTCTAACGAAACCCAGTAGGTTTCCTCCACTGGTAAAAGAGGTATGAGTTGATAGTAGCATTAATAAAAAATTAAGCTTTCTTTTATCTTCAACTCTAAAAACTATGACATCTTTTACCAAGCATCAGAACTTCTCTGAAAATTTATTTTAGCAGATGGTATGCCATTTATGTTCACATAATGCTCTTTTGCATATATGCTGCCAGAACTGTTAGATGCAAAGCCACTTTTTTCCTGCTTACAGATAGGTCTTACTGATTTACAAAGTTGCTTGGAGTTTTGGTAGTTCTCCAGAAATATGACTTTAATTGTATCCTATTCAAGGACAGCAACTACCGATCCCTGAGAAAAAAGCTGTAAGTGAATGTAATGCAAGGGCCTGTAATAAGCTATAAAAACAAAACAAAACAAAACAAAACAACAACAGAAAAACATATATTTTTAGTCCATTGATTAGAGAAATAAAATGAACTTTGAAGCCAAAGAGTTTACATGTTGGTTAACAAAGTAACACAAATTCACCTTACAAAGTAATGTTTTAGGGGATTATAGTCATGACTGTATTTATGTAAACATAAGTTCTCTTCATGAGAACACTGTAGCCATCTTTTATTAATGACAAGAGTAGCCAAAAAATTATCAAAAATAATTAAGAAAATAACCCCAAACTTGGAAACTCAGTATTTTTCACTAATTTAAAAGATAAATGTAAGTATATGTATATATTAGTAAATTAAAAAAAGTAAAAAAAAAAAAAGAGAGAAAAAAAGAGTTGCCCAACTTGTAATTACACAGAGAACAATATAGGATGTGAAAAATAAATTAATCAGAAATGAAAACCAAATACTATTGATGAAAAGCCTTCTCTTCAAAGGAATTAAGTCTATAATTCATGTAATTCACTATAGATAAAACAAGCAGCATGAGCATATTCTGTTTTGACCAACATGTAAAAAACAAACAAACAAACAAATAAACAAACCATTTTTACAGACCCAGAAAGTAGAAACTTAGTCTTATTGCTATGCCTAAAACAATTAGCATGAACATGTGGATAAATCAAAACAGTCAAGATGTTAAATAGATAAAACTATCAATAGACATCAGGGTAATAATAAGTAATTCTGCAAATATTAAGAAAAAAGAAAGTTAAAAGAAAGTTAAAAGTTAAAGACCAAGGAAATTCTTGATCCACTACCTAAGTACAATCAGGTGGCTATTATTATTAATGAGATCAGAGTCAGTCAAAATGAGTATATAATAGTCAAAATGAGTATATTATAGTATATAATGATCTCATTATATACTATAAGGAGATCAGAGTCTCAGTCAAAAATATGGAAAAAGCAAGGTGGGGCATGTTTAAATGACTTAGATGAGTGAAGACAAGTTGACAAATCCCTCAGTTAGAAAATGGACTGTAAAACATTACTTTTGAAAACACATGGAGAATGGATGATGAATTGGGAAAGATCAAATGTAATATCTGTTTTAGAAAGGGAAAATCCATGGAACTAGACACCAGCCAGTTACCAGAAGGAAATGGAATACATGATGAATATGTAATCACCTCTAAGATTGGAAGGATGAGTAAGAGACTGTAGGGACAGTCCATGAAGAAACTGCATCCAGTTTCCTTCTATGAGAGAATAACAGCGCTGGTGGATAGGAGAAAAATCATACTTTTTTAACATTCTTACTTTCTAAAAAGCAAGTTGAGGAAGCTGGCAAAATATCTACATGGTACACAAAGAACTCATTAGAAAATTACTCTCAGAAGTTAGTCACCAATGATTGGCATCAAAATGAAAAGCTACATCAATCTGCAGTTTCATTGAGAGTTGTATAAAGATACAGACTTCAATGTCATTGATAAACTAGATGATGGAATAGAAAGTCATCATCCTAAATTTAGATTTGTGGTCTTTGCAAATGGATGATATAGAAAAAAAAATCTATGTTCCATTTAGGACATCAAACATTAAGAAGGATATTTCCCAATTGGAAAGAGATGAAGGAGAACAATGAAAATTATCAGAAGTATATGAAAGCTTAACTACAGTCAGAAAGATGTAGTGAATTGGACTTGTTTCTTCTGGAAAGCAGATGTGGGGAAGTGTAATAGCGGTCTTCATTTGCGTAAGAGAATGAAAAAAAAGAAAGGAATAATACAAAACAGAACAAACGTATTGGACAGCAAGGAATTTTCAGGGTAAACATTATCAAAAACTTTCTAACAGAAAGGTTACTTAGGTGCTGAAATGGGGTTCCTAAAAAGTCTATGAATTCTATAGCAATGGTAGTATAAGAAAAGCTCAGACAGACTCCAGGTAGGAATAACTTTTGTATGGTTAAGGGCAACAAGGTATGTATGTACATATGTATGACTTCTGGAGAGACTTCTTTATTTTCTATTTCTGTTTAGCATTTTAAAACATTGCAAAGGCTTCTAGTTCAAAAACTGTGCAATTTAGAAACAATTATTTTCTTTGTGTTACCATCATCAGAATGATTATAATAAATTCTCATTCAGATATAAAACCTTAGTCAGTACACATACTGAAGATTGGTAATTACATCTGTAACCTGTAAATCGTTATTCTGATAGCTGTATTGAGAATTAACAGCTCTGGTAATTTTTTTATTTGTTTGTTTGTTTAGCAAAAGTTTGTATAGATTGATCTCTTTAAGTTATTGTTAGCATAAAGTAATGTCTCATTACTTACTGCTTAAATATCACTATCCTACTATGGTGACAAAAATAAGGTTATTTTGCAGCCAGAACTGGACCAAATCCCTGACTAATTTAAACTAGGTTGTGTTTTGAAGCAAAGCTGACTTCTGAGATTATATCATTTGCAAAATTATTACATTTGAAGCGTGACATTGGAGCAGCAGTTGGCAGTATAATGGATCTGTTTGTCATTAAATTGGTTAAAAGAAACAAAACAAATGGGATGACTATCAGTTGTATGAAGGCAATTAGCACATTTTGTTATAGATGCAGTAATATAAAAAGCTTGATTTCCAATTCATATTTGTGGGCATTTATTTTGTTAAGGTGCTATTTTTATTTCAAATACTTGTAATTAAAACATTATTTCATCATTATCTATTTGGGATTTTCCACCATTGAAGATGTTTGGTATTAGGAACTATAGTTTCTGCAAGATTATTTTGATGGTCTCTGACTGACATTTTGGAGAACAATTCCCATTTTTTTTTCTACAGAGGAGAAAATCTATTTGTGTACTGACTGGCATGTTACTTTCCAAAGCGAAACAACAGCAAATATTTTCCTCTATATTTAATAAGGACTGTCACAAACTCTTCTTCCTGATGTCCATAGAAGAACAAAAACATAAGTACACATTTATTTCCTCTCTTAATTTAGAACCACATCAGCTCCAGAATTGTACACATCTGATGTTTGTGTTCATACTGTTTTTTATGAATTTTAAAATTGCAGGAAAGTGTTATGCTGTATAACCTTTAGCAAAGTTCAGAATTGGCTACTAAAAATTATGGAAATTGCAAACTATCAGTTTGGCTTCACACCAGAAATTTTTTGCCTTTTTTTTTCTTGTTGTTGTTCAGTGAGGAACAGGAGGCAGTTGTCATTCGAAGGATTTATAAGGTACATGAGCTCAGAACATTCTTCAATATTTAAAAATGATCACCGGACTGTCTACCAAGATATGAACCGCCCATTATGTGACTATTTTATTTCATCTTCTCACAACACCTACTTGATATCGGACCAACTAATAGGGCCCAGTGATTTAAATGGATATATCAGGTATTTAGATATTATTTTTCAATATTGTAAACATTATTAGCCTTTTAAAAATGAATACTAACTCTCATGTAATGCTGTTCGGCAATAAGAGACAAAACCATCACAGGCAAAAGTGGAAAGTGAGAAAGTTGTGTTTTATTTTGTGTGTATACTTTTCAATATATTTGCCAAACCATCTGTTCATAGTCTGGAAACAATCTGTTTTTTCACTTACAGCATATAACATCTACCTCACAAAAAATTAAATCTATAGTATTCAGCACAGTATATGATTAAACCAGTTTTTAATCTCAACATCCCATGCAAAAATTAAAAGCTCCCTGAAATAAATGTAAAATTCCAGGGCTAGCGCTATTCTGATCAATATACAGGGCATAAGGGCACACTGTTAGTGGAGTATGTCAAGGTTATCTGTGATTAGTGTGTGTTGCAATGCAGTCAGTTTAGAAATAAACAAACAATCAAACAAAAAGGTGGGGGACAGGGAGAGATATGTGGGCACTATAGTATCCAGAAGGGAGAAGAAACACTGTGAATGTGCATATGACTCCAAGAGGAGAAGGAAACCAGAATGCCTTATGGCCAAGGTGCATTTAGAAGAAACAAACAGGGAGGGAGAAAAAGGGTTATGTATTAAAGGCAAAACAGAGAGAGACAGAAAATACGAAGATCTGGAAGACAGGTATCCAGCATCCCACTTTGTACTACTTTAGTAAAGTGAAAGCAATTGGAAACATCATTCATCTGAACTTTTTTTGTTTTGACTGCTGTCTAGAAATTCTCTAATGGCTTGCAACCATCAGAAACACTAGTGAATCTGTTTCTAACAGTATTTAAAATGATATGAGGTAAATACTATATTGCTTAAAGTAATTGCAAACATGATATTAAACCCCTTCACTTCCAGTTTGTCTACTTATTGGTATAAAGAAAATATAAAATGATAAAATAAGGGCACATCCAGCTAGAAGCATATTTGAGATATTCTTAGCATGTAAAGGACAGCATGTAAAGGACAGGTTGGTAATGAGGTAAAACAGTTTACGAGAAATGTTTAAATTAGCAGCAAGCCAAATATTAGAAACCCAAGACATTTAAGGGATGCCATTAACCTATTAAAAATACAAAGAGTAAATTTAAGGCATCGAGGAAACTTCAGTGCTTCCTCATAGAAACTAAGTGTGGGGAGAACAACTAAACTACACAATGACCAAGCACTACCTGACTTTGTGAGTGTGATGCTGATATGCTGATATTTTTAAGTATAATGGTTTTCAAACCTTCAGACAAATAATGGAATAATAATACATAAAAAGTCCTTTCAACCATTTCTTATTCTATTTTAAGCAACAATTTACCAGCATTCCAAAGTATTTTCTTTAATATTTGGACTCTCTCTTTTAATCCCTTAATGAAGGATATTCAGATAATCTATCTTCCTCCTTAATGCTCTAATAAATTGCATTACCTAACATGCCTAAGATAAACAGCAGAAAATATAACTCTGCCTCATATCTTTATAATTTCATAGAACTTATCTTTTGTGATGATAGACTAGTATTTTTATAATTATTCAGTGTGCTTGTAATCAGGAGTACAGTGACATATGTGAAAGCGTGGTATTTTCCTTTTGACCGTAAAATTGTTTCTTTTGTTCTTTTGAAGTGCTCTCTTAAAAGGATGTCGTTGCCTGGAAATTGACTGCTGGGATGGCTCAAACAATGAACCCGTTGTGTATCATGGCCACACTTTAACGAGCAAAATTACATTTTGTTCTGTAATTCATGTGATAGACAAGTATGCATTTGTGGTATGTATATGTATGTTGATTAAAATGCTATAGTGGTTTTAATAAAGCCTGCTTTACTAAATGCTTGTTGCCTGAGATTCTCCGGGGTAAAACAAATACAAAACTGAGACAGTACTCGTGGAGTGGACACCACTGAAATAAATTATGGGAAAATTGTGCAATCTGTATATTAATGAACGATAAATGTATTTTGCTGATGTTGATTTTAAATCAAGCTTAGTGCAAGGAATTCAGAAGATCTTAATCAGTTTGTTAGGTAGCATTCTTACCCGAGGTCATTTAAGCAAATCCTTAAGCAAGGACTGAATATAAACTGAAAAACTACTTACGAATCAGTCTAATGTTTTACTTTCCTTCTTTATATCTTTCCATTTCTTTATTTCATTTATTCTTCCGTTGCTGTCACTCTGTCTTATATTCTATGTTTGAATTTACAAAATAGAGAAAAATGTTAGACTATAGCTGAGTTTGAGATTTATTGTGTTTCCATTTCCTCTTATTTTATTTTGACTTCAAGGCCTGATAAATGTCTTTTTGTCAGATGACTCATTAGATCAATGTCCCTTCTGCCTGTCTCTGGCAAAACAGCAAAAGCTGCAGATCTTTTGGTACTGTCTCAATCTCTTGTATAGGTTTTTAGCAAAACTCCTGCTCAAAGGAAGTTCTGAAAGACTGTTAAGATAACTTGCATTCTAGCCAACTTTACTGTGTGAATGTATAAACATATGGTCATACATTTCTATGGAGTTTTATACATACATAAATATAGCCTTTTCAGATTTAAGCAAGCTTAAGAAAGCTGTAAGCTAACTTTTTTCTGTTCTGATTTTTTATATAAATTTAATTAGTTTCTGAATTTAGAAGATACTAAAAACAACATCAACAAAAAACATTTTATTTCACTGTTCTTCATGTCACATTAGATATAGCTCATCTGTTTTTGCTATTACATAGTATATTGTATATAGCTATAATGGAAACTTCATTTAAGAGGCACAAGTTAGAGAAAAAGATGATAAAATTACATAAAATTAATGGTTCCTACCAACTTACAGGCCAGACTAAAGTATGCTTCTGATAATGGTCAATAGCAAATCCTCAGTGAAAAAGTATAAAAAACAGAGTAAACATAAACTGATTCTTCCCTTATAAATTGACCGTTTAGATCCTTCCAAGCAAAGAGTGTATTCAGAGTATTTGTTTATAGTAGCCACCAGTATTGCTGGCAACTCATGAAAATTATTTACACAGTCAAAATGGACATGTCTTGTTTGAGCTATTCTCTAAAATTTACTAGATTCCCCATGTTTCACCTGTCTTGCTGGAGTATTGTGATGAGTAAGGAGTAGCGTCCCAAGAAAATTTTGTGATATTCTAAAAAAAATTACATTGCTTATTCATGTGAAAACAATGGTTTCTGACCAAATTTTAAGGATACTGTCAACTTGAAATGCTACATTTCAATTAATAACTCTCATAAATTAAAACAAGAAACATTTAATACTGTCAGTTTCAATTTTATAATAAGAGTTTTACCTTTTAAAAACAAACAAAAAAAATATTTTCCTTCTGTTCATACAAAAGCTGTGTAAACAATAAAGGAAATTTCTTGCACATGAAACAAGCACCCTCCCCTGCAAAACAGAGAAATATTTTAAATCTATGTCACTTACAGTAAACTGGTGACTACAATTAATATTTAGTTGAAAGACAATTTTGTCTTGTTTTTCATTTGTTTCTCATTGTGTTTTAAAATATCTACCAACCACTCAGGGATCTATCACTAAAATATGTCAGAGATAAATTTAAGGTACAAAAGTATGTCAGGGCTTTGTTCTTCCAATAGCTACATGAAAATTGCAGTCATTTTGATTTCTATTTTCCTTTTCTCTTGTTTCCTCTTAAAATTACTTTTCACATTCTATAGTCATTGTTTCTTAAAAATTCATCTAACCTACGTGATAATTCCCTGTTGGGATGATTTAACAGATTTCAGAGCAGTTGTGATATAACCTTTAGGTGCAAAAGAAAGCTTCTTAGCAAAAGCAAATATTAGGTCTGAAGAAATGAAGATTTTTGTATTCTGAAAGGCACCAAAATAGTCATGTTTGTGAAGAAGAACACCGATATTTTTAGACTTAGGGATGTTTTAAGTCTCCTTTGAAATTAACCTAAACATTGTTTATGCTTTAATGTGTCTGTGAGGTTTTAGCCCTATCCTCTTTTTTTTTTTTTTTTTTCATCATTTTTTGGAAGCTTTGTGTATCAGCTGAGCAATTAAGTCCATGAGAAGTGCTGTTTTCTGCTATCATCTTGTAGTCTGCCCTGTGGAATTGAATCAGCCTGATTTTTGCCTGATTTAACACTTATTTTCTCTCTGCTTTCTTCACATTCAATATTAGTCAGTGTGTGAAATGCCTCTGATAAGTTATTTTCTATTGATTATTGGAGAAATACACTTCAATATACACTTTCCAAAGGTCAACATCGATAATACATGGTTTCTTTAATGTTTTGTTTCCCTAACTGATCTTCATTTGATTTCCCTGGTTGTTTTATTTATTTATTTATTTATTTTAATTTCTGTAGATCTATCCCTGTTTTTAATTCCCCTTAACTTCCTGAGCATGCATTCTTTTTTTCCTCTTCTCTGGGCTTACAGATACTGTTTCAACTGTGCTTTCCCTTTTCCATAAATATTGTGAGCTTTTTTATTCTGCTACTAACCTGAAACTACTGACATATATTGTGACTATTTTGAAAACGAAGGAAAATACAAATTACTATGGGCCTTTTGTAAGATATTTTGGGGAATCAGGTTGTCTTTTTATTTGTTAACCATAATAGACTTTAAATTATATTTTTCAGGCATCTGAGTATCCTGTTGTATTGTCTTTGGAGAATCACTGCAGCCCTAAGCAACAAGAAGTGATGGCAGAATATTTAGAAAATATTCTAGGTGACAAACTTCTTACTTCAACAATTGGTGAATCAGTGGTGACTCAACTACCTTCGCCTGAGGTAATAACATTGTATTTTGCTCTGTGAAATAGAGGGAAAAACCCAGCTTCCTGCTCCCTCCCCCTCTTTTTCTTTTTTAACTCTTCTGAAACTGCTTATCTGACATCTGAATGGACTTCAGATGGTAAAAAAATAAATAAAAAATTAAACAACACAAAAAATACACACACACACACAAAAATAAATAAAAAAGAGCAGAAATGCGTCAGACAGATAGATATGGAAACCTTAGTTTAAAGGAGAACTGTTTCCAGTACAATGTTGAAGCATATATTTGTAAAAACTAACATAGTAACATTTTTGCAAAGCCTTGCAATTCATACGAATCCAATTTCTGGTGCTTTGGATACATTAAATGCTTTATTTTATTTTATATTCAAAGGCAGTTAACTAAGGTTTGTGGGTTGCATTTTATTTCATATGGAAACATGGCAGTTGTAATGTGTCTTGTTATTGTGAACCATACTAACACTGACTAAAACTGCATATCAAAAACTGAATATTGACACTCAAATTACTGTGATTTCTTTAAAGTAAACTATGAAATATGAATTAAATTATCATAGTGTGGTTCATCTACAGGAGATGTGGTAGTCTAAACACAGAAAAGAGCATCTGCCTTTAAAGAGGGCAGATTTATGCACAGGGAAGTTAAATGACTTGTTAAAGATTGTAGAAGTAAGTACTGAATCTGAACTCCGTATCTAAGAACTATGCAAACACCTGGTTATTTTAATTTTGGAAATTTAAAGGTCAGAACAAATTTTCAGATTTTGCTATAATGAACAACTTCAAAATTTCTGTTGACCAGTAAAGTCTACTTTTTGAAGTTAAAGTGACTCCTCCCCTCCCCTCCCCTCCCNNNNTCTCCTCTCCTCTCCTCTCAAGATTCCAGTGTTTTAAAGTTCTAAAAGAGGAGACAAAATGTAAATTTTCAAACAACAACATGCTTTAAAACAAAAATCAAAAATATTCACTATATATGTATTGGTATATCTGTTATCTGCTAATTTATTTTAGTTCCTTAGATTGAAAAAAAAAAAAAATCCTGAATTTTAAAGATGTTATAGAAATGGAAACCTAAATAAAACCTACATTTTTTTTTTGTTGTTGTTGTTGTTGATAAAAGTGTTGGTGGAACCATTTCATTGAGTTCTGTTACTGTTCTCTCTTTCTCTTTGTGTTTCACCCTAAGGCAGTGTTTCTCAGCTGGTGGCTTGAGACCCCTGGGATATAAAGGCAATTAGATGGGTGTTGAAAATTTTATTGCAGACTAAAACAAATATATTCCCATTGTTCCAGTCTTTGCACATAATTTTCTTTCAAGGACATAAGATTGTTTTAATGTCTTGTAACACAAATACATGCACATGAAATAGGCTTGTCAGTGTTATCAGTGATATATCAGATGTATTTTCAATAGTTTTTTTACAGTAACTAAAAAGGAACAATGCAAATGTAAATGTTTTATTTCAAAATGGAGAGGAAACACTGTCTCAAGGAAAGACAACACACTCACAGATGTATTTTGGTGAAGTATATGTCAGGGAAAAAATATTTTTGAAGTGGGGTGTCTGAAAGACTTGTTAAAAGATTAGAATACTGCTATATTTTCTTAACAATGTTAGCTTAAATATATTTAGTACATCTTAAGAAATTTCTCATAAAACAACTTTTTTTTTTTTTTTTAACATTGTAGCAAAATATTTTTGTATCAGTGTCCAATCTCACTTTGCAACCTGGAAATCAGTACTGTAAATTAGAAGAAAATACAAACTGTTAATCACGGAATTGCAGAATCCGTAATGGTTAAGGTTGGAAGGGACCTCTAGAGGTCATCTGGTCCAACTCCCCTGCTCAAGCAGGGCCACCCAGAGCAGGTTGCCCAGAGCCATGTTCAGGCGGCTTTTGAAGATCTCCAAGGAGGCAGACGCCACTACCCCTCTGGGCAACCTGTGCCAGTGCTCTGGCACCCGCACAGTGAAGAAGTGCTTCCTGATGTTTAGGCAGAACCTCCTGTGTTTCATCTTGTGTCCCTTGCCTCTTGTCTTGGCACTTGGCACCACTGAAAAGAGCCTTGCTCTGTCTTCCTTGACCCCTCAGTTCAGGTATTTATACACATTGATAAGATCCCCCTGAGCCTCCTCTTCTCCAGGCTGAACAGTCCCGACTCTCTCAGCCTCTCCTCACAGGAGAGGTGTTCCAGTCCCTTGATGATCTTGGTAGCCCTTCATTGGACTCTTTCCAGTATGTCTAGGTCTCTTGTACTGGAGGACCCAGAACTGGACACAGTACTCCAGGTGTGGCCTCACCAATGCTGAGTAGAGGGGAAAGATCACCTCTCTTGACCTGCTGGTGATACTTTGCCTACTGCAGCCCAGAATACCATTAGCTTTCTTAGCAGCAAGGGCACGCTGCTGGCTCATGTGCAACTTGGTGTCCACAAGGACTCCTAGCTGCTTTTCTGCAGAGCTGTTTTACAGCTGGGTGGTCCCCAGCATGTACTGGTGCCTGGGCTTGTTCGTCCCCAAGTGCAGGACTTTGCACTTTGCACTTTGCATGTGAGGGTTTGCTTAAAAGCGTCTCAAAGCATAGCTACATTCAGTCTAATTGCTGTTCAAGGATCGTATGTCCTCTGCAGCAAACACAGAATCAGTGTACTGCATTTGAATCATGGAGTCACTGAATTGCATACCACAAATATTATTTCTATGGGATATGTCCCTTACAAAACGTTTATTGTTATATAGAAAATGCATACTTCATATTTCCATAGCTTAGAGTTTTCATAAGCCAGCTCTGAAGAATTTGTATCTGAAAATGCATTGATGTGTTCCATACTTATTCCTCACTTAAATGTATGCTGTTTAGGTGAGATTCATTCTGTTGAACTGTTAATGTTTTACAGTTATGTGAGATGTATTCCATAGTAAGAGTTAGCTGAATAATACCACTATCTTTGGCTGATTTTCAGAAGTCTGAATTTAATAAATCATTATGTTGAGAATGAGCAAGGATTAGGGTCATCTACATTTCACTTAGGTGCTCTTATCATGTAAGAAAAAAACATTAGGATTTTATTTTGCAGTAGAAATATGTAGTTAAAATTGAATTTGTAAACTGAGTAGTAAGCTTGACTTTCAGCTAGCATCTTTTTGAAGAAACACTTTTAGTCCATGTTCAAAAGAAGTAGTTGCATCACATCCTTAAAACTAGGGATGTTGTGCACATTTAAGGCCTGAGTAAATTCATTATCATTTGAGTGAGCCAGATGCTTACCTTAGTCTTAAGTCTGCTTTACTTAAGCAGTACGAAAGAGATCTTATGGAACCAGAAACGATCAATTAAAAGTGCTCTTGGTGGGAGAGAGTCTCAGTTAATGTGATAACAGTATATTTGTCTCCTATATCAGTTACTGTTCCACTTTTTTTTTTTTTTTTTTTTTTCAAGACAGAGCACTAGCAAGAATAGGGAAGAAGGTATTTCATCTGGTATATGATTCTATAGGAACCCAGCTGGTAAAGCCAGGAAGTAAATTGGATAAGAATTGTTAACACTGGTAACAGAAGGCATTGTTCTTTAAGTATGACACTCTTCTGATTTCTAATAAAAGTCTAATAAAATATATTAAGTGTTAGGATGATTAAAGTTCATTGTAGTTGCTCAGCTATGAGACTGATTCAACAGAATGGTAAAAGTGTTCATTATCATAGCTCAAGTACAGTAAATACACTTGCTTAGAAACTGAATATGACCTAATAACCTGAACAACCCACCTTGAAAAAAAAAAATACTAGGAATAATGCAGTCAAGGGAATTGGTGTTTCTGCCTGCTTAAGTACTAGCAAATTCTTAACAGGTAGATGTTTCTTCTTTTGAAACTTGCCTGTGTGACACATCTGTATTTACATGTGAACCTGTATCTTCCATTAAATATTGAAGTAGAAAGGAAGAAATATAAAATACAGTAGAAAGCAAAACTTTTGAAAAAAAAAAAAAGGTTATACACTCTAATTTAGCCTATTAACAGGTCACCTCTTGTCTTCTTTGCTTGGCTTTTTTAACAACCTGTTTGTAGGACCTACAGTATCCCTCAAAAATTTGGCTCAGGACTAACCAATTCAGCCCTGCTTCTCTTATCTCTCAGATTTCTTTGGCAAGGACTCTCAGCAACAGCTCTTATCCATCTCATGAGCCTGAAACATTAAGTTTATGGGGTGGAAATCCTTCTCATTTGACAGCTACTGTTCTTAGTTTTGCTTGTCCAATCAAGGAGTACATGCAGCTCATGCAAGGCTTCCTATTTACACCCACATCTCAATGTTCTTCAAGATCCAAATCAAATGGTACCCTTGTTACAAGATAGCTAAAAGGTGTTCCTGATATAATTATATCCATTTAACTCAGAGCTCAGACATTACTGGTAGTATTGGCTTAAAATATCTCAATTACTGGGATTTATAAGGCTGTCACAAAGACAACCATTCAAATTTTTACTAAGTATTATTCTCTTCTACAGTCATCAAAGAATTCTGGTTTTGTTTGTCTGTTTGTTCAACAGTTGTACTTAACAATAGTATCCTGTTATTTTCATTCAAGATAAACTTTGTCAATGCCTCAAAAGCTTCCTCCATGTTAGGCTTCATGGAAGGTGTCCCATCTTTACCCTATATCAGTATTTAAGCCAGTAATATAATGCTTGAAATGAAAATTTATGTAAATCTTTAAATTGATTTTAAAATTGTTACTTAGCAAGATTTTCAACACTTGATATTCCTCTTACTAAGCACCTAAAGTTGATTAGTAGAGGAGAAGAGAGAACGTGTTAAATTTAAATAGGAGAAGCTCTTCTTCTCTTTTTATATTTATGTCACAATTCCAGGCTTTGTTCTCAATGTTTCTGAGCACTGAATTTTGGCTCCTAATGTAAACGTTAATTTAGTGGTCAGTAGGTGGCTTTGTCTGATCCATTCTAAGTGCTTGTGAATTTTTCTTGGAGTCTTGTATTATTTCAGCTGTTCTGATTTATGTTGTACATTGCATTAACCAGAAAGCCTATTTAGTACAAGAACTAAGTTTATATTTATTTATTTATTTTCTGATTGATTGTACCTGGAGGTTTGCTTTTGCCAGTCTTGTAGTGCCCATTATGCTCTAGGAAAGATCTATTATGTTTTACATATTTAATTTTTTAATATGTTTACAGTTTATAAATTCATACACAGTAAAGGTGTATTTTTTAAACATTTTGTATTTTATATTCAAACTAAAAAAGATAAGTTATAGTGGATGTTCAGACTTCCGGCTCATTTTCTGCTTAAAAGATTCAAACACATTTGTTCAAAAAGATGCCAAATGTTTATCACTGCTCATTACCAATTGAACAACATGAATTTCACATAGTCACCGATTTTGTAACCATACATTTCTTATAAGTTCTTCTCAAGATCTGTTTGAATTTCAGACTTAAAACGTGTGGCATGTCTTTTTCAGTTCATGTTTCAGTTTCAGTGATTTGGGTTAACTGTTATTGCAGTCTGCTTCTAGCCCCAAATTAGAAAAATTCTTGCTACAGTATTTTCTGTAACTGTTTTTGAAAAGAGTGCTATGATTTTAAAATATTACCTTTATAGAAAAAAAAAAAGAGAAATGTTTTTCCTGCCTCGGGTATTCACCTCTTTTCTGTAATAATAAATAAATAATTCTAGAAACTATGTGCCTTAAAACTTTATGGCCCCTTTTTATCTGATGACAATGACTATGGTCTTTCTTTACTTAAAGCAAATTTACGTACAGCAGTCATTAATATAGCCATAGAAAAGTTTTTCTTCTCTTGTATACAAAGTCTTTTTTGATTTGTAGAATTAAGTCTTACCTATGAACATCAAAACACAAGATCAAATGTGGATAGAATTGCTTTTAAATATTGGGACATATCTAGATACAAAAGAAAATCCAGAACTCTTTAAAATATGAATAATACTACTCATATTAAAACTCTTCTAAAAATATCACAGAAAAAGAATGGGTGCATCAATAAGATATGAAGGAAGTGTTAAAGGGCATCTTTATTCTGAATCACCCATGCAGAGAGACTAATCAAATCTTACACTAGCATGGCATTGATAGATATTAAGCATAGGATATCTCATTCCACTGGCACAGTGACGAACTAATAATACCAGATCTGAAGGGATAAGGAGACTATCAGCAATGAAGACTGCAATTTAAATAAATGGAATGTCTATTCCATTCCCTACAGCTCTCGTTTCTATTATAAAACTTTAGTTTTATATGTATGTTTCTATCATACAGGTTTTTCATATGTATTTAATGGATACCTTAAAATGCAATATTTGCCACACATGTAGGTTCAGTTATCCTTTATTTAATGTGTAAGTATTTGTTCCTTGTTTCTATAACTCTCCCAACAGTATAACCTTCCCCTTCAATAGTGCATATGAATCTCACGGATTATTTTTGTGGATCACTTTATCCAAGATCCTAAATAAGTTCTTTTACTCACTGACAGTTCCTGTGTACAGAGTTAAAGGTGAATGTCTGCTACATAATAGCTGTTTTACAGTGAAGATTATTTCATAAATGAAATTCATACTTATAAGTATCAGAGGCATAGATGAAAGGCATCTAATTGGAAATAAACTTTAATGAAATTTCTCCTAAGTTCTTTACTATGGAAGTAGTGATCTTACTAGTGAAAAAGTACATTGTTTGTTATTCAATCAGTGAAAAATTACTAAATGAAAAAAAAAAAAAGAAAGAAAAAGAAATAATTGTTTGAATAATTCTGTATTTCATCCAAACCTTCACTTAATGAAATTATATATATATTAATACAAATATCTTCTTCATGGCTGTGTAATAAGATAATGTTCAGCCTTCTCAAATAACCATCTTAGGTTTAATATTACTGTGGCTTGCTTTCTTTTTTCTTTTTTCTTTTTCCTTTTTTCTTTTTCCTTTTTTCTTTTTTCTTTTTCCTTTTTTCTTTTTTCTTTTTTCTTTTTTTTTCTTTTTTCTTTTTTCTTTTTTCTTTTTTCTTTTTTCCTTTTCCCCCAAAAAACTTATGGATTTGAGCACTATACACTATGAGCTAGCTTTTCATTTAATTTCAGAATATTTCCCTATATCCATGACTGGATACTCATATGATTCTTTTAAAAATGCTGTGCAACATCCTAGCATGTGTGTACGGAGAAAAAGGAGAAATATCTTCAGCACTAAACTTACTAACAGTTATAAGGCTTTGTATAGTTTTTCAAAACACTATGCTGGTTGGGCAAGATGCTGTTAGAAAATTCTGCTTCCAAGTTAATAACCTCTGAAAACCTCTATTGATAGGTGACAGTAACTACTGGTTATGCACATTCATTTATCTGTAGGAACTGTGTGGACTAGATGTCTTTATTTTCTCTAGCAAAAGCGACAGTACTCAGTCCTCTCAGCTTCATATGAAACATGACCATTTAAATATGACACATAAAATAGAGAAATGACTCAGGCAACAAATTACCAAATTTGTAATTTCCCGGAACAGGTAAGCTCAGCATGAGGGTCCACTGTATTCTTGATAATAATAACATAATGACAAAAGTTTTGAATTGGTGTGCTAAACAGATGTGCACTAATGCACTAATCAAACGGCAGTTCTTTAGCAGTTAGGTAAAAAACATCTTCAAATGAACGTAAAAAAAAAATGTCTACATGTCTACATATAAAAAACAAATTCATTCTTAGTAAAAAAAATATAATGCCTGTATCTTACCTGGCCATCACCTCTTACACTTACTTAACTTCTTACCTTAATCTTGCTCATAGTTTCAGTACCTGTGTGGTGGAGAGGTTTTTTTTTTCCTGTTGTGTGGTTAGATATTCACATTCTATTATGTACTTTGACCCCCAGTCTCTGTTTCTGTTTGTTTTACTTGCTTTTGAAACCTGCATCATTAATAATCTATATTCACTGCATTATGCTACCTCACTTCATTATACTTAATGAACAGCTTTGAAAGTGGGTTAAACAACATCTAGATATGAAGATCTACAATTAGTCCATACATAATTCTAGTTACTACTGTTCAATCTCTTTTCTACAGGCATTAAAATACAAAATATTGGTTAAAAATAAGAAAGTTGGAACAATTGAGGAAACTATGCTCAGAAAAGGTCAGGACAGTCATGGTGAGACAGGGGAAATTTTTGAAGAGGAAAATACATCAGACGAAGAAGAGATTGATGAAAAAACCCCTCTTTACACAAAGAGTGATTCCTCAAAAAGAAAAAATGAAAGTAAACCTTCAGCCCCACCCCGAAAAAAGTCAAAGGTAAAATATTTGTCTCGATTGAATTTAGAAAAAACATAGCTCTGTGTCAGCCTTTTTTTAAAAGAAGGAACATAACTATCTCAAAATAGAGACTATGTTTAAAAAGTAGGCTTCAAAAAGAGTAATATATTTTAAAATATATTGGAGCTTATTTTAGTATTCAAACAACAACAACAAAACCTTCCCTATGCTCCCATCCAAAATTCCACCTGCATTTTTCACTTTCAAGGCTTGTCCCAGGTGCTCAATAACAGAATAGGCCCAACTGCTTTGTTGGTCCCAAGATCCTCCTAGGGCTATGCATGGCGGACACTCATAGTGGCTCCTGATGATGAAGGACACAGTTTTCTATCTATTCCACCCTGTGGTCCACCAGTCTGTGTTGGAGATTTTAAACAGTTCCCCTATTCTCCGATTCTCTTCTCTTCTGAGTTTATGCATGAAATTAAGTGTAGACTTCTGGTTGGACTAGAACATTTTTAAGCACATCTCACAATAGAAAAGGTATTTTAACATTTATTATGTAAAGAATTAACATTAAATACTACTTCTGAAAGAGACACTATAAAAATCAGATGTAATTTTCTTTTTGATAGTCAAATCGAACTTACTCATTTTGTTAACCAAATAGTAGCTCTCTACCATGGAAACCCATTGCTCCACCAGCTTTCAAACTACTTTGTTCAAGATTTTAAGCAGGCAGGAAGCACTTAGTATCCACATATTTTTGCACATCACGCTCTGATTCTATGAATATAAATAAGACTGGCAATGCTCCTCAGAAGTCAGCATTTTTGCTGAGAGGCAGTGGATTCCTCAGTGTCTTTTTTTCTCTCAGTGATTTGAACATCAAGATTTTTGCTTCTTTCTCTTTCTGCCTGGTATGGAGAGACAGTAAGGAAAAATTTTGTGGAAAGATGGAATCCTCTTTGAATAGGGAAGAACAAATTTCTAGATAATAGGGTCACGCATATTTGTAACATCATGTTACAGACCAGAAGATACATCTTGATCTGTAGCAACAAGAGATGTCTGGTCACATTTCACAGGCAGAAGAGAACATGGTGTCTGGGGTTCCACTCTATTGGATTGGGAGTATTTATTCTGGGGTTCCACTCTATTAGGAGGGCAGGAGAACATTCGAATCCACACCTGAGATACCCTAGTGATGCTGTTGGCTTTGGCTGCATCACTGTCATCCACATCCAGAGAGTTGTGTTATTCAGGAGTTCTGTGCCAGTAGACTCCTATTGCTCCTCATGGGACATAGCCCCAGAATAAGTAACAAACTTAAACTTTGTGTAGTTTAAGAGCCATGAGTTAGCAATCCCTATTGTTATATCAGATGAGAATTTGCTTTCAAAAGCTTTAATGGAATATAAACATTATTAACATCATCAGCTCTTTTCTGGCTACTACCACTGATTAGCTTATAAGTATGTGTTAAGTCAAATGAAGAGGTTACACAGTACCTCAGTTTAAGAGGTAAAATGCTGGTAAAATTTCCAAGTCACTTCCACTGTACACTGGCCTTTGCTTTTGCTTGCTTTGGTAATGGAGCAAGACTAAACAAAGTTTGTCTGGAGAACATTCCATCTTAATTAAGAACAGAGTTTGTCTGACTTCAGAGCAATACTTGGAGGAATATATCTATGATTGATTTGCTTGACATGGTAAAATATTCTCCTGCTATCTACTTTTTGTAGTAGGGTTTGTGCTAGTATAGCACAAACATGCTATGTGTGCTATATGTGTGAGTATATGCTTTCTCCTGCTCTTTTTTTTTTTTCTTTTCTCCAAATACTTCCTACCAGTATACCTTTCCTAGCACTTCCTGTATTTAGGAATATGAAGTTGGACATACATTTTAAATGAGTAATGTTAAGAGCCATGAAAAATGACTTTAGTTTATATATCTGTCTCAAAAGCAGGGAAATGTTAAAGCTGTCCAACTACTGCCCAACATTGGACCAGGAAGCACTGGAAACATCCCCTCATTCACCTCACATCTGTTACAATGAACACAAGGACAATACCCTTAATTGTCTCTGACTGGATCAACTCTTACTATCAAAAATCATATCTTAAGCTCAAATAGGCATTAATTGTGACACATTTTCCCATGCTTTATGCATCTAATGCTTTATGTATCTAACGCTTTATGCATCTAATGCTTTATGCATTTAACGTGATAGCTTCTTCTAAATTGTTAAGAATAATCATGAAATATGCATTATTGTGATTTTTTGTGTGTGCTTACATTATTTCATATTATGATTATTAGATGAAGAAGATAAATATTGCCATTGAGTTGTCAGACCTTGTGATTTATACCAAATCTGAGAAGTTTGTAAGCTTTGAGCATTCACTAGCTTATCAGAAGTGCTATGAAAATAATTCAATTGGAGAGGTTCGAGCGCGAAAATTTGTTAAACATTCAGGTAATTTCTTGATATTTAACCAGAGAAAAGTTACAATGTTGCTATGGTTCATTGCTTTGGTATTGGAAGGGTAAAAAAACTTCATGAATTGCATGCTGTCCAATTTTATTTGGTTGTTTCTATAAGATTGTTTTGGAAATACCTTGTCATTTGCACTGCATTTTTATATTTTTTGGTTTTGTGAGCAAATTTGTCAACATTGTTTTAATTTCGTGTAGTTTTAAAAGAACAAATATTAACATAGTATACAAAATGTATGAATACCTTGTGATTCAATTTTTTCCTCCATCGAATGAATTAAAAGTTACAGTCAATACTTGAAAATGTAAGGAACAGATTTTTTTCTCCTTACATGATCTGTAGTCCTCATTGAAATTGAGCATGCAGTACCCCTGGCTCTGATGATAACTGCAGATAAGAGAATCCACATGAAAGAATGAATAAACCCCATAGCAAGCAGTCTGTTTCATTGCACCACATCTTTCATACAGGCCAAGCCGGACTATTCAAAATTCTTTCTGTGTTGAGATATCTCCATTTGGTGCAGCCAGTACAGTGCAGGCTCTGCTGTTTTAACTCCAGCTGTCTGCTAGCAGCCTTCAGGGAGTATTAAGAACAGAGATCACTGACCATGAGTATGAAGTCTGCCACAGGCCCATTCATTCAGGACCAGCCCAGCTGCCATCCACTTCTTTGTGGCGATGATTCAATGGTTGGTTAGGTGAATGGTGCTGAATGGCATCAACGCAAGTAGGTTTTTGCCAGCTGTCCATAGTCACCATCCTGTCTTGTCAGCAATCTAGCAAACATAAAATAAATTCTATTAAAATAAGGGGGCAGGGAGAGGATGGAAAGGATCAGAATGATGATCCTGGAAATTTAAAGCTTTCTATTTAAGCACTTAACTGGAACAGTATAGGTAGAAATCATTCTAGGTTTTCCACATCTGTGTGGTTTATGCCTTTTTGGGAGGGAACACTGCTAGGAGTAAGAAATTCAACTGACTTGAATAGTTAACATTTTCTGAAGATTACAAAGTAGCCAATTAAGTGTGTTTTAGAAATGTGCTGCTCACTGGTCTTGAGATTATTCATTCAATTTATTTAAACCTCAAAACAGCAATCAAGCTTAAATCATCTTACATTTTTTCCAATTGAACAATTAAAGAACGAGTGGGCTTTTTAACAAACTTCCCGTTTTGTGTCTTTCCTATTTTCCCCAGGAACTCAGTGTAGTTTTTTAGTGTAAAAAAAATGTGTATTTAGCTAACACTAAGGTAAAGAAACAGAATATTTCCCTGAAGGAATGATTCTCGCTTATTGAACCTTTAACAATAATCTGCACTATACTACCACATTTTAAGGATTTAAAATAGGATTTTAACCATATCTCAAAGAGTCACATATACTAATGTAACATGCAGAAATATCATAAAATGTAAAAGAAAAAAAAAAAGATGGAGCAGATTACTATATTTTAATACTTTTATTATTATTTATTCCAATAAGATCTTTTTGTTGTTGTTGTTTGTCTTACCAAAGTTTTATCATTCCGTTTTTCAGTTGATGAGTTTGTGTCACATACTTCACGATTCATTACAAGAATTTACCCCAAAGGGACAAGAACAAATTCTTCAAATTATAATCCTCAGGAGTTCTGGAATGTGGGTTGTCAAATGGGTATGTACATTTGCAGACTGTTGCATTCAAGGCTTTGCAGAGCCTATAGAGATACAAGAGTTTTTCCTTTCCATAGTATTTTTCTGTGAGATGTAAGTTACATATTTTCCCTCAGTGACATCACTTTCATTTTGTATTATCTAGATTTCTCCTTCAGTCTACATATTTTGGTAATTTTTATGTCCCAGAATCCAGGAATTCTGATATAGAATAACTAAGAGGAATATTAAATATCACTTTTTGTTAAATAGCTATAGTCATATCCCAAACATCCCAAATTATTGTAGTTCATTAATTCCTTTAAACTACTGTTTTTTTTTGTTTTTGTTTTTGTTTTCAAGTGGATACTGAGAAAAATACTGTTAACAATAATACAACATGATTAAGCTTTGAACCTTGAGTCATATTACTCCCAGCTTTCAGACTAAACAAAACATGATTTAATCTTATGAAACACTGTAGCAAAAGCATATATAAACAATTTTCAACAACTAAGACATAACTTTCTTCTTTTACTTCATATAACTTCATTTTTTTTATTAATAATTCTATGATATTTCTTTGTGGCTGTCTGCATGGAGAGTCTAAATAATAACTTATATTTTACTGCCTGTCTTCTTGGGCTGAAAAAAATTATTATGTTAACTATGTTACCTTAGGTTTAGAGGTAAAAGTGAGCATACTACGCATCAAGAAGTGTACTTTCAGAAAAAAAAAAAAAGTAATTTGCAATGTTCCTTCAGGAAAATTAAAACAGATTACATTATTTTGCCTTCTGTATTAATCAAATTCCATAACCTCTGTGCTTATTTGTCAGCTGTGGCTAAAGGTATCATTATAGCATGTTTATAGGGGAAAATGGGAATGGTAGCTTCTTCTTCTTCTTTTTTTTTTTTTTTCCTTTCTTCTTTTCCTTTTCTCTCTTTTCTTTTTATTATTATTATATTTTATTTCTTTTTCAAAGGGGGTCTAGCACTCCCTATAGCTACTTTGTAGTTAGCAAGAGAATAGAAGCTGCTGCCTGTTTAGCTAAATGTGGGAACTGTTGGAATGAAATTGCTTTTGCTTTTTGCTAAGGTTGCCCTATAGCATTGAATTAGAAGAGATGACAGAAAGGTGTGATTATAGATGATGGATATGTGTGATTTAGGAATCTGCACAGTAATTAAATCCTCATCTGAAGGATCTGTTGGATTTTCAATGTTTTTGTGCGACTGGAGGGGCACTGATGCAAGCGATGTGGGCACAGCAATTATTGTTGGTGTCAAGAATTCCCAGATTATGATATGCAAAAGAAGCACTTTGATATGATACTGCAAAGAAGCACTCAAATACTCCTGATCAGCAGAATACCAAGGCACAGCTGACACTGTCTTCAGTGATTGTATACAAGCAAAGTAAATTTTGTTTCTTCGTTTTCAGTGTATTTCAAAGTGTGTTTGTTCCCTGAGTAATGAAATAGCAGTACCTTTGGTTTCTCTTCAGTTCAAGTTAGTTTTTAATTTGAAAATGTTAAAACTAAGCATGGATTCTCTACTCAGCAGCCTTGGAAAATCCTCTTACCTGTAAGCACTTTCCCATTTTCAGTCGCTTTAGATACAATCTTGCTTCATCTTTTTGTTCTTCAGTTTAAAAGATTTTCAGTTACAAAATGTTTTTCTAAGCTAGTCTGTTCTTCTTCAGCCTTAGAGGAAGCAGAGAGCAATATTTTTTGCAGCTGTATATATAGTCTGTCTTTTATTCTGACTATAGCAAGGCCACCTGAGGGAGATTGTGGCATGAGCAGGGCAGTTTGCCATAGGCTGCCAGTTTCGAGAAGTGAAAGGATGGTCTCACCTTATTATAATATGATACACACACAAACAGAGACAGGCACAGCTTTCACTTTGCCTGTAGGGCCCTGGAGCTTATGTGCACCTTTGCAAAAGGCTTCCTTTTTAACTCGTTTCCTTTCTCACCATCAAAATACCTTCTGTTTCAAGTTACCTTCTCAGAACTGACTTTAATAGTTTGCTATTTCCAATCAATCATGCACATGAATATTATACTCTATCCCCAACTACCCTCCTACAGTTACAGTACTTGGAAGGAGCATCACACCACAGCTGTCACTGAGAGATTGCTCTTCCCACTGCTGTGGCCCTGACTGCAAGCAGTGGAGGACAGCCCCAAGCCCGTTTTCTGTCCCCTTACCTAAGCTACACCATGCTGTCAGTGCCGCACAGCTGAGGTAATGTGGGAAGCAATGACTAGGGAGGTTGCGTGAATTTCTCCTCTCAGCATTGGCTGTTCAGTGAAAGAACTGAAATGTACTCAGACCCACCATAATTCTCTCATTGTTACAAATTCTGCTTCCCACCCTCACTGTTGTTTTGAAGTATAGTTTAACAACTATAGCGGGAGTAAAAAAATTACTAGGTAGTATAAATATTTTTTTGTGTCTGTGTTGTTACAGATGTTTATTTATGGTACAGATTTGGACTTGGGCAAGGCTATTGCTGGAAGTATCTTGCCATTACCATGCCATTTGAAATTGGTTTGATTATATTCTGTCCTTGTGGTTAACCTTCACTAACTTGATGTCTTGCTGTTGTGGGATTATTTACTTGAGGTGGTGCACTTTCTGTACTATCTGCATTGCTATTAAAAACTAGTGAGTTTGTTTCACGCTTAGAGGAGGCATTAGCCCAAGGTCCTTACTTTTAAATTGAATTCTTCTCTCAGGCTTATCATACTGCAGTTTACTAGTTTTATTTCTAGCCTTTAAATCTCAACAATGATCTCTTTAAACAATATCCATTTGTTAGATCTCAAACAGGACCGAAGTCTCTCATGACTACATTGACCATTAACCCAGGGTATACTTTAACGCAAAGTCATTCTAAAGATATGTATACTAAACATATATATACTAAACATATGATTTTTGCTGTCCAGGGGCTTTGGGCCCCTTCCTGGAAGAATTAAAAATATGCAGGAAGTGGTTAGATCTGCCCTCTTGGTCACATCACTTGCATCTTCATGTAAAGAAACATTTTTCTCATGGGAATAAGCTGATTACAAGCAAGTCTTCACATATATTATTTCCAAGCCATGCCAGATCCAGTTTTGATTCCCTAATCCATTTCAGATAACTGTTTGGCAGAAACAGGACTGCACTCCAAAATGCAGCTCTCAAAACTCCACTCAGTGAACCTTCTGCTGATGCTCTTCCTCTGATTTAACTCAGATATTTTAATTTCTGTGTCTGTGTCCATATATCCCACATATCCTCTCTGTCCCCCTATCATTGCACTCTGTATCCCATGCACATAAGTATTCCCTCCAGTCCATGGGATTTTCATATTTCTCTTGTCACCTGTCCCCCTTCCTCAGCTCCTTTAACTCTTCCCACACCTGCTAGGTTACCCTTCTCTCTTACCTTTAAGTTCCTCTAACATCTATAACTGTTTCGGCTGGGCAGATGAAATAGGTTAGGTTTTGTTCAAATCTACATATAATACTGCCTGCCAGGCCTCTGCATCTTGTAAATCATGAGATCTGAGTAATTCCTTCACTTCCCCTACTGATAGGCCCAAAACAATGCTCTCTACTGTACCTTACCAGCAATTTTCTCTAAACTGATTGGGCCATATTAACTCAGGCTGGCACTCTGCTAAACAACGATGAAACGGGCCAACAGGCTCAAGATTTGCTGGAGCTGAGGATGAGAATTATGTAATTGTGTAAACCTAATTTTCAGAGGAAGACGAGTTAAAAACCACAGTAAAAACCATAGAGTTCCCACAAAATCGCTTTTCCATATCACCATGCACTCAGTGCCCATTCTCTGAAAATTGAGTCTCATAAGAACAGGATAGGTTTTGTGAACAAAGAGGTCTTATAGAGAAAAATACCCACAATAACTTTTTATAGTCTGGAAAAATTAGTATGCCTCCTGCATACAACTGCAGTGTAGCACTGGAAAGAGCTGGTTTGGCATATCTGTATCTCCTTTTTATTTACTAAATAAAATAGAAAGTAAAGATTTATGCATGGAAAGAAAATTCATGACAGCTATTAAATAAACAGATATCAATTGTTTTATATTGGCTGAGAAAAACAGGGAAAAAAAAAAAAAAAAAAACAAACAAACAAACCAAAACAAAACTTCAGTGAAACATGAAAAGAGGAAGACTTAAATATCCTTTTGAATATGTACTTTCCATGCAGTAGAAAACATTTTCGCATATATCACAACAATCTATAGGACTTACCAAAATATGCCATAAGTTAGGTGGGAAAGCCACGGTATGGCAGGTACAGATTTTTGTTTTAGAAGAGTTGGTATAGAGCATATGTTTTCTGAAGTACTCATAAAAATTTCATAGAATCATAGAATCATAGAACGGCATAGGTTGAAAAGGACCTTAAAGATCATCTAGTTTCAACCCCCCTGCTCTGGGCAGGGTTGCCAACCACTAGAGCAGGCTGCCCAGCGCCA
>VXAA01007286.1:379284-437759 GCA_013399115.1 Anseranas semipalmata
TCCAGCAGGACCCCCAAGTCCTTCTCCGCAGGGCTGCTTTCGAGTTCTTCTTTTCCCAGTCTGTATAAGTACCTGGGATTGCCCCAGCCCAAGTGCATCACCTTGCACTTGGCCTTGTTGAACCTCATGAGGTTCTCTTGGGCCCACTTCTCCAGCCTGTCCAGGTCCCTCTGGATGGCATCCCTTCCCTCTGTGGTATCAACTGCACCGCTCAGCTTGGTGTCGTCCGCAAACTTGCTGAGGGTGCACTCGATTCCGTCGTCTATGTCATTGATAAAAATGTTGAAGAGCACCGGTCCCAAGACCGACCCCTGAGGGACACCGCTTGTGACCGGCCTCCACCCAGACATAGAACCATTGACGACAACCCTTTGGCTGTGACCAGCCAACCAATTCTTAATCCACCTAACAGTCCATCCTTCAAATCCATACCTCTCCAATTTAGAGAGAAGAATGTGGTGAGGGACCATGTCAAAGGCTATTTAAAGTCAATTTATTGACTATTAACTAAATTGACTAAAGGCTATTCAAAGTCAATTTATCTGCTAGTGTGAAGGTTCTGCTACTTGTATGAAGGAATTTTTTATCGAAGGTATTGTTTTGGCATGTGAGATTGAAATGCAGCTTAGCAATTTTATCACGTCTGTCTTGTGGCTAAATTTTGTGTGCAATAGTATGACAAAAATATTGCATGAAAAGATAAGTGAGAAAGAACTCTCTAAGTAGTTTTGAATTTAACCTCTAAACCTATCTAGGGAAAAGAAAACCACTTATTTAAACCACTTATTAAGATGAGACAAATTTTGGAAAGCCTCATAAAGAAAACAGAGGGCACAGGTTCACTAATTTACTTTGGAATTTTCAGTTGTTGCATATTTGTGGCAAAACTGTATTTTCCTTTCTCTCTGGACAAATGGCAAAACTAGAGACAACAGAACTGATTTTTTTTTTTTCATTTTCCTAAAATCAATTTAACAGATTATGTTTGATCGTGGGAGGTTTAGATATTCCCACAATTTTAATGAACTCTATATATTTAGGATATGTGATAGAGTGTCAAATTTAGTAAAGGAATTTATAAAATAATAGAATAGAATTTAAGGAAAAACACAGACTCTTCCAATTAAAAGATGGTGGGATACTACTTTTTCTTTTATTTATAGACATACTTAGTTTCCCAGTGTGATAATTTTCTATTCTTGGTTATGAGTTCTACTGTATTTTTTTTTTTCTTAACACTTCAAAAGCGTAAAGCCAGCTCTATAATACGCCTTATTCAACTGCTAGTGCCACATCTGAAACAAACTGAGAGTATTCATTGCAATATAGCTTTGGATAGTTGCTGCTTGAACTTCTACTGCAATCTGTGAAGTGACATGCTTTAATGTTTTTCTTTGTATGTCTGGTTAAGTTATTAGAATGCCTTAACAGCCCTTCACGGTATATCTTATCGCAGTTAGATATTAAGTGAGCATTCTGAATCTTATCATTGTGATCCTTAAAACCTTGCAGATGACAACTCTATACAATGTCTATGACATGGGAAAGACAGATACATCACAGTACTTCATCTTTGTTCATTCTACATCTGAAAGTCTAAAAGTTAGTCTCCAGCCATTAAACACTCCAGCTGTGTTTGCAGAACTGATTACCGATTTTGTCCCAAAACTGAAATGGGTCATCTGCTCAAAAGCAGGAGATGAATCTGACACATCATACACATCATGGCAAAAACACACCCAGGCTGTTCCGGGCAGGTATTTTTGCAGTCTGGAGCTCATTCTTTGTTTGGGCTTGCTGTGGCCTTATCCCACAGTTGAGTCATGGAGAATGCTATAAGGAAGACAGGAAAGATTTCCAGCTAGCTCCCAACACAAGCAATGCACTGGAAGAATGAAAGCAGAAAGCATAGAAAAGCATCTTTTTATTGTCCACTCCATCTCATTTCAGGTTTCAAGGACAGGACTAGTCATCACAGGTAACCTGCTGGCTCACAGAAAGGGATTACATAGCTATGTTATTACTTTCTTACTAATTTGCTTTTAATGCTCCAAAAATTCATCCTTAGGAATTGAAAAATAAATCTTGCAAAAATTACTTAAATCAATACTGTTGAATAGTCTGTTCTGGAAAGATAATACTATGATGTCAAACAAAGCGTGCTTATTATTAACAAAGTCATGTAGTTAAAAAAAAAAAATCCACAAGTACAGTAGGCCACATGGCTGTAATTGTTTATGGAACCCAACAAAAAGGATTTTGTCACATCTTACTGCTTGCTCCCAGATGTCCCCAGCCCAATGGGACAGCTATTAGAATTACAGACTCCAGCGATATGATTAATCTCATACTGAAATATGGACCCACTTTCGGTTACGCTGTCCCTTAAACATCATTGACTAGACCCTTGCTAGCTCTAGTGGGACAGCTAACTCACGTGTAGACATCTACAACTTAGGTGGAATAATATCTCCCTGATAAATGAAGCTATTTAAATACACTCACCTTTCTGTTGGTAGGGATCCATGGGCTGGGAGGTGTTTTGAATAAAGACTTCATGTTCCTCTTGAAGCAACATCTCTAACTGTCATGTTTATGACAAAGGTCTTGGTTACTCTGGAGCCTGCTTCTTTTTACATAGCTGTGGTGTTTTTGTTTGTTTTGTGGGTAACAAATGCTAGAACTTAAAAGCAAAGAAACACGGAAATTTCATTTTGTCAGCATTTTGTTGACAGTAATCATGAAAATAATTTTTTTTCCAGCTATCTTTGCTAAATCCACAACTGCAAACAGCTAATAGCACACTAAATAATTTACTTGAAATCTAGTCAATTTAAAAGAAAGACAGAAGAAACTGCAGGGACACAATGGTCTCTGAACTCCTTGCTGACCTTATTTTAAATGCTGTGTTAGAAAGTCAGACTGAAACAGGAAAAGGAAGCTGATAGCATGCTGTGTTCTGCCAAGAAACACAAAGTAAGCAAATTTAAAAAATGATTTTCAAAAAGTACCTATTTCATGTGTAAAGTAAATGCAATAACAACTAAAAGATGCTGAGACTTACACTGAAGCGTAGCTTTCAGTTTGACACTAATTAAATAAAAATAAATAATAATATTAATAAAAAAAACAATTTAGATTTTAGATTTGATAGTTTATCAGACATGCTTTAGCCACTTTTCCCATGAGAACCTCACAAGAAAGGATCCCTAATTGCAGGCAGTTGTAGATATTCTTGGGTAATGGACAATGGATGATTTTAATCACCTGACATCTATTTTCCAGTAGAGCTACTTGTAATTAAGTAGGAACAATGTCAGCAATTATGAGCATTAGAATGACTGAATTCTTAACATTTCTGATGACAATGTCTGTAGAGCAACAGTATTGAGTTAGCCCAAAGTTGATAAGGACAGGCTGACTGCATATGCTGAGCATGATGTGTCAGACAGTTATGCATGTCAATCAGTTTGCAGATGAATAGTCCCTCTTACTACAGCAGAATACCTCATGATGTAAGTCATTCGTAAATTACGTTTCTGTAGAATGAGAGCATCCATTTCAAAATGCGTAAGTGATAAGCAAAGCCAGAAATAATAATTTCTGACTGAATAGCTAAAGCCCCATTTTATTCTGTAAGGAGAAGAAGAAATACATACAGTTTAACCAAATTAAATGAGATGAGACATAGTTGGTATGTCAAAATTTATCCTGTTGAGTGAAGAGTGCTGTGTTGTGAGGAAACAAATCCTTGTATACTTTTCTTTTCGTGGTGGGCAGTTAGACCTTGTTCATAAAGTTTGGGTGGGATCTCACCCATTCACTGGCTTGGTAAGAGGGCTGAAGCAGCATAAAGATTTTAAAAGAACAACAACTCATTAAGCCTAGGGCAAAGGGGATGTTAAGGATATTTAAAAGACTGACTTTGGACGGTATTTCTACAAGCCTGAATTTACAAGCATCCAGAGAAGGCAGTGGGAATCAGCGTGACATGTCAAGGCAGGACCACAATCGCAAGTAATGCTCAGGCTGGGAGCAGTGTGAGGAGGCTGCCAGAATTTGTCAGAGTCTTAATTATGCTAGAAATTTTTCTAGTTTCCCAGATAGACCCAGATGGAAAAGGTGTTTGAAAACTATTGTGTTCCACCATTTTCCCAGGTTATGTGTTCTGGCCTCTCATTGCTAGAACACGTTATCTTCTGTACATCTGGTGTTAGTAAGAAGGGTTTTCAGGATATTAGAGTATGCACTGGGGCAAACTCCATCAGAATGAATTTTAGATTGAATAATATTTTCAATATACTGGAAGGGAAATATTCTTTGTACTTGAGGATACTGTGATAGTTAATGATTGCACAGGGCTTAGAAATTAGTTTTATATTTATCATTCAGATGATGAAGGTATTATCATATTTTAGTTTGATAGAATCTGTTTACTACTGATAGAGTTCCTCCTGCTGTGTATGCTGCTTCTGCTAAATGAATGTTTTCTTCCTGGTATATGTAACAGCTGACAAATTGTCATCATGTTACGGTTTATCCTTACCTCAGATGTCTTCAGTTGGTTTCAAAGTCATTTGATGACTGAATGTCCTCCCTTCTCATCCACATTTTGAGACAACTCATACTCATTTAACATGTTCTTTATTCAGGCTGTGGATGAAATCTTTTAAAAGACACCTACATCATCGAAAGAAAGTAATATGGACTACCCAGTAATGTAAGGACTTATGAAAATATTTCTGTAAACTTGGGCATTAATGTGCTGGGTGCAGCTGTGACCTGCATGGGAGAAGACAGGATACACAGTCAATGCCCAGCTGGGAGTGCTAACATGGCATACATAAAGTAACTTCAAATCCAGTCACATAGATCTTCTCATAACCAATGACAAAATAAGCTAGATCACTGGGATGTGGTCCTGTTTGTATAGCGTTTCCTAGTCTGTGGAATTCACTTCAGATTTGGATATCTAAGACAGAGAAGACAGTTTTGCTGCCTTGATGAGTTTTCTCCTGGAGTATTGCACTTATTGTGAGCAGTTCATTTTAAGAACATAGGCAACTGGAAAGAACTGAGAGGATAGCAACAAGACTGATCAAAGGGTTGGAAGTGTGATGTATTATATCTCTTTAGACTCAAATGAGTAAAGTAAATCACGGAGATAGGAAAATTGGCACTGAGTACTTTTTGCATATGATATTTTTGGAGTTTGCATAGAATTCAGACAATTCGAGATGGATTTTAAATGGCATAAAATACAATTAAGTAACTCATTTTAGGGAAAATTGGTGATAAATGTGTGCTTATCCATTTTAAAATCTTCCATTTTAAATGCAGAAAATATATTAAACCTGAGGGTTGCAGTATAGATAATAGTACCAGGAAGAAAAGAATAAAACGTAAAAAATGACAATTCAAGTCCCAGTAGGAATATTAATTAAGAGACAGCATCACAGGCAAAAGACATGCAGTTTTCCTCAACTGCCTTCAAATCATAGTAACTTGGAAATCTAAGAACCCAAGTTTTCACTTTGGTTTTCAAAAGCTGTTGCTTTCAGTCTAAAAATTAATTATGTCATGAATGGTAGTACTTATGGGAAGTATTGTATTTGAATATTTAGATTGTGGTTAGTTCTGCAATTAGTTGTGGGAATGACTTCAGTTAACTGCTTGTGATACAGAGGTTTGGGATGAAATATACGCTTTGTATTCCTCTCTGTATTAGGGATTGCTTCATCTTTTGCTTCATAAATGCATAAAGAATTTCTACTGTTTCATAAAACAGCATTACAACGCATGTTACCACAAGTTCTACTCTTGAATTCAGCAAAATTTAGACGAAACATTGGGTAGAAATTCAGCATTCCTTGCAGAAAGATGTTGCTAAGACCACACTGCTAGGCAATGGAAAACATAGGCTTTAATATACGAACTTTGTCATTTCTCAAGAAGTGTAAGGGTTGTAACTGCATCTGATTAAAATGAAAAACTGTCCAGCAACAGTATACCATAAAACATTTTCTGAGGAGACCCCAGGCAGCTATGAACCTTGCAAACAGTTGTAGTAGAGGTATGTATTTCAGAGAATATAACACAGAATCTTGCATTCACTTACCTTAATCAGGTCATGACTTTCAATACAAGGCAATCAGTAGGTAGATTAAAACTACTATTCAGTGGGTTTTTAAATTATTCTCAGGTAAAATTAAATTAAGTAAAAATATAATGTTGATGTTTGAAGATACCAACCCATAATAACATTGACCTTCACTTGTATGAAGTAATTTTCCTAATATGATAAAACGTGAAGCATTCTCCTTTGCTTGTTTCTGTTGTTAAATCAGATTTTCCTGCTTAGTAGCTTATGAAGCTTGACAAATTTAGCAACAGTCTCATTATGTGCAATCATGTAATTTGTTTCATCATGTGGAAGCTACAAATACATTTATTTTTTGCTGCTATTTGAAGCCATGACTATTTGAATTACCTGATTTCAGTCACATTTTTTAAACCACTTATTCTGAAACTGTGGCCTAGGAATTACGTACGGACTGAGAGATCTTGGATTATCTGTAAATCATTCCAGGATGTAGGCTTCAAGGAGCCTTCAGGGTTGCAGCTCTGTAGAATTCACTGCATTGCTTGAATCAATGCATTTGATACCTCCATTGCCATTTAACAAGGGTCATACAGCACCACATTTAAGTCTGTTTCTGGATGGTGTGTTAAGTCATAAAAACTAATAGTGAATTACTGCCAAAACCATACCACAAGAATACTTGCTTTATTACAAAAAAAAAAAAAAAAAAAAAAAAAGGCAACAAGTTTATAGAGTGCACTGGGCAATAAGAATACTTTAAAGCCTAGTTTCTGTTGTCGAAGGTAAAATAGGCTTAAAGTTCCTTTCCATATTGACACACAATCTACGCAAATGCCTACATTAGCATGTAGTTCAAATCAGGAGTGCATGTTGCGTTGTGGTCATTGTTGATGTTGTTTTTTAAGCAAATTTTCCCAGTTGTTCCTACTTACTGCACAGTGGTTCATGTTGCAGAGCAATCTCACCTAGCACAGATAGGATTCCTTTCAGATGAACAGAGGATGCACTCTGGGAGCACTTGATGTATTCCAGCCATTAATTGGTATTGAGTCCATGGGACTAGGCTAGAGCTCTTCTGAAGTAACCCAACCAAAACCAAGCATAATGCAAACATTGGGTCCTTAGTACCAGCTGTCTCACTCTGCAGATCTATTGCTATCAGTGTCATTTAATACAGAAGTTTTTAAAAGGATCATCAAAACAGTGAAGAAACAATTTTTTTTTTTTTCAGTAAAATAGAGCCAAATTTCTTGCATTTTCTACCGGAGATAAGGAATTCTGAATTCTGCTACACATTCATTCAATAGATTTGTATTATTTCATAAGAACATGTAATAAGGTCCTTTTCCTGAATTATTATTAGGAGTCACTTGCACTGCTTAAAGTCTTCATTTTTTTTTCCTGCCAAGCCATCAAGTAAATGACTTTTTATCATTTTCTATTTAATGCATATCATGTTATCGCTTCACCGATTTGACTTGTGCATTTTCTATTTTGAATGTGACAGGAAGCTCAAATGTACTGGAATAGGGGAAAATTTCATTAAACGGGTCTATTTCAATGTTGGTTTTATCTCATGAATTATAATATCATGTTTATGAGAAGTGTGCTATTTCATTATTGTTGCTGCAGCAAACCAGAAATGTTTTGAGCTGCCAAGAAAAAGAAAATCTGTCAGGTGTATACTGACAATAACCATTAGCACTGAGGACTTAAGCTTGAAGGAAGAGTATGCTCACATGAATTTAAGAAGACTTTTAAAATTGCTTCTAAGTCTATAAACTTATATGTGTTTCCAGTGAATATTCTAATGCTAAAATAAAGCTTCTTTATCTTCTTGAGTGATCAGGCACTGGAACAGTGCAGAACTTTGCAAACAGGTCCAGGGTCCTGGTTATTGCTGCTGTAGAGACTCTATCATGTGAATTTAGTCCTCAAGGAGAGAAAAAGAACTCTCATTTCTTATTCTTTGAGGTTTAATTTAGAAGGAAAAGGGAAAACACACAACACATTGCACTTCTTTTTGCATATGAATCATTCATTATTGAATACTGCTATATTTAAGAGAAGCAGCAGCATCTTACATATGAGATGAAAGGTATACCTATTTTAATCTCTTTTGCTTTTGATTTTACTATTATTGTCAGACACATGGTTTATAGAATGGTATCAATGGTTATTCTTTAAAATACATATTTATTTATTTTTATAGTGGCCTTAAACTTCCAGACACCGGGAGTACAAATGGACTTGCAAAATGGAAAATTCCTAGACAATGGTGCTTGTGGCTATATCCTGAAACCAGAATTCCTGAGAAATCGCAAGTCAACGTTTAACCCATTCAATGTGGGAAGATACAGTAAACCAATGTCTCTGTCAATAAGGGTAAGCTTAGTTAATTGTTAATTTGTTTGATAAAAAGTGTAAACAAACTAATGTTATGTATCTCACACCTTTATTATCCATTATTGGTTTCTTGTTTTATCCTCACTCCCGGTTGTCAGAAAATTTAATGTTGTTTTTAACAGCATATCACTCATAGTATCCATTGCTGCTTGGATGGTTTCCCATCTGTAGCTCACTTATGTTTACAAAAAGTATCTAGATAGTCAGAGGCTATAAGAGTTTGTAAAAATACACGATTTCCACAGTGTTGTGAACAGAAATGTAAATGTACCTTGCATCATATCACAAGTGTAGTCGACAAAAGAATGTCACTTAGGATTGCGGGGACTGAACTCTGAAAGCTTCCAGAAATCAAATGTACACTTTTCGTATTATTTTCTTTAACTATTAGTAATACCACATATACTGTGAAAATGCTACTTAACAAATGCAAATGTTTAAAGATATGCTAGGAAGCTTTATACTTTGTTTAAGTTTCAGTATCTTCCTATGCATAAATAAAAGACTTTTTCATATTAAAATCATATAAATAATTGTAAAAAGGGAGATGGATCAATAAACCTGTGAATTATTTCTACTTCTCCCAAATTAAAATCTGATCCAATTTTTAAAAATATTAGAAATAGATGTAATTTAAAATAATGGATTATAAAGACCCTTCTTTTGCAGTCAAGTTGATGTTTTATAATTATTTGCTAGTTGAAAAACTACCTTTTCCCAATGAAAAAGTGCTGTCTCTGATTACACAGTATACTACTTGCATAAATGCTATTTAATTAGCATAAAATTAGTGTATAATTGATATTTCTTTCAGAGAAATAAATAGTGGCGATAAAACACTAGCTAATAACAATTATAAAATGCTTACTTAATGTGTGCACCTAATCAAGAACATTTTAGTGTCCTAACAGTGAGCATACCAATTACAAATAGACATAACTGGATGATTTCAAGCACCCATGCACATACATCCATTACTTTAGCTCTTATTTGTATAAAGCTGGACTTAATTAAGATGAGGAAAAGTCCCTGACTGTAATCCAGGAGACAGGCAAAATCATTGACAATGGGACGGAAATTTCTGAGTTTGGAAGAAGATGGAAAAGAGAAAGGCAGCTTTTTAGATGGATGACATAGACTGGGGTGACAGGCTGGATAGTCCAGGATGTAAAGCAGCAGTGACACCTCTCCAGCTGTGGGACTATAGGGCTCAGAAAGCCCCGTTCATAGCGTGAGCAGCAAAAAACAGGAAATGGTGGTTAAAGACAAAAAAGAGAAATCGGGAGCAGGAGTCAAAGGAAAAACAGTTTCTGCTAAAGATGATGAACTTGATGAATGGAGAAATTACTTTATAGTTAGAAAGCAAAGATATAAAATCTTAGAGAGGTCAAAGTCTCTCAGGTTGACTGGCTGAATTTAGAGAACACAAGTGAAGACAAAAATCACACAGGGCTTGATTTTACTTAATTCAATACCCTTCTTACCTGATGTGCCACAATTCCCATCAAGAAGATTTTATATAGCCTTTGAAGAAGAAATGCAAATGTGCAAGGTATTTTATATGGAAACTTCTAAGCATACCATGTTATCTTCTACTCTCTCTGTACATCTGTTTCACCTTGGGTCTAACAAATGGATTGGATTTATGGATTTGGGTCACACAAGGCAGAAAAAAACAGCAATCTTCTTCCATCCTGTTGGAGACTTAGGCTGGGTCTAGCAATGGGGTAAAAGTGGGAAGCAGAACTTGTCCAATGCAGCTGGATTTTACTGGTGACATTCAGGACATGTCAAAGGACCTTCACTGGTTCTAAGTGGGCAGTCCGTCTGTGCTTTTATCTTGCAAAGCTTTCTATTGAGGGTAACAGCTATTTTCTAGGAAGCGAGGGGCCAGCACCTGGCTTTGCTAAGCCACTGCCCATCACTGTTTCAGGCTAGAACTTTTCCTGGGCCAAGATGTTACAGAAAGCACCTAAGCAAAAGGTGTGGAATTTGTGGTTTTTGACTTTTTGGTGGATGACAGGGGAAAAAGAATCAATATCATGTGCTTTGATGTTTAGTCCTGAGATCTGGATCATAAGCGTCACATCTCTCACCTAGGCTTGCAGGTTTATATCTCTCTCGATACATTCCAGCATCAATTTCTAAAAAGCAGATATTGTACAGATGGTTATTCCCTCCTAGGTGTCCTGAAATACAGATAGATAGCAGACACAGTTGTGACTTTCATAAGTCCTTTCTTAGGCTGGGTGCCAGATTACAAGGCACTCTAAGGCAAAATTTCCAGGTAGCTAACTAAATTAAGGAGAATAACATCAGGGAGCCTACTAAAAGCTGAACTTTTATGTGTTCCTGTGAAAGAGAAGGAACACAGGTGAGGAACACTGCTACATACCCTGCAACACTGTGGTGATGTTACCCTGAGTGTTAGTGCTAGTCCAGTACACGCAGCTTTAATAGAAATTCATGAGCTTGATCTCAGATAATGCAAAAATCATCACTGATTCTGCCAACATTTTTATTTCATATGGTAACCAAACATCATTTTTTATGGATAGTATTGAGTAAAAAAGCTTAAATCTGAAAATTATTATGTAAAGCAAAATGATATCAAATTAGCCAAGAATTAAATTAAATGGGAAGCAACATATTCTTAATTTAATTGTGTTTAATATGTATCTTTTGTAACAGTTTCTTTGTGGCTATTATATGCTTCTTATAGTAGGTTTTTTTTTTTTTTTTTTTTTTTTTTTTTTTTTTTTGGNTGGCTACTATATGGCTATTATGTAAAGTTAATTCTTACAGTTATTTCCATACATTATGACTTTAATTTTAATTTTCCAGCTCATCAGTGGTCATCAGTTACCACCCAGTAACCTGTCGAAGACTAACAAAGCTGACCCTTTAGTGCAGATAGAAATTTACGGTGTGCCAGAAGATCAAGCAAAAAAAAAATCTAGTGTCATAAAAAGCAATGGTGAGCATCAGTCTGTCTCTTAACTGTGAACAAAGGACAATAATATTTTATAAGGAATGACCGTTTTTACTTCCCAAGAAGCTGTTATGCACTTACGGATTATGCAATTATTTCTCTCAGGACAAGGATCTTCTGGCACAAAATCTCTAGCAGAAGTTCAAGCTATGTGCCATTTTCGTTGAGTAGCAGGTTAAGGAAGCATAAACTCTCCATTAGTAGCACTCTCGGAGGAAGATGGAATATGCACTGTGTTTACTCACAGTTGCGGGTTGGCCCCAGTAGGCAGCTAAGCACCACACAGCTGCTCTCCCACCTTCGACTCTCCCCACCCACAGTGGGAGAGAATATGAAAGGTAAAACTTGTGGGCTAGGATAAAGACACTTTAATAGGTAAAGCAAAGCTCCATGTGCAAGCAAAGCAAAACAAGGAATTCATTCAGTCCTTCCCATCATCAGGCAGATGTTCAGACATTTCTAGGAAAGCAGGTCTTCATCATGCATAACAGTTACTTGGGAAGACAAATGCCATAACTTTGAATGTCCTGCCCCTTCCTCCTTCTTTCCGTCAGCTTTTATTGCTGAGCACAACATCATATGTTATGGGACATCCCTTTGGTCACTTGGGTTCAGCTGTCCTGGCTGTGCCCCCTCCCAGTCTCTTTTGCACCCCCAGCCTACTTGCTGGCAGGGTGGTGTGAGAAACAGAAAAGTCCTTGACTGTGTAAGCACTGCCCTGCAACACCTGAACCATCAGTGTGTCATCAACACTGGTTTTGGTCACAGATCCAAAACATATCACCATAAGAGCTGCTATCAAGAAAAATTAAATCTGAGCCCAAACCAGTATGCTCCATGGTAAATATAAGGGAATTTTTATGAAGAAATGTCTGCAGCTTCATCACGTAGCTCATATGAGGTTTCTAGTAGGACTAGTCCCTTAACTGCTTAACTGGTGAAGTGTGCACTCTTGGTATTTGTCTTCAAGCACTCCCTTACCTTTATCATGTAGATCTTCCTGATGTCTCAGTCTAAAGGTTCTCTGTGACCTTCCTTCTTCTGTGCCTCTCTCTTCTATTTGTCCTTTCTCCTTTTTGTAGATGGCTACTGTTTTAAATTGGCCCCTAAATTCCTTTTCTCTCTGTACGAACATTTTCCAAGACAAAGCATCCCCCTCCTTCTACATCCTCTTTTGTATTTTGTTTTTAGTCACATGATCACTTTTCTACATTAATGTATTCAGCTCCTGCCTCATTTCCAACACTGTAAAAAGAGACACTTTGGCAACTAGAAAGTTTAAGTTGAACAGAGATTCTGAACCTAAGTATCACTGTCCCATTTTGCTCTCTTCAAAGAGACAACACCAACTTTGGCAAGTCCCAAGCTGCCTGTGTTTGCTTCATTCTGAGCACTTCCCTCTGACAGCTTTTATTCCACAATCTATACAAAAGATGTGACGCTGCAGTCAGGGGGAGTCTCGTCATTTATTTAAATGGGCACAGAAATCTAGGAGAAAAGAAAGCATTTTACCAGTTCAGACTACTGATAGCAGATACAACTCAGATATTGAATCGAGTAAATGAAATGGTATTTTGATACTGTGTATTTTCTCTTTTCATTAGCTTTGAGTCCTAGATGGGATGAAACTTTCTCTTTTACTATCCAAGTTCCAGAACTGGCATTGATACGCTTCTGTGTGGAAGATGAGATATCTCTGGTTGCAAATGAATTCCTTGGCCAATACACTCTACCACTGCTGAGCCTGAGTAAAGGTAATATTTTAAGAAGTGAGCTACCAATAATAGCTCAAAATAATCTACAACAATCCAGGCTTTTAACCTTACTGTAGTACTGATGGAACACAGCATTATGTTTATTTCCTACAGGAAATACAGGAGAATTGTATTCTTTCCTACAGGAGAATTGCATAACCATAGGTTAAAAGTTGCACTCTGTATTTTTCAGTCATCGTAGTCTCTGAATGCAAATCCACAGTACAGAAATCAAAAGACTATTAATGACAGTTAATAATTCCTACTGGTGTATTCCATTCTAAATAGAAACTGCTCAGACAGCATTTTAACTCATTCTGATAGGAAGCAGGAAGAGCAATTAGCCAGACCTTCCATAAAGGCAACAGTTCTGTGCATTTTCGAAACAGTTAGGCTCAAACCCCAAACAAGGCAAAATAAAATAAAACAAAACAAACCCGCAAACCCCTCAGGTTACCTACCTGCAACTTTTCAGAGCACAGAAGAATATAAATTAAGCAAAATATGTATGCTGTTTTTCTTGGTAATGTTTCTCTTGTTGTACCAGAGTAGTTCCTGGAATCTTATGTGATTGATAGGCTGCACGTAAAGAGCAGACACAGAAGTCAGTAGGCCAAGGAGAAAGGCTTATGTAAAATAGCTGTTTACTGTACTGGATTTCCAAAGGTATTTCTGACAAAGCAAACAGAATCAACTTTTATTAGTGAATGAAGATGTGAAGGTAAAAATTGAAGCTGGCAGTGGGCACTGTCTTTTTTTTTATTAAGCTTAGCAGGATTTTTAATGGCTATTTCTCTGCAGGTTCTGTAGTCATAAAGCTGCTTGTGATTCTTCTTGAGGTTTAGGAGTTACACAAGAACAGAGGCATTACTCTTAAAGAACGCTTGTTTTTCTCCAACATAAATCTTTACACTGATCACTTTCTACTTTTATTTGGGTATTTCAGAAGAATGAGAAAACATCACCCCATTTTTGAGACAAATTTAAATAGCAGATACTAAAGCTTACATGTTGTTGTAAAATCATCAATATTTGTGATCTTTCTTTTTCTTTTCTTTTTTTTTTTTTTTTGGTGGAATTATTCAGTGTGTCTCTCATGTGCCTGAACGGTTTAATTTGGGTCACAAATGGGGATTTAAATTTTGGAAAAGTAGGAGCATGCAGAGTGTACAGCAAAGATTTTGAATGGAGTAATTTAACATATTAGGAAATGAGTGTAGGTACAAAAATTAGAAACAGTACCAAACAAATTGCCCTTGCCCTTACTTACTGCAGTGTAAAAATGTAAGATGGCATCAAGATTTCCATAGACACAAATAAAATGCTGCTAAGTGACGAGCCGACAGCTAATTTAAAAATTTATTATGATGCTTAACGTTGAGCCATCTGGATTCCAGGTCTGGAACCATGGCTTTGTTTTAGGTACCTAAGCTCCCTAAATAGTGAAAGGGGAAAATAACATGTCTTACAAGGGGATTCACAACAGTCTATGTTTCTTAGGCAATAACTGTCTAAACTAAGCTAAGTAGTGAGTTATGATTTAAATCTTACTCCTCTTCATAGCTCTGGTACTTTTTGCTGCACTACAGGACTGCCCCCTCCTTCCCTAGGATTCATATCCCTGAGGTGTCCCCTGAGGACAAGTTGCTTCTAAAAGCTGAGCGGTGCTTACATCTTTTCTTCTCTTGACAGGTTGTGGGACAAAGTTGTGCCATTGCCACCCTCCCCTGCACTTTCTTTTGAAAGGATTCAAATCTATATCATCACTTCCCTCCCTTCCCCAGCAGCAGCTTCACCACTCAGCTGTAGATTACACTGGGGAAGAATGCTTGCTGCTCGCCCGTAGCAGCATTTAGTTTTTCATGCAGTGATTAAGTAGGTATACTCAAAGAGGGGCTGAAGAAGGGAACAATTCCGTAGTTGGGAGGTTAAAGGCCAGGAGGGAGTCCTGGGTTACAGTCCCTGTCCCAGTGACTCCATTGCATACAACACCACTACAGGACTGGAATTCAATTGTCCCTTGCTAGCTCTCACTGGATCAGTTAACAGTTAATTATTTCATACAAATTTCAATAAAAAAGTTTTACTTCTCTCAGGACTCTTGGTAGAATAATCTGTAGCTATGGTTTAAGAACACAGTCCTTGGAAATGAGTCTTAGTCCATGAAGTAAGTTTCTTGATAGGAAATAAAGTCTTCCACATAGTATGGAATGTGGAATGCTCTAAATGTTGATCACAAATGCATGTTGCCTGGGCTCAGCTTTAGTATTTGCTGCCCAGAAGCTGAACCTTAGGTGCAAGATGAACTTTCATTTGGATAAAAGAATCAAGAAAATCCAAAACCAAAGGTCCCAAAGATTGCATGCACATCCAGACACACCTGAAGAAGGATTTTGAGAATTGTAGTTCTGAACATAGCTTATTAGTCATAACAGATACTTAAATAACTGAAGTTATATATATGTAGATAAAACAGACATTAAAACTGACATTATTATTATGAAATAATGCATATACTACATTCTTATGAAGCAATATAGGCTTTGGGTTTGTAGGAGGGGAAATTTTTGTTTTCAGAGCAGGTAAGTTATTAAGTTTCAAGTTAACAACGATAGCTTCTTCAAATGCTTCTACTCAGCAGATGAACATATAGTTTCTGAGGCATGCCTTATCTCTGATACTGGGAATCACTCTCATATATAAAAGGAGATAAAATGTCATCGTAGGAGAAGATCTTACTCTACACTTTTTTTTTTTTTTTTCTGTCTTAGCTGGACAGTGTATTACTGCTGTAACAGCATTCTTCTCCCTAAAGCACTATTGCTCCCTAAAGCACCATTGCTGTTGGTTCACAAGTTACTTAATTTTCTATAAGAATCATAGAACCACAGAATGGCTTGGATTGGAAGGGACCTTAAAGAAGGTCCAACCCCCCTGCCATGGGCAAGGACACCTCCCACCAGACCAGGTTGCCCAAAGCCCCATCCAACCTGGCCTTGAACACCTCCAGGGATGGGGCATCCACAGCTTCTCTGGGCAACCTGTTCCAGTGCCTCACCTCCCTCACAGTGAAGAAATTCCTCCTAACATCTAATCTAAATCTCCCCTCTTTTAGTTTAAAACCATTCCCCCTTGTCCTATCATTATCTGCCTGTGTAAAATGTCACTCTCCATCTATTTTATAAGCCCCCTTTAAGTATTGAAAAGCTGCAATGAGGTCTCTCTGGAGCCTTCTCTTCTCCAGGCTGAACATCCCCAGCTCTCTCAGCCTTTCTTCATAGGAGAGCTGCTCCAGCCCTCTGATCATCCTTGTGGCCCTCCTCTGGACCCACTCTAACAGGCCCACGTCCTTCTTTTGCTGGGGGCCCCAGACCTGGATGCAGCACTCCAGGTGGGGCCTCATGAGGACAGAGTAGAGGGGGACAATGTATGAACAATGTATGCAGCACAGTTCTTTTGAGTAGTTCTTTGTTCATAGTTGACAGTTCTTTGAATAGTTCATAGTTCTTTGAATACTAGAATATATGCCTTCCTCATGTTTAAGTATTGCTGTTTTTTTTAACCCAGTCTTCAATTTGAAAAACTGAAAAGGCACTGAAAGATAATGACCAGAGTTTTTTGCTCTGTGTCCTGAAGTGCCAGAATTGAAATATTGTATATGTGGAGGAAAAAAACAGTAGAAATGGGTTTGGGGTTCTGTATCATTTCAGTTTATTTTAAAGTGTTATTTTGAGTTTCATTAATTATGCTGCACTTGCATAGTAGATCATAAACAACCCCATCATAGTATTTTCATTTGTGGTTAATATGCTAATTGTCATTATATTTACAGGTTACCGTAACGTTCCACTGTTTTCCAGAAGTGGTGGCAAACTTGAATCTGCATCACTGTTTGTTTATGTCTGGTACTACTAACAATGCTCCACAGTAGCTGTCATTCTGGTGGACCACACCCTGCTCAATAAAGCAACATCACTAGGCTTGCAACAACCCCGTAGTCTGACTTGGCATTTGAGTGGCATGTTCTCAATGATTTTATTAAGCTAATGGGACTTCTTGTGTGAGTAAACGGTATCCTGAATAAGTAATGGCTACTGAAGTTAGCCCCACCATTATTTAGAAATGATTCGTAAAGACTGAACTTTTTCTGGACATTTTGTTGAATTCAATTAATAATTTCATTTGCAGCTAATTGAAAAATAATGATTAATTACTGAGAATAATAGTTTAATCTTTATAATCTTAGACTACAAAATTATGAGCATGTTACATGAAAATTTTTATTTGTATTGAACAAAAAGTTTTACCATTGTACAATCATCTTTCGAAGGGAATAGGAAAAGTGATACATACAATGTAAAGTCCCTTTAAATTTATAATAACATCAATTTCTGATTGGGCTATACCTCTATAAAGTCCACTGTAATTTTGCTACCTGGAAAAACAGTTTTGAGAAAAAACAGCTCAAAATGATAAAGACTTGGAAGCTAATATTGGTACCTTTTCTCAGCCTGATCTTGAACCTCCTGCTGGTAAAGAAAGACAAATAATCCACATGCTGATTTGTAAAGGGCTATGTTCCTCGTAGCAGCAGGGAGCTCAGGATACATCTTACTGTGAACTCAGCAAGTAGGAAGCACAATGCTTTGAGGTGGATTAGAAGAAGAAATTTAGGGAAGGCAAGGACTGATTGTGTGATTTAAGATCTCCGAGGGCAACATCTTGCCTGACAGAGCTATCAGTGTAGATCTTGCCCATAAGACATAATTTTCCCACCTTCCTTACAAAACTGAAATATTGTAGAGCTTCCACAGGACTGTATCTATCTCACTAATTGCAGATTTGTTACTCAAACATGTTTTTTTTTAAAGGATGTTTTATTGATAGATTTCTTTCTTTAATACCAACAGTATTGCTTATGTTTGCAGACTGTTCTGATAATATTCTATTTTTAACGCTACTGTTTTATTGCCATTTTAATGGTATTTTATTTAATGTTGCTCTAAGATGGAAAATCATGGTGTGCTGTAAACAATGATTAGAAAATGTCACAGGAAATAACACTGTTAGAAAATTGCATTAGAGTTATAATAAGGAAATTAAGACAGTAGACTAAGAATCTAAAATCAATATTGAACTGTAAGGTCAGGTAATTTGATAATGTTGTAAGCTGAGCACAAAGTGTTTTTTGTTCTTGAGTGACAAGTCACTTGATTCTTTACTCAGGAAAGCCTATAATCTAAAATGTTAGACTTACTGATTTTTGTAGTGATCATATCTGTATGCTAGCCAATGTCTTCTTCACGTGATAAATAATTTATAGCTTTTTTCCGCTCTGAAGAATCCTAATAATAATAATATTCAAACAGGGTTCCCCTCACTTCCCCTTTCCAAGGAGAAGTTTAATTTCCCAAGGCAATCTGGTACATATATTCTCAGTCACAAAGTGACCAAGTGACATAGTCAATTGGTTTGATGCTGAGAAATACTCCAGCTTATTTAGATTCCTAAACAGCACTCCTAGTCCCACTTCAGGAGCTTTATACAACATTACCTTCTGAAGTCTGACTTGTGAGAGTCCTTTGGGAGAAGAAGGCAATTATCTTCAGCTTCTGGCATTATTATCCCTCTGTTGACCACTTTTCTACCTGGTAGAACAAATGTCAGACCTACTCAGTATATGGTAACTTAAAATTTTACAGCAGATCAGATCACAAATCAGCATGTCTCTTGTGCCTTGAAAATGTGCCCTTGCTTCTGGAAAGGCTTATATACATGCTCAACTCTGTGTGTGTGTGTGTGTGTGTGTGTGTGTGTGTGTGTGTGTGTGTGTGTGTGTTTGAGAGNTGTGTGTGTGTGTGTGTGTGTGTGTGTGTGTGTGTTTAAGAGGCTGGCAGTAATGGACAGTTCATTAGGGCTGCTCACATGCTAAATATTTAAAGATGTGCTTAAGTGCTTCCTTGCGTTAGGTACAAACGCTTTGAAGAACAGAGCCCATAATTAGCCCCTGTGAACTCAAAGGTAGCACTCACATTCATTGGTTATATGTATATATAGCCTTAAGGTCAATGCATGTATTGACTTGACTCCTTTATACAGCATAAGAATGCAATGGCGTAAGACGAGTGAGAAAAGATTCTTTACAGTATGATCTTAAATACATACAACACTGAAAGCTCATATTCAATGTTTTATTTATTTGTGAATTTTAGCCCCTCCCTCCTCCTTTCTTCCCACAATTGACCAGTTGTATCTGCTTCTTGGATGTCAACAAAAGAAATGTTGGAATTATTGACAAATGAATATCCTGGATTTAAACTTGCATTATATAAACAGTTAAAAGCACAACAACATATACTGCACAAAATGTCTAAAGTGCAAAATTGTTTGTTTGTTTGTTTTTAAATGTATGGATTGTGTAAGATTTAACATGAAATCTGCTAGACATTTGAAATGTATTGGCACCCTGGCAACCATCCCATGAATCTCTCTGGTGAATCATCGTATGCAGTGGGTCATAGTGGACAATGACAAATTACACCATTATCAGCATTGTTTCAACACAGTCAGTGGAACTAGCAGGCAAAGAATTAAGCTCTGACCCACACTTTGATGTGTACTAAATTCAGGATTTTTACAGTACTATTTCATACGAACAAAATAAAAATCTTTATTGCTGTCGTAAGAATGCCTGCATGCTGCTACAAGTTCTTAGCATGTGATTTCTTAAACTAACACTAGCAGTAATCTGTCGTAAGAAGATGGTAGCAATTTTAAGACAATAGCCTTATGATTGGAAATGTTAAGATCAGCAGATGACTGCATATTCTCAAGGGCAACTGAGACAAAATGTACTATGGAAAATGGAATAAAGAAACATTAGTGGATAAATAATTGAATTGTCTTAGACAACATTTAAATTACACTGTTTCCCAGTGGATACCATTTTTCTTCATTTAACTGGACACTACTCAGTTGAATGTTAACAGCTCCCACAAATGTTCCTTTGCTTTTCACAACAAGCTTCAGTATACGGCCTTCGAGCTCCATGACTTTGTTGTACACAACCTGAAACAATATAACGTGTAACAGAAAAAACACATGAATCTGTGAATCTATTCTGAGGCAATACACTTACTTCAGTACAGCATTCAGGATAACGATGATAACTTTCCAATAATTACTTTAAACTGCCCTCCAGAATTATAAACTACTATCCATGAGCCAAATTCAAGTTAGTAAAACAACTCAGAAATACATTTGACCTTATATAGTTCATATAAAGGAGATTCTGCAAGCTTAGGCTTGTGAAATCTGATTATCAAGCATTTGTAAATAAATTTGAAACCTGTGTTGCAACACTTGAGAAAAAAATAGGTATGCATAATTTTCCCTGTGAAAATTGAAACTCTAAACTTAAGCAGAGTTTTCAACTCAAATGTGAAGATATATCAGATGCTCCATGAAGCTCACCAGGGAAGGACAATACTGTTGATTTTCCAGAGGAGAGATTCAGATGAAGGGTACTTATCATGGACAGCAGTATGAAACCATAAGATAAGTAATTATGAAAAAGTGTAGCTTATTATAGTTTTTAAATATCTTTCTATAGCAGATGCTTTGAAAAATGATGTTACTCTTCTGAAAAAAAAAATTAAAAAAAGAACAAACAGGAAAACCGTTTTGATGTTTTTCTTTTTTTTTTTTATTTGCAACTAGGTATATTATATTCGTTATATGTTGCATTGATATGTCTCATAAAGGTGTATCACATCAATGCCCAGTTCCTCGGAATATTTTTTCTCAGTACTGTACTTGTGATTAAATTTCATGCTACATACCAAAATTAAAAAAGAACACACCAAAGCAAACCCATTTTTTCTTCTAACTAAGATTTCCATGACATTTCATGTCCTAGATCCAAGAAATCTGCATGATGAAAGAGACAATAATTTTCCTTTGAAAATTGTCTGTATAAAATTTACTATTTCAATACAAATAACTGTATGCATGATTCTGGATGCTAACTGTATCCAAATATGCCCACTATAAAAATACTTGGATTTTTTAACGGACTCATCAAATCGTTAACATGGTGGAAAGCTCAGCCAACTCGGTAGATGTTGTGGGCGTGGAACATCTCTGAGATTGGACCCAATTTAGCAAGTGGGAACTACTCAATTTGGATGTTTCTGTTAGTCAAGAAGTGTTAATGCTTCTCAAATTAAATGAGACAGCTTGCTTAGCATTGCTTCATGAAATTACTAAGGCCTATTATTTTTAAAAATATCTTTGAAATTACCTTGATACTATGAGAACACACTGAGGTTAATTATGAAATGGTAATGCTGTATTTTCTGTATTTTAAAAAAAATCTGGAGTGATAGGCTAACAAGAAGGAGCTGCATTCAGAATAGACTCCTACATTTCAGTCTCTGCATTAATCAAAAACTGCTGAGTGAACTGCATAAACGTTGATAAAATGTGAAAGAATGCTGTCAGCTAGTTTCAGGCCTCAAAGGAAAGCTTTGTTAAGACAAGTACATATAATCTAAAATTTGTATGGATGGAAATGTTTCCAATGTTTCTGCTATTTTAGTTGCAATGGAAAACGCTTTAAATTTTAATCTCACTGTGCAGCTTAAAAAGCAAATGCAGTAACATACTGTCATTTCATGAGAACAGGAAAGTGAAACTGCCTACAATGAGCTTGCCGTGCAACCTGCTTGGATTTACTCTGCAGGCTGAATGCAGTCTGTACACATAGCACTGCTGAGGAAGAGGAAAGTCAGAGCGAGCTCCCCTGGATCTCCGTGGGCTGGACTGCGGAGTCCTCTCTGTACCTCCAATTACAAGGAGCAGAAATGGCCGCGGGAGACATACGTCAGCCGGGGATAGAGTTTAGGAAGGCTCGGCCCCAGCAACGTTCCTCTTGCTGAGTGGCAACAGAAACGTGGTTCTGAACTTCATGGGTGGACCCAGGAGGCATGAAATCGCGGGTTCTCCCAGATGACCCTAACTGGCACGGGGTGTCCTTGTGAGACCACAGAGCGTCCCGGTCTGTGCCACGAGCTGCTGGGGTGGCACAGCGGGCAGCAGCAGGCAGGGCACCAGGACGGGCTCCCTCGTGTAGCAGGGGACAGTCACTGTGGCAAGGGTGAGTGGGCACGGGTTTGGGGATAGAATAACTGCCGCCCTCACTCTTTTTAACTGGCTTTTACTAGAAAGGTCTTACGAGGCAGCATTTACTTGCCCATTTAGAAAACTGGAAATCAGAGTTTGGAACAGCTGTCGTGACAGTTGTGCCAGGTGCTTTTCAGTTTTTATGCTTACTGTGCCTATTTCACCAAATTGCATATGAATAAAAAATTCTAGCTTTCCTGTCCTGTGATGGCATCTCCCCACTAATATCAAAATGATGAATAAAATCAGAAAAGCAAGGACAGGTACAGTAAGCAATTTTATAATTTAGAATAAACATATGATTTGATTATTTAAGTGATACTAATTCTACTGTAGAAATGTGCCCTGTTTCTTTGCCAATCCATGAAAGTTATCATCTTCAGCTTTTGATTTAAGTCACAATAGACATGAACTGTGGTAATGAACAACTTTCTATCTATGGACAAAAAGAGGCTTTAAGTTGGGAGCAATGCCAGATCTTAAAGTGTGGGGTGGGTGGCTTTCAACTGATCCCGATAAGCAGTTTCTAAAATGACCTTGCTCCAGCTGAATTTGCAATATCATCAGGATGTGGGGACAGAAGAAAGACTGTACACAGCTGAATAAGTATGTGGATAAAACAAATACCACCTGCCAGAATTTCATAATCAGGACAGTTAAATCCTGTAATCTAAATTTAGTAATAATATTGGCCTCCTATTTATACAGTTAGATCAAATGGAGGTGAGTTACACATGGCCGTGTAACAAATCAGTGGGACAGCTAGGACTGGAATTCAAATATATTTGGCTCCAGAAAGAGAAGCAATGTTGACCTACAGGAGTCTAATGACATATTAATCACAAATGAGGGACAGTTGCTTCTCCTTAGGTAGCCATGGCACACTTCCTAGATTTGCTCTTAATTGTCCAAATTAGCTTTGACGCATGGTGCTGGAGGAAGCTGCTGTGGCTCCTGGCGCAGGTCCCCTCCTTGCCCTTCATCAGGCTTCCTGGGGCTACTCACGTCACGGCAGGCCAGCAGCCCCTCTGCTTTGAAGGCAGCTGCAATAGCACCCACAGACTGGTACGGCCCAGGTATGTTTGCTCACATTTGCTCCTCCACCTCGTAGGCAGGATGGAGGGAATTCTCTCTTCTCTCTTCTGGCTTCACTGTGGCAATGCACATATGGTCTTGTCTTGGAGGTATACTCATTCTGGGGGTCAGCGTACATGCAGGCACTCCAGAGACAGGGGACAACGAGAGGAGTTGTAGCATGCCTCATGGCAAATGCGACACGTGTGAGCAAGACACCACTTCAGTTGGTTCTGCTCATTGCCACTTTTCTTGCTGAGAATTTAAACTTAAATCATTCGGATTAATTTTAAATTAACCTTTCTTAGCTTTCACTAACCTATTCTGGAAACTCCCAAGTGATTCTTGTTTATTCCCAATATTGGCCTATAAGCTGGTATGTTATTCTTTTTCTCCTTACCCCGCATCCCATTTTTCTGTGTTCTTTTGTCTCTTCTTCACAATCATCATTTTTTAATACAATGTTACACCAATGTGAATGCAACAAACTCCAAAATCCAAATACAGGAACAAGAGAAGAAAGGAGTGCTTGTTAAAAGCAACTCCAAGACATCCAGCATAGTTCATTCTACCGTTGGCCCTCCTGGACCTTCACATCTTTACTCTCTCACATATGAGTAAAAATCAAAAATAAAATGCGCTTTTGCAAGGTTGATAATTTGCTGTAGGCAGTCATAAGCAATAAAAGTACAAAACTAAAAACAAAAATACCCAAGAGAAGCACATTTCAGAATTTTCTCAGTCTTGAACATGGAGAGAAATTAATATACAGCTTCCTTCCAGCCATTTGGCTTTAATAAAAACTCATAAAAAAGGCTAGTACATTTCTGTACACAGCATTTTGGACAATAACTAACTTAAAAGACAGCTGACTTATATTTTTAGTTGTTTTTCTTCCCTGGGGCTTCTTCTGCCTCAGTCTACCAGCCTTGGACAGAAAATGCATACAGAATGATATCGCATATGGAGGAACAGAGCTGCTAACAGCACAAGCTTCGGGTTTGAAATGTCCAAGTTCAATGGAGCCATATGTCCCCACTGCGATTAGCAGTTCCTGGTGAAAAAGATTGAGCATCTGTGAAGAAGGCTGTAAGTTTTGAGTATAGGATATTAAAGTTTGACTGGATTTTCTCTTAACAGCAGAAAGATGATCCTTAACCACATTAAACCCCTCTCCCAGTGAGTTCTGTCTGACTGCAGCCAGAATTTTGGATTTTCTTGCATTAATATGGGTCTAATAATCATTAGAAACATAATTGCCTACCAGTATTGCTGGATGGTTCCTGTCCATAGCCCACTTGGGATATTTTAAAATGAATGTTAGTATATAAACATATTTTATTTCTTTTCTTTAAATAACCTTCAAACGTAAAGAAATTACTTTGGCTAGGTCAATTAGCCTCATTTCACTCTTTGATTGCAAAAAAAAAAAGGAAAGAATATTCAGAAAAATAAAGCCTAGTTCCTTTTTATTCCACTGCAATACTATAGGGAGGGAAGTCTATCTCAGCTGTTAGCAGCAATACTACTTGAGGAACGTACTTACAGCAGTGCTGGAAGTCATCAGTGTAAGTAGGTAACTGTGTAATCAACGAGATGTGGGAAAAGAAAAAAAAAATTAAAATCCCAGGACTGGGTAACTAGGAGATAAGGACTCTTAGTCTCAGTTGACTAACTTAAATTTCATCGTATCTTATCTGTGAAACAGGGTGGAGCGATAATATTTTCTATGCCTTCTACTTTGAAGCTTGCTCAAAGTACATTTGTAAATTGCCTTGAGATCTTTGGGAGATTTGCTATATGTAATACTTACCATCTCCAATCCCACCTACGATTTGAATCCCATCTCCCCTTACAAAAGAAGATAGTTTATGCTGCTTCTCATTTTGCGGTAAATGTTTCTCCATCCAAATGTTTCTTTTCACCCCAGAGGCATGAGCACTTCAGTGGTAAGTGAAATAATTATATATGGCTGTGAACTGCTAGATTTTTACATAAAAAGAACTGGGCTATTTATTATTGTGCTATCATTTAGGACAGCGACAACCAATTTGGTTGTCCATTTTCAAATATGAATTTGAATAACAGCATCCATTCAATTAGTACTTTTTATGCCATTATATAAATCTGAATTAAAACTAGTCTAGGTTGTGGTGCAATGATGCTGGGGCTCATTTGGCTAACATGTAATAGTGATTACAGTATAAGACCAAACAGTGTGAACAATCCAAACACTTTCCTAAAGAGAAAGACATAAAGAGACTGTCTCACTACTGAGAAAGAAGCAAAAGAGAAGATTGTCCCCATTTATGGTTCAGTTTATGACATGTTCCTTCTGTTGGTTTGTACTCATTATAACAGCTCTAAATGTCGTATTGTTATGTTATTTCACGAGTAGATAACAAAAATCAAGCACATAAGAAATGATGGAAGAAAGTGAACAGTACTCACAATTTCATTGTAAGTAGGGTCAGTGCTTTTTGGAACTGTTCTTGTTTTCCTTCGACTGACCTCATCAGGATCCGGCAGAAGATAAAATTCAGCATGTGCACTTGGGGCAGAGCCATCTGGGAGGCGCTGAAAAACAAAATGGTCATAAATATGAATGCCCTTGTTCTAGCACAGAAAACAAATAAAGAAATACCAAATGAAATCTGGACTTTAAGCAGACAAAGAAATATATTACATCTTCAGTATTCTCTTGGCTAAATCAGAGTGCTAATGCAGTAAACAATAGGCGTTCTTAGAATTCAGCTTCATATTGAATTAGGAAAAATAAATGAAATAATAAAAGGACAATGTAAAATTGCTTATCTTTAATATTTTACATTCCGGTGGAAAAATCCGTAAGCCTTAATCTGCTTTAACTCAGTTTAAACTGAAACAAAGTCTAGTCCTTCCATTTTCCAGAGTAATGTAGAGAAACTGGATTCCAGCTAGTATGCTCTATTGATTTTAACCTCTAAATTGCAGTGCTGATGCTGGAGAGAACTGATTGTTTCTAAGGGTATTTCATAAAGCATATTACTATAGAGGAGCCAGGAGCATTTCCTGCAGCAATATGGGCAGAACAGGATTCTTATAATAACAGTCTGTCCCATCTCTCCCCTCACATGGCTGCAACCTCTCTTTAATTTTCAAGTTCAGATTACGTAATGATATTCCAGATATTCTGGTTTACCGTAGCTACTCCAGATCACAGCCAATCTATTAACCAGGCTCAGTCATAAGTTATTGCTGGTGGGTGGACAGTTTTTGGATAACCTCTGAACATCTGTAAGCTTATTACTAAAGCAACATTACAGTTACTCAGAAAACATATTGGTCAATACGAGAGGCTTTAAAAGAACATGCAAAGAATATAATGATGAATAACTATGGAAAAGGTATCTTCCCAGTACATGTCACTTAGTGCCTAGCTTACAATTAAGCAGAAAGCTTTGTGTTGGTAAAATAGTATACAATCAGAAAACATGAAGTGGGGCACAAATGCATATGCGTTTATCAAAACACTAGTAATTTCAGTAGTATTACCAGTATTTTAGGCAGCAAGTTTACCTGACAGCTCACAGGCAATCCAGTGACAGGATGCAAATGAAAATGCAGCAAAAAGAAGAAATTGTGAGATATTTCGAACACGTGAACCCAGAGCATTCCCCACGCAATTGCATCTATATTTCCCATCGTAGTTTTACCTCAGAATAAAGTGGTTTCTCAGACTTTGATTATTCACAGTATGTGACTAGCAATATGGGGCTTTCTACAGGCATTATCAACAACATATTCTTGTGATAGCAGAAACCGCTGTTGTCCTAGCAATAAATAACTTCTCTATTGGGAAGAAAAACAGTGCTCGTATGTGTGAGCAACCAGTTCTTGCATAACAAATCTCTGATTTTTGTTATCTGAAATGATCCTTCAAGGCAGATGATGTGGTCAACTGGAAAACTTAATATTGCTATGGTTAATACTATATATACTATATACATATATAGCGTATATATATACTATATATACTATACGTTAATACTATACAGCATCAAAGGATGTACTGCTCAAATCATCGCATATTGTCAGCACTATATGAATGACAAATGGTATTGTTACTAAGCTCTCCAAAGTATATCTGATGTAAAATATATATGGGATTTACTTAGGTGGGATTCAACTGCCAAAATAAGAATGCCATTAAATGGCATTTTCCTATGACACAGTACCAGGTTGTTAACACAGGACTTATAACATACACTATCGATTTAAAGCCCATCTCTGCTAATCTATTAAAACTTCAGTCAAGAACGACAAAAACAGTAAATTGAACAGTCTCTTAAAAATCAGGAAAGAAAAAGAACTGTAGCCTAGTACCAGTCCAAGCAACCAAGATTCTAACTGTAATCAAGCTCTTTCCTTCTCAGTGAATAGATAAGCATCACTGTAACTTGAAGGTCAATGTATTTTGGTCATTTCAGACACAAAAAGGAATATGGTTTTAAAAAAAAGGAGTCATTCTTATCAACTCAACTGCTGTGGCCCAGCACAAGGATCTTCACTATCTCAAGCATGGAAATGCAGGGAGAGTCTTGTAAAATGTCAGGCTTTATAAATCATCCCAGCAGTGCATTGCCTAACCAGGGGCCATGTCAGAGCTAATATTGAAAGTTGAGGTAAGCAGCAGCTGGAAAGGGCACTGGGCTGAGGAGCTCAGATGGTGGGTAAGAGGCTACAAAGGTAACAGAGGGGACAACTGCATCTGTCCAATTCCACTCCCCTTTGAGCTGCTGAGATAGCACAGGGTGTAGTTGCCTGTGCTGTGCCCCACTGCACCCCTCAAGAAAATAACAACAACACTGATCAGATCATGCATAGCAGTAGTCTGCATTTCAAACAGGCTCAGCCTGACAGTCACCTGCCAGGGAAAGAACCAATGCTGATTGCTGTGAGATTGTTTAACAGGACCTGAGTATCAGTAGTGCACGCAACGAGTTGAAAAAAAAGTCAGATAAATTTGTCACTATGCCTTGGACTTGCTCCTTGTACCCTGCTAGCAATTCTGGCATAGCATCTAGCCTTCAGCCAACTCACCTTCCTCCATCAGCTGACTCTTCCCAAAATTCAAGGAAGACACCTTGCAGTACCACTGTGGCCACATGAAACATGGAGAGAAAACTACTTCCTCACATTCCTTTGAAAGTAGCTAAAGACATGTTGAAAGAGGTGAGTAGGAGGAGAGGGTCAAGACAGAATATCAAAAAAAGAGAGAATATTTTAGCAATTCACAGAAGAAAATTCAGGGCAGAGCAGTTGCTCTGGGATCTTTCAAAACTAAAAACAAAGCCACTTCTCATGAATAGCAGCGATCAGCAGCCAAACTCTTAGATGTAATTTAAAGGGCAGCCACCTGAATTCCAACTAGAGATCCTAGTTCTGGTTGTCGTTTTGTTGTTGTTGTTTTGTTTGTTTGTTTGTTTGTTTTCCTGCTTTGCAGATAGTGTTTTCCCACTTCAACTTCCTTTGCTGGGAAGGCACAGGGAAGACAAGCTCCAGATTCCATAGCTATCCCAGTTCTCCATCGGCAGTGGCACTGGTATGCCACCAAGTGATCAAAGAGCTTCAGCTGAGCACTCTTCAAGCCAGATCACATTTTTATGACACAAAATATCTAACAAAATTCTCTCACTGTCAAAAAGGCTCTGTCCCATTGCACGCTCATCATTCAAAACTATAGAGGAAGAGCAGGTATAAATCAGTCATGGTTTTTCGTAACTCATGCTGAGTTTGTGTCTGCTCCTCTTCTGACTGGCACAACACTTGAACTGTTTCTTGCGAAGAGCCTGCTTCACCAAAGGATTTCTTGAGACAAGACTTGTAGTGGTCATGGAAAGAGCTGTGCTTTCCTGGACCATCCCTTGTTAGGAACAAAGTGGGATATTGGTGGTTTGATAATTGTAGTTTGAAAACAAGAGTGGGATTAACATGGTAGAACTATATTTTTAAATCTAAAATAGGTGAAATTTGAAGTAAGTTGTTTTATTAAGACAACAGATATAGCAGAGAAAAATCTCAAGTTTTTGGGAAAACTAGTGCTTTCTCAGGCTTTCACATATGAGTCGAACATTTGTTCGAATAAAGGAAAATAGAGAAAATATCAGAACTTTTTCTTGCTAAAGAGGATGTCTTCTGTCATATTCCGCAACGTCACATTTAGTGAACAGGTACACTGGTTTATCCTTTTTCTTCTGACTCAAACTACATGGGCAGATTTATAAACTTAAATAAATATGAAGAATATCTGACCTAAATGCCAGTCTCATTTACTCCAAACAATATCTGTTCTGGGGTGGGTCCATTATAAACATGGAGTAAGATTTCTAGCAACTTTATGAGTAATTCTGAAACCCAGCCAAAAAAAATCCCTTTTGTTATTAGTGGATCAAAAATCACTCATTTCTGTCCATAGTCCAGAAGAAAAATCATAGGGTGCCTTGGGAATGTCAGTTTACACTTTAACTACTTTGCAAAACCCTTATATCTTGAATGTGTTTTTGATCTAGCAAGCAGAAAAAAAGAAAAGTTTTATACTGAATTCTATTTGTTTAATTCTCTAATCATTTAATTAACCCCAAAGTAAAGGAAGTTTTAACTTCCTTTAAATGAGTTACTCCCAATTTAGATTACTGACTTACTTCTTCAAGTATGTATTCTTGTGAATAAATTCCAGCAGTAAAAATCCATAAGGCTGCAAAGGTATAAAAGCAAGTTCACAACAGAAATGCCATAGCTCTTCCTGCTATGCCTATGGACAAATAAGTCATGAGGTAGGTGATTAAAATATTTAAAAGAAAGGTGGAGAGAGAGAGGAAAAGATATTCTGGAGCTACTTCTCTCCACGTCTGTAACTCAATACTGAAAAACTAATACAGACGTATCTACTATGGGTATGTTCCATTTTTCACTCCAATTTTATTTTCCAAAACCAAAAAAGTATTGATATTTACTTACAGAAACCCATGCAGATAGGTTATGTCCTGTGTAATTTAATTTTAAATAAGCTAGCTGTAGCTGGGAAAAAATGGATGAAATTCAATTAATTTTTCCACAAGAATTACATTATCCTAATGACTTTCCTCCCTCAATCATTACTAACCATCCACAACTCTCCTTAACGATGGATTCTTTGTTAACATTATGAAAGGGCCAACTACTTCAAAATTTGCAATATTTAAACTACGCAATTTAGCATGACAACATGAATACTGGGTTTCACTCATATGAATTTTAAGGAAAGTTCTATGATGTTAAAATAATAGACTTTGGGGATAATCTACTGCAAAGTTCTTTAAAACTTACCTCTTCCTAAGTGACATCAAATTTTCTTTTTTTGTGACTACTCAAATTTACATCACTTCATCAGTTTCTCTTAGTGTTAGACATGTAGATATTTTCCCAACTTTTGTCCTAGAGTGAAACAGATTGATGGCTTCTGAGGATTTGATAGTTCCAGCTGCTGTTCTCTTTTTCCCATTTTTCACTTTCAACCATCTTGACAAAAAAAAAATGATCAAAGGTAACTTGCATTAACTAATGCCACCTTTCCTCCTCTATAAATAACTTCCTTTCTTCCTCCAAAATTAATTTCCTGGACATTTTTCAAATCTCAATTGCTCTCTTCCCCTTCTTCAGTGAAAAAAATAATAATTCAGGGTTGAGAAAGGCTCCTATTTCAGCTATTCCCACCAAATGAAAAAAAAAAGAAAAAAAAATCTTTCATTTTGTCTACTAGCTCTAACTCTCAGTTTTCCTATCTTTTATGTTCATCTGTTGTTTTTCTCTTACATGCCATGAGAATTTATCTTCTATATGGTGAAGAAAGGACTGCAAAATATTCCTTAATATTTAATGTTGAGATATCCTTACATCTTAAAAAACATACTACGATAGCAAATGGTTTGGAAAAAAAAAACATTAAAAACTCCAAAGCAAACTGTTTATATATTAAATGTAGACACAAGACAGATTTGGTTATTATCCATTAAAGGAGAATTAGAAGAAAATCCATGGAAGAAATTAGCCTTGCACCCCAGTAACCTGTATAAAATACGAGTTGCCTCCTGACTAAATTAAAACTAGCAAGAAATATGGAAGAGCCATAAGCGTTGCTGCACTGTCTTTCACTTTCTCTGAGTGACACAGTGTAGTCCATATGTAACTTAGCAAGGTAAAACTAAACCTTTGTAAGCTGCAGCTTTAATAACAACTACAGCCTCTGCCTTATAAAAAGTTAACATTGGCTGGGCTAATTCTGAATTTAAAGATCTGAGAAAATAGTCAGCACTAAAATAATAATATCATAAAGCAAGAGATTCCTTCAAAAATAGAATAATGTTATATAAAGTTGAAGACAAACTATGTGAATGAGAGGTTGTGTTTTTATTTCATAAATCTTAACATGGGACACTTCCTTCTTTTTCATAGAATCATAGAATCACTTAGGTTGGAAAAGTCCTCCAAGATCATCAAGTCCAACCGCTTCCTTTGAGATTTGCATATCCCAAAGCACTGAATACCTGTAGTCTACTTTGCTACTACACTTTTCATTTTCCTGACACAAAATATTTTCAAATCATTTCAAAGAAAATCCAAAATAAAATCATGTTTGCAATAACTAACAAACAAATACAAAAGAAGACAATCCAGAATATTGCTGTGGTGCACCCTGCATGCTCTGCTATTGGCAAAACAAACAGAAAAGCAAGCAGCCGGAAGTAATTGTACAAATGATGTGTTTTTTCACAATCATCTGCTTTCTTCACCCCAAATTTGAAAACATTTAGCTGCTGCTCTGCAAAATAAGTTCTATTCTATTATATTTTCTGGTGCCGAATTTCTTGTCCTCTTCTCTGTCAGCAACTTCATTCCTATTCCTAACTTCATTCTTATTTCATGCAGACATCCAGGTATGTACATAACAGAGACACTCAGTGACAGAGGACACTGGCTTGGAGGTTACAGGCAAAGCAACAACAACAACAACAACAACAATTGATCTCAGTTTAATGCAGGGAAATAAAAAAAGATATGTTGTTTCAGAAGAATATATATGTTGTTTCAGGGAAATTCTCAAAGACATTTTTTGAACAGGCATTTTCTACTTTTCAGAAATCTGGTAGTGTTAGTGGTGTCAGTGAAGCAAGCCTCCAGATGGGCTTTGTCATTTACTATGATAAAAATGCAAAGGTGCTGTATCCATGTCTCTGATTTCAATCTCCAAATATAGCTTATGCACACTGCGTAGTCCAATACCTTCAACATCTTCATCAACCTCCCTGTTCTGCATACAGCTTGTCAGTGCACTAAATAGGCAAACAGTGCCTAATGCGAGTGCTCTTAATTCAAGAGAAAACAGTGATTTTGTCATTGTATTTTGTTCCACCCCTATCTCTCCCAAGTGAAATAAGGCATTTTGGCAAAAAAAGTGCAGGTTTTCTGGTTCAGCTTTGATTGCAGTAGAGTAGCAGGGTAATGGACTTGTGTAGTTTAGCTCTTAATAAAAGATGATATGCTGTATTTCTGACAGGGAAAGCTACAGTTACTCTGGCAAAAATAGGGACTAGAGCTGTCCTGAGTCATAAAATCTCTGAAGAATGAACCAGCCATCCGGCCAACACTCTCCAAGGTCTCCTGGCAGTCAAATGGGAAAAAATAACCCTCAGTCACTGAGGCAGAAGGAAAGCTTCACAGCTATGGCCCTGCAATGAAGACACCAGTCCTGGGCAAAGCTGTTGAGATGTTGGCATATCCCAGTGTGTATGTAAGCTACATATGTAAGTACCCAGAAAAGTCTTCTCAGGTTTCTGTAATGCTGTCAAGGAGGTAGGCCAGGAACAGATTCATCTTTATTGTATTATAGACCACTCCAGGAGGACTTGGTTAAATTGCCCATGCATTGGTGTCTGGCACCATTTGAGACAAAGGAGATGCTTAAGATACCTGCATAAATGGTCAGGCATGACACTGGTCTTATGTGAGGCCCCCCTTTTCTGCAGCAGCAGCTGGAGGCAAGATGGGACATGTTAGGTTATCTGTATGTTCAGGAAAATGAATTGGGCCCTAAATCTCTGATCAAGATGGAAGCTTATTTGTCTAGGTTAATATCCAGTTTCTAAAATACTGGTGCCTCATGTCACCTTAGATGCCAGAAGGTATGTACAGAGTAGGACATGTGATATAGGCTTCATGGAAAACTGACACCCTTTTGGAGCAGTCATTGGAGAAATAGGAAGATACTTCATGGTACTCAAAACAACCATGATCAGACAACTGAACTCTGTCGCATCATATATGTATGTGTTTTAATTTAAAATTGAATCCAATCCAAATAGGCCAAGGCATACAGGCAGTGGTATTTTTTTTAAATGAACAAATATTTTTTAAACTTTTAACAAAAAGAAATTTATTTTTTTTTTCTTGTAAGGAGAAAGACAGATTCTGGAAAACAGCCTGTATCCTAGAAGATTCATGGCTACCTAAGAATTATGTAAAATGCTTCTAATCTGCTTCAGTTGTTTGAGAGGAAAACCCATCTAACTCCACTTAGAATTAAGAAAATAAAATGAAAACATTCCTGTGATACCCAGAAGGTCACAAGGGTAACCCAGGTTTCTAAGACTTTATAAAGTTCTGAAACGAGAACTGAAGACTTTCAGAAAGATGAAGAAAGGAACTGAGATGTAGCTGATGCTCAGTTTGAAAAGAGCAATTTCTTGTCTTGATCCAATAAGAGCTATATATTAGGATAGACACAATCCCAAATCAAATGAGGAAGAGTCTGTACAGCCACATGACTGTAACTGTCAGGTAAAACAGGCTCATGTCTTTTACTGACCATAGACAGTAACAGAGGACGAGGGCTAGAAATTAGCTCCAGCAAGACATGATACAACTTTGTGTGCATCTACTGCTGTTTCCGAATTAACAAAAACAAAAAAGATGCCTTAGAATGACTTATGTCCCTACCCAGCTCAAAGCTTAAGTCTAGCTCCTGAGGCTCTGACACCCCTGTAATACCCCTGTAACCCCAATGCTCAGCACTAGATTACTGGGTGCTTACATAACACAATGCGGGTATCAAAAATTTGCCAAGATTGCAAAAATAATATAAAAGAAGGAGACTGCTTAACCGGAAGTGCAAATGTATTAAATGTACTACTCACAGTAAGAGATTTGAGCAAGAACCACATAAAAGGTTTTTTTTCCTGAAAGAAGGAAGTGACTAGACGTGTTCTAGATTCCTGAATCCCATGCTGCATTGCTATCTTCAAGTCAATTAAGTCATGTGTTTTTCTTCTCTTCAAGTCATGTATTTTTTCCACATAGATGAAAAAAAATGAAGGTTCAGTCATGCTTTAAAATGATTTATTCTACGGATAAGCAATGTTGGTGCAGGATGTAGAATGCAGAGAACAGATTTCATGAACATATCTCTGAAGCTTTTGTTCCAGAATTACCACCAAGTCTGGAAAGAAGCTAAATTGCATTCCTTCTTTGTATTTTCCTCTTTGCACTCTATTATTGTTGTGCTCTGAACATTTAATTTTCAAATTAATATTTGCAGGGTCCACGAGACTGGCTGAGATACAGTGATCTACTTTGGACTCTTAGAAACACAGATCCCAGAATTTCTTATCTCTTGAACAAATACTTAAGACAATGTTCCCCTTTTCACTTTTCTTTTGAAATTACTCAGGATCAGCACCACTGCTGCCTGTTAGAGAGCCTAAAATAAATTTCCCTTTGAAAAAAGAAACACATGCAAATGCTGTTGTTCTGTTTCTTTTTGTCACATAAATATTCTTTTCTCTCCTTGTCTAGGCACAGATCGCAAGTGAAAGTACAATGCATAAAGAAATAGCAACTGCATTATCTGTGCCTTCACCCTGCAGCTTCTTAATTAGTTAAAAAGAAAAAGTCTGTAAGTCCTGATCTAGACTACTTTTAATTTCTGAAACTGTACAGAGCTCCCTCCATTTTTCTTTAGGAGATTATTCTATAGCTTGTCCCCTCCTTTTATAAGAAAGCATTTTGTTATATGATGCATGCAATTACTGCTCCTTAATTATCATTCATTACTTCCAGTTACACTCTTGCTCAACATCCTAAATAATTCCTCTTGAACCTTGCTGTATTCTCCCTTAAATATTTGCACAATTGACTTATGTCCTTGTTAGTCAGTTCTCAACTAAGTTAAGTTTTAGTAACAATAAATCACTCCTGGAGAATCAATCATTCCCAAGCAACCCTACTGAGAACTGTTCTTTGAACTCGTATTCTAGTTCTTAAGAAGCTTCCTGAGAGCAATATTCTAGCATCAAAGCCTTATAAAGATGAACTACTTACTCTCTGCACTATGACACCAGGATCTGGCCTTTCTCATTGGCATCTCTCATGGCAACCTCATGTCTCACCACATGCTTGTTTTATTTTCACATTACTATGGGAAATAGATCTGTATCTCCCTGAGGGGATAGTTTTCATTTGTCCAAGTTAGTTGTAGTGTTTTGTAAATTACTTTTATTCTCTTGATCTTGCTCTGTTTCCACTACTATTTTTAATGTTTTCTTCATTTGCAACCAATGGCAAATTTAATTTAGGTTCACCTTCATCTCCCAGATCACTCATACTGTTAAACGGAACTCACTGTTTTTATCTTACTCAACACAGATCAATTATGGGGAACTATTAGGGAATTATTAGGGAATTATTAGGGAATTATGGGGAAAATATTAGGGAATTACTTATTTAGAAAATAGTGGTTAGAATTTAGAGCTGAGGCAGTACTGTAACTGTGACAGATGAAAGGGTTTAACAAGAAATAACACAACTTTCCATACAACATATTTGTCAAACACTTTTAATAACAAACAAGATGGAATCCAAAAGTAATCCTTATGTCACAGAAACAGACCTCATCTCTTCCCAGTTTAAACTACTGCTGAGTAATAGTAGCCTTTGTTTATAGGTGTTCAGCTAATTTTCAGTCCAAAAGAGAACATGTCTATGTAAGCTAATTTGCATTCTTTTTTAAAGTAAAAGCATTTTCTATGAATATGAAATTAAATCCAATTTCTTTATAAGCTAAAGTTAGTATAAGAGCTTTCCTTTCTCGGCTGTTTATTCTTTTTTTCTTTTTTTTTCTGTGAAAGTCTAGGGAGAATTCCACCTGCATGTCTTACCTTCCTACATCAGCCAAACTGCTGATTTCATTCTTTCATTCATTCAATACTTTCTGAATAACTTTTGTTCAGCTCAGAGGGATTTTTTTTTCACTTGTTTTACATCCATGGCTGGCTGGCCAGGCTCTGCTTGCCTATGGAACCTCTTCCCTATCCCTGCTGGCTAATACATGGGCCTCAGTAAAGAAAGCAGGATATATTTATAATATTCTGAAAGGATAATGTTGCTTTCTAATTAATCGGCAGATATTGTGTTGCTGGTAGGTAATATATTTTCTATTTAAATCTATATAATGCTATTCATAAGTGTAAAAGTTAGTAGGCCCATGAGAGGAACAATGGGAACCAACTTTGATGGAACAAAAATCCCCACCCCTTATCCAGCTCAAGCTAGAGCCAAAGCCCAGCAAAGGTGGTGAAACATCTACCTGTGCTGTACCTGGGAATTTCCCTATAGCCCTGCACCTGCAGGCTTAGAATTAGGCTTCATTCCCTTGGTTTAGGGAAGGCTTGGCTCTCACCTTTCTTCACAAAGCACTTCAACTATCAAGTTTCACAAATGTTATTGGAAGCAATTTGTACTCGGATGGTGTAGGACACAAAATGGAAAGAGGCTGGATGTCTGTGTAAGCTTAAAGCTGATTACTAATTCTTCACCCACATATCAGCTACCCCAGAATCATTAATCACCAGGAGTGGTTCATGACAGCTTCAGAGCTTTTTAAAAGGAAAAGCTGGAAGTAGTTTTGGAAAGTACTATAGGAGTTTATTTTAATTTCAGCAAAATTTCCCTCTGTAAAATTGGTTCTGAATGCATCACCCACACATGCTTTCCTGAATTCTAGTAACATTTTACATTTATTGGCACGAGGCTCAGGATAAGTTGGCTTTGTTTCTCCTCCCCACTACCCCTGAGGAATTATTCTGTCCACAAGAAGTAATGGGCAAAAATGTTTAGTAGCGAGGATTGAAAGTTTAGCTGCTTATCTGGAAAAACAGGGCATGCCTGAAGTCATGGCAATGAAGTCAGCAGACAACACATACTTCCTTCTGAGCCAACACTCAGCCACTCTTCCCTTCTGGTTCTCTATGGAGCACAGAAAGAAATATATTAACCAACCTTTTTTTTTTTTTCAACTTCAGAAATGAGCATTTCTTTTGCCTCTGATGTCTTTATGAATAGACAAGCAAGCCCAGCAGTGCAGCAGCAGTTAGTCTGGATGTTTCTGGCTATGCAGTACTAAGCTAGCCCCTAGTCTGCTCTGTGTAAGATTTGTTATGATCTTAATATTCCCCATTTTCTGTGTTGATTAATATAGATAAATGGAAGTGAACTTTAACTGTTCAAAAACGTATGTGTCTCCAGTGTTCATAAATCCACCTCCACAGCTTCTACACAGATCTAGGAGCCTACATCTTTCAGGCCACCTCTCAGGCATTCTTCCTAGCACTCCCTCCGTGCTCCTGTTCCTGACTGCTGCTATTGTTCTGGGTATAGTCCTGCCACAGCTGGACTGTTCTTGCTCCTTGTTGACAAGTCCTTTCACACGCTAAAACCTCACCCTGGATCCTGTATCTTCCTCCTAAGACCACTTAGTGCATTTTGTGAGGTACTGTACTGTTGAGTTTGTGTAAGAAGATATCCTTGTCTCTTCCCCTTCTGCTGCCACATTCTCCAAGACTCAGAGGCAAACTCTTCCAGTCTCTCCACATAACCTCGCCAGTTCATTGCTACACCAATGTTAGCCCAGCTTCATTTTAGTAAGACAATATTGCCTTTACTGCCTATGTATAAAGAGCACAGGCACAGTCTGTATTTGAGGGGTGCAAGAAATGGCCCAATGGGTTGACTTAAAGTTATGCAATATAAATGTTTGGAAAATGGCATTGTATTAGGATCTTGGCTTTTCTATCTTTGAAAATTGAATTTATTTATTTTTTTTCAACAGTCATGGTGACACCCTTCAAATCATAACCAGAAGCTGTGAGTCTGATGTGAGTCACCTGATTTACAAAATCTCAGGATTTGAATAAAACTGTGAATTGCTGAGGGAAATCATGAGACTGAAACATTGTTAATATCTTAGAAACTTTATATCTATTTAACAGAACTCATCTTCATTGTGCATACACAGCCTTAAAGTGTAGGCAAATAGCTGCAACCAGTCTTACGTCTCTCCCTTCAGCATATTGTACCATTTGCATTGCTTGTCTAGATGCAAGCATTTTCTCAGTAAAAAAATATAGTTTGTGCTTTACAGGAGGTTAGGTTAGATTAATAGTCCTTTCCAGTCTCAAAATCTATAAGGCTGTTCTACTCCATTGTTGGTCTTTGAAGTATTTCTAACAGAGTTTTCTTCAAGCAGGACTAGCTTTCAAAACACGACTGAAATGTTGCTGTGGTTAGAGAGAGGATATTTGGAAGCAGATCTAGGCATGGCTGACTCGTATATACGCAGCAAATATGGCACATGTAGATGCATCAGACCAAAAGTGCCTGCTCTGTGGAATCTATGTATACACCAACATTAGACAGTCCTCTGGTATGTCTGCACCAGACCAAAGCCCTCTCAAGTGCTATAGCATTTTCTACTACAACATCCCACGTGAATGGGGGTACGTTCATGAAAAATCCTGCAAAGCTATTGCATTGGACTCTTTTGACTTCCTACTTTAAAGAACCTATGTGACACTTGAGAATGGCTATAAACAACACCATCTCCATAGGGATTAACTTGTGCATCATATATTAATATAGGGTTTTCACAACAGGATCTAGATCTATTAAAATGCCTAGAACAAATCCCCATAAATAATAAATGTTATTTATTTACATGTATCAAAATTCTGTATCACAACTCCTGTCAGTTCTATGAAGCTACATTTGGGATTAGCTTGACCCACTACAATTATTTTCACATCTGAACACATCATAAAATCTCTATAAATAGATAAATTAAATGGGGAAGAGTGGCACAAGAATTATTTACTATAAATTATGAAATAAAACAAGATGGCAAAGTAATCTCTGCACAGATGAACCACTAAAATATAATTAGTGAGACTCTGCAAGAGACTGAATATACCTGAAATAGCTTTAACATGTCTTGAATAAGATATGATCTTGGCATACTTTTTAAATCCCTGTTCAGCTTGAAAGAAAGAAAGGAAGAAAGAAAGGAAGAAAGAAAGGAAGAAAGAAAGGAAGAAAGAAAGGAAGAAAGAAAGAAAGGAAGAAAGGAAGAAAGGAAGAAAGGAAGAAAGGAAGAAAGGAAGAAAGGAAGAAAGGAAGAAAGGAAGAAAGGAAGAAAGGAAGAAAGGAAAAAGAAAAGAGAGCACATCAGAGAGATTGATCCATACAAATAGAAAGCTGAGAAGATTACTAATGGGGTAAAGAACATTTCTTTTATAGGTTGCTAGTCTGAAGGCAGTCCAGTATCACAGTACCCCAAAGCACAACAATTTAGTATTTCAGATCAGATCAGATGATGGATGGCTGGAAGGAAGGAATCAGAAGCCCAGGATTTAAAAACATGATTGCCTAAGTTACGCTGCTAAAACAGCCACCTTATTTTCAAGCCATGAATCATCGCTAGTCTTACTGAATTGGACTCCTACCACTTCTCTGCAAACTCACTGAAATGGATTTCATTTATGTCACTTACCTTCCAAAGATAGACACTAACTTAAATTTGTGTTGTCCCTTTCCATAAAGTGAACTGAACCCTGCATTTTATTTTTGCTATACACAGTCATCTATGCTGTAATTTATTTTCATTTAATTAAATGACTGGAACTTCTAAGTTAAAGAACACAGTTAGGAGCCTATACACTTAAAATGACAAAAACAAGGAGAAAGACTGTTTCCAATATATGTAGCTCTATTTGTGTACATCTCCACATTACCTGCCCGAATTCACAGTAACAAATGAACACAGCATTCATTTAAATATTCCCCTCCCACAACCTGGAAGTTTATCAAAGTCATTTAGCTTCAGAAAGTACAATAGAAAAAAATAGAGGACCTTATACTATATTCTGAAGGTAAAGTTCATATAAAGTGGGCCAGCAGAGGCTGATCTCACCTGTCAAGGTGGCACATAGGAAACAAAAGGCTCGTCTCTCAGGACAGAAAAATTACTGGATATTATAGAGTAAAATTAATATGCTTGAACTGAAAATGAGACGTTGGAGTGGCCAGTGGAGAACAGTTGGAGCTACATAAGCCTCATGTGACTTATACAACTAATTAAACATTCAGCCTCTTTTTATTACTGGCTGGCACTCACATATGTTCCTTGGTTTGGCCTCATTTAGGGAAACCTATTGCAATCCAGACTGAGATGGAGACGGCACCAATGTATGCAGTAAGAACCTGCAACCATTCAGAAACACGGAACTTCCAACTAAACAAAGATAGCAACAGATCTCTTAGCCACAGCTATTACTCGAGGCTTGAGCAACTGGGAATTCAGGAGCACATCCGGGTGGCTGAACTCATGATGAAATAGCAGACACACTGCTTCAACTGAGGGACCCATCTAGATCTCTCATGATATTCTCTTCAGCCAATTAATTTCACCTGTCTTGTGCTTCTGGAGTTCTGCCAGCTTTCTCCTTGCTTAGGAATGCACAGTATTTACCACTTAGCCTCATGACAGAGAGCATGTTATAAAGCTGAGTATCATCACACCAAGAGATATTGCTTCTCAAAACACTCCACTACTCCCTCTGCTGACCTCTTCCCTGTTTGTAGACCAGTCATGTTGGGCTTGAAAGAAGTGTATGGATAATCAGTAGTACCAGGCTGATATCCTGTGAAGAGTCATGATGCTGCATGTTGCTGTATGTCTAACTGGCATCAAAATGTGTCAGCTGAAAGGGCCAAAATAGGCATCAAAATTGGTTTTGTATATGGCCTGGAAAAGGTCATTGCCAGCCATTAGGCAAACATGGTTTCTATACTGGTCCCATACTTACAGCCATACTGAACAAGATCAAAGGAAGAAAACAAGTGTTAAATGATGAAAAAAGCATCACCATAATTCTGAGCTAAAATTACTTATAACAGAAATGGAGTTTGAGGATCAATGTTTTCACAATACTCTGCAAATTCAAAGACTTATGAGTTATAGATTATGATGAAAATACTTACAATATTCCTCATGTGTTTCAACATTATTGTCAGATGGGTGCCCTCATAGGATATGACTAATTGTACTCCAGGCTTACGATCAGTTGACTGAGGACCTAAAAAAGGCCAGTTTGATTTTTTAGCGAACAGCTTAGTGGAAATAGATGTCTACAATACCTCAGAATACATGAACTAATGCATACAACAAACTGTTGCCTGCTTAAATCAGAGATCAAATTAGAAAACACTGATAAGGAGTGTGATCGAGAAAGTGGTCTGACGTAGTTCTTATCTTCTTGCTTGTTTATACATTGACAGCGAGATTTTTCTTTTCTAACTGCCATCAAAATGAATTTCAGTATGAAATTTATATTTGATTTAAAAATAATTCTGGAATATTTTATTACACTAGTCAATATTGTTGCAATTTTTCTGTCTTTTTTTTTTTTCAGTTCCCAGCAGAAAAAATGCCAAACCAACCTAAACCAAAACAAAAAACCACACACATTCAAGTTTCCAGACCAGTTCCAAAACAATTGCAGATTTACAATAACAACATCTATATCTAACAGATTTAAATTTCTCTCTTCTCCATTCTGTATTTCTCCTGTTCCAGGCTGCTATTCATACAAACCGCTCCTTTCACAAATTTTCTACTAAAATGAATTTACAGAGTTTGACTTCATTCCCACAGAAAAAACAAAACAAAACAAAACAAGACAAAACAACAACAACAACAACAACAAAACATTTTTCAGTTTCCAAGCAAGAAGAATCAGGCTTATAATATGGAATAAATGACTAAGCATATCCTGTTCCTTCTTTCTGTTGAAGGCATTAAGCCAGCTGTCTTTGCTGCCAAAAAGGTGTGTCCTTGAACTGGGACATGTGGCTTACCTGCCCCACTGAGACAATGCAGAAAATAAAGATGGTTTTTGCCATGGTATACCTGGTAACAGTGAACACAATAACCTCTCATTAACCTCTGATCATCTTATTCTGCAGTGCTAACCCTGAGCACGGGGGACATGAGCCGTTTTGCACCACTTGGTCTGAGGCCCAGGGCTCTCCTCACACCGTGATCATCAAAGGCAGCCCAGACACTGCCTGTATGAACTAGCCCGGTTTTACTTGCACAAACAGGGTTTCATTTAATTAGACCAAAGCCGTGTTGCGTTCAGTATTTTATATTTACTCTACTTGGAAAAATGAGAACTTAATCCTACTAACCTTACAACAAAACAGTTATTTCACAGGAGCTGGGTTCTGTTCTGCCTTCCTCCCTATTAAAAACTTAGCTGACCTTAAGACTTCAAACGGAAAGGTGCTGCTCCCCTGCACGTCTTGGCATCTGCCAGTGAAACACCAGCCTTAAACCCACCACAGGGTAAGATAATGACACAAGACAAAACAATACAGTAGTAATTAATTCTTTAAATAGAAACTTATCTTATGAAAAGTGGAGGGAATGAGAAAGGATGATGAGAATGAAAGAAGCGCCATCACATGCTAGGGTTACGCACTAGCAAAAAGAGGTGTTTTAGAGAGCATTAGGACTGTTCATCCTCAGTAGCAGATAGGATTCTCATACTCCCTTTCAGTCTCTGCAGACACCTGTGCACTCTTTTGCACTCTCCTCTCTTTTCCTCATATGCACCAGAGCTGTTACAGCCAGGGTCGTAGGGGCAAGAAATCAAACGCCCTCTCCTCAGCCTTTACTCTTTACTCAGCAGAGGAGGTAGCAGAGGGGAAGTTATAAAGAATAAGCCATGTTGGCAATATTTTTCTGAAGAAACCAAACGTGTAACCTCTGGAGTGAACAGAGGCTAAAATAACTGCTAAGCAGATAGAATTACAGTGCTGTAATGTACTATTGAGAGCCAGAGAGCTAGTGTAATTGCCATTTATCCTAAGGAAAGGAATTAAAATTAATTAAAAATAACAGTGGGTACATACAATTGCCATAATATATTTTTCCAGGCAGTCTGGATATCAACCCTTCTGAGTTTCTGATGTTTGGACTGGAATTTTAGAATATGAAGCCATCTCCAGTTTCTTCCCTTTGGAGACTACAAAAATACATTTTTAATCATACCCTAATTAGAGAAGGGCCTGAAACAGACTCTTGAAGAATTGAAATGTTATGAAGAAATCACTAAGCTAGGACTTAGAAGACTGAGGTGCAGTCCTTCATTTGTTATTCTCCTTTATGAGCTGTGACAAATCACTTAGCTAGACTATACATTATTTCACTTATTGTATGCAAAGAAGGTCAGTGAGGGATAAGGAAAATGAGGAAAACTCCATGAAGCAGAAAACGCTGATTTTTTTCCAGGGTAAGAAAAAGACCCCTCTTGCTGCCATGCAAAGCTATGTTACCATTTTTTAAAAAAGCTATGGGGGCTTTTTCCTTTAAGTTGCAACAGGAAATTTAAGATCCTAGGGCATTCAACACAGTGTAACACAAGAGGGTTGTGCTTTAATGTAAGGGCACAATTCTCACAGTTCTGTGGTAATTTTGTGAACTGCAGTGGGTCATCTTGAGCAATTTAGCAAGAGCAACAGACCTCAGAGGCTAAATTATGTCATTAGAATTCAGTGGAACATTGTGCCTTTTCTCTCCTACCAGTACGGCCACTGCTTGATTCTGCCTTACTTAGGTTTTATAGTGTGAATGCTTATGTCCAGTGGAGGACTTCTTCTATAGGAGTTGGCATTTTCATTTAGAAAAAACAAATGTAAATAAGTTTCTAAACAAGCTGAAAATAATGAAAAGTGTGGGAGGGGAAAATGCATTTCTAATTGACTATGTAAAACAAAGTCTGAAACAGACACTATGGTCATGGCTATTACCAAAATATTTGCTCTCACTATGTAATAAATTGAGCACTAATCAAAAAAACAAACAGCCCTAAAATGAAGAAAAAGGGGAAAAAAACAATACAAGAAATCTGATAAACAAGGAAAAAAACTTCTATTGCTTCTATTTCATAATAAAAGACAGTTTCTGTTAGCTAGACTCAGATGATATATTTTAGGTTTTCCCACACTCAGTGCTAAATCATAGACTCTTTGAAGTTTAGGTGATTTTAGCTTCAAATGATAATAGAATACACATACAATAATTACTTCCAGTCTATCCAGCTTGGGCAGATGGACTTGAGCTCAGACCCTGCATTTTTAGGAACTGTCATGCTCTACTTGCACTCCATTATATGAAAGGACCAAATGCCGGTCTGTTGTAGATACAGGATAAAGCTTCACTGACTTCAGTGAAGCGAGATTTCCTTCCCAGGGGCTGATTCTTCACTCACTGGTGTCAATGCAAAACCTGTCAAATATCAAATGAGGACCCTGGAGTTGGACTGCCAGCAGACAAAATGGCGTTTGTAACATTTTTATACATGACTCGTGTCTGCATGCCCCAGCACTCGGGAGTGAATGTCAGCTGCCAATTCCTACTGCGGAGAAACTCAAACATTGTGCCAGTTTATATTCTCTTCCATCAATGAACATGAGCAGTGGAAAACTGTGGGTCTATTCTTCTTTTTGAATGACAAAATTAAGGAAATCAGTGTTCAAATTGATTTCTATTGGAGGTGGAATGATCTTCAGAGTAATCAGTTATGTAGTTCTTTTCTTTATCTAAATGGTTTTTCCAGCATGTTGGAGAACTACCTGCTTTAAATTCTGTATTTTGTGCAGTGTTTTCATTAGCAGCATTTTAAAACCAGCTCTGCTTTATGCTTTGCACAATGCTTGAGAAATATAAACAGCGAGGAAGATGTTACACAGAAAACTGATGAAATCAATAGGGAAACTACAATTTATTACATTGAATTTTACATGTGGACTGCAAAGCAATATGCAAACACTAATTAACAAAATGTCACAGCACTACCATCGGGGAATTAAGTATTATTCTGTCTTCTGCACCCTTGGATATGTCTTACCCCTTCTTGGTGATAGCCTGGTCTGACACCTGGAACCAAAGGGTACTGGAAGCTGTTCGGTTTCTCAGGACCAGCGCTGAATACCCCAAGCCAGCCAGCTGCTTGTTGTAGCTACAGATTGGGTTTGTGAGCCTCCAATGTACCCAACTTTAGATACTCAGCTGTAGATATATCCACTGATTCTCTCCCTGCTTTCATCCTGCAAGCCAACAAGAGGTGCTTATGGCCAGCAAACCAGCCTAAATCCAACTAAAACAGGAATGCAACTTGTGACAAAAGCTTTACATCGAGAATGAGCAACTGTGGCAGACCAGAACACTATATAACATGAGCAAAACAGCCTCCTCTCCTGAGGGAGTATTCATGAAGACTGGGATTCTTCATGGAGTGGCGTACTCTACATTTTCCTTTTTGGAAAGCTTGGATCTTGCTTTAGATGGACACAGAGCCATTTCCTCTACTGCTCTAAATAGACAGAAGCACACTGAAGTGCATCAGCACTGATCAAATCTGCCAGAACTGGACCTGGGTTGTGAACTGTTATGACCAATAGCAAAAACTTCTTGATTTCATAACTTTGGCAAAACAATCTGAATTATTCAGATTTTGGGGAGTTAAAATCTCAAGAGAAGAAAAATAAAAAATATAGATTGATATAAAAATAATTTTGACAGATTTTCTTGCTTTTTTTTTTTTTAAGGGCCTTTATAAAAGTCTGTCTGTGAAATCATTCCTAATATCTGCTCTCACTCCCTTGTAGTGTGATTGGTATAATGAAATGCTGACAATATTCAGTGTAATTCAGAATCCATCCCACTGGGAACACTGAATCAGTATTCATGTCAAAGTAAATTTAGCACTGATTTTTAATCTCTTCATTGCTAGGAGCACAGCACAAATTCATAAATTTTAATTTTTATTTTACTTCAGTAAGTGTAATTACCTACAACATTTGTAAATTAAAGCTGTGTAAAAGAAGGATGCTATCTTGATCAGAATTCATAACCTGCTTCTGCTGGGCATTGGCTTTATTTTATATTGATCCTAACTAAAAGACAGATGATTTGCTTGTATAAAGACTGAGAGAGAAATCACCAGGATCATTGAAAGCTGCAGCCCATATTAAAGCCATATTAAACCTGCATTATTCTTCAAAACAGGCAAAAGTTAAGCTGTTTGTAAGTTCATAAAACAATAAAATCTGTCGGTGAAGGATGCATTGTTTTCATGGAAATTGCCTTTCTCCTGCATGCTCAATGAATTTCCTACTCCAGCCCAATTATGGCATTTCTACAGGGCTTTCTTTCAAATCAAGTGTTTTAGGGCACTCTTAGCAAACAAGAGCCCCCCAGGTCCAACACACTGTGCCCTACCCAGCAACTCCTTGTATGTTACCTGGCAGCTTGGCGTGACCACCAGCCTCCTGCCTTAGCTGGATTTGCGTCTTTCCTTACTCACAGGACGGATCATAATAGGGTGGTGAATGTCACGCAATATAGATCTAAGTGAGCTATCTCTAGCTGGCTGTGGTATGGCAGCAATTTAACTCCAACAAGGGGCGAAACACAGAGTAACTTAGGAAATTTTTTCAAGTGGGTAATTAGCATGTGCGTGGCTGGTGGTCTGAGAGCTGACCTAGCTCATTTTCAGCTATACTCACCTATTTCTACAGTCCATTGCAACCAACTCAGGACCAGGTGCAATCCCTTCCTCACTGACTAGAAGTGGTGCCATACTCAATGCAACCCAGCCCATAATTCTTGATCTCTGTTTTTACGGAGTCTAAACTCACTGGGTCCTGTTTGGACCTTGGACCTACTAGTATTCCATTAATAAATGTCAGCAATCAATTTTCTAGACCAAAGGAAGATTTGTTTTTTTTTTTTTTCTGTTAAACAAAGGTTTTGTCCTGAGCCTAAAATGAATGAGGCCAAACTTTAAAAGGCAGAGTTCCTGAGCAGGAAAAAAATGCCCTCTGTAACTATACTACATTAATCTCTCCTGACCAGGTTGTGACCTTCATGTAATGGGACCACTGAGTTCATAGTGAACCAGCAGATTGGGCTATCTGTCACGTAGCTTTCATCAAACACCCATTAAACACGTTCTTAGCTTTGTTTCTTTATTCTGTTCTCTGATTTTGATGTCATTGACAACAAACTTAAGGGCTCACCCTTCAGATTATATTGGCTCAGGACACCACTGTAGGACTTACAAGACTAATTTATTTTGCAGCTTTATTACTCAGTTCACGTTTTGCACAAGATATTTACACCCAGATTCTCTGTAATAATTAGGCACCTAAATCTTACTGAAATGTCAAAATCCCTCTAAAGACCTCAGACTTAAACTCCTTTATGCCTCAGCTTACTCTCACGTCTGCAACTTTGGTTAAAGGGTCTATAGAGAGCAGTAGCCCATGGACTCAGATTACACGTTACATTTGAACTCTGTTTTGCATTTTCTGTGACAAGATTTAGCTTTGAATATTCCTAACGCCTAGGCCACCTTTGCATTATCCTCTCATTCTTTTGTACAAGTTAGAGCAACCATTAGTAATTTCCAATAGTCATAATGGATTTAATATGATAATGGCATGCCCTAATCAAATAAACTCTACACAAGGGGATTTCTTCCAAAGGCTGAGAAGCCAGAATTTATTTTGTTCTGATGAATTTTTAAAAATGGTCACAGCAAAAGAGATAATAAAGCCCCTGTAATAAAATAAAGCAGAGAGAAGAAATTAACATAATGGACACACAAACTAAATATGCTGAGCTACTCGTACTCCTTTCTGAAATGTGGAAAACTGGTCATCTTGGAAACTTTCTGTCACTTGGAACACAAAACAACCAGCTGAATTGTTTTGGTCCAGAGTGCAGCTGCAGGCTTCTTTATGAGATTTTATTTTGCCTAAATTTGACTACTGATCTAGTGCAGTGGAAGACAAGAAACGTTCACGGTTTACACTATATGGCTTATGCTTTGGCTCTTAATGCGGTAATGCCAGAGATTAGACTAAATTAGGTGCTGCACAGAAGAGGGATATGAGTTAAGCATTTAGATAGGCTAAGGGAACAATGCAGAATGTCGTTTAGTAAGAAGTGAATTACCACCACCATTAATAATATATGCCTAGACATTAACATAATGTTCTGTTATTTACCTGCTCCACTCATTGTGAAAATGACTTTAAAAGTCATCTCTAATTTTCTTTTCTTGTCCAAGTATACATTGTGCTTTGTCATGACTCATATCCTTCCTCTAGGTTCTTCTCTGAAAACTGTTTTGTAAAACAAGAAACCTGCCACAGTTTGTCTAAATAAACTTTTACTTTGCATATAGGTGTGTTTATTCAGAAAGAAGTGAAGCGAGGCTGAGGAGAATATGCCAAAGTGAAAGCAAGCTACAAGTCACATTACTAAAACATTTCCAGAGACCTTGAGAAGCCAGGAATTATTTGTTCGTTATCTATAGATTTTCAAAAAAATAAATAATTAAAAAAAAGCCACATTAAACACTTTATTCACCTCTGCATTACTATATTCAATATTATTAATGAATTCCTTCTTAGAAAACAAGTAAGATCGGTAATCCACATACCTAAGGTCACAGATGATGACGTTTCTGCCAAGGTATTTTTGGTCCAATTCAGGAAGAAGCTGACTACAAGTTCATTCTGAAAGAAAATGAAAAGACTTTAGGGAATATCACATGCACTCTGCTCCTTGAATTAGTTCTCTCAGAGCAGTTTGCTGGTAGGCTTTTCATGTGTGTATTGGAGTCAGCAATGAAGGGCAGCCTTTCCCTTCTGATCATGGGCAAGAACCCCAGGGAATGATTTCTACACAGGCACTGGGAAGACAATGGTGCCCCTTACCACTGGCTCAGGCAGGCCGCATTAGTGCCTACCTCGCCCCTTTTTATCAACACACTTCCAGATAGCAACGTGCAATGCAGGCATTCTTGCTTGATCCCCAATATCTCCATATACACATTAGCAGCTGAAACCACATTTGCAGTGCAGCCCATCTGTGAAACAAATGCAGGAGTACATCTTTTCTGAGTATTGTGCAGTCAGCGTGAAATTTGTCCTTGGCAGAGGACCTGCCCTAAGCATCTGACCTAACCTGTGCCGCACCCCTAGGCTTAGATATTGTGTATACCTCACTTGGCAGCTTAATGGACATTCACACTGAAAAGGTCCATATAGAGTTAACTCCTACCAGAAACCAGGGAATGAAAGGGATGGTCATATTTTGCCATCCTGTTTCAAAGAGTAATCCACCTTATGCACTGCACTACAACTTCGATTTTTATGTACTGCCCTGTACTGCTTTTGTGAACATATATAACAGGTAGTTACATTCAGCTTTAGAGAATTAAAACAATAAACCAAATATCCAGATTTGAGTGTTGTGCAAGGCAATAAAAATGTGAATTCTAAAACGAGCTCTTATGATTCTATATCAAAGGTGGACAGTAATTACATTTTATCACCTTTTTCATAAAGCCATATTTCAGAATGGCTATTCTTTAAGACTGTTAGAATTGCTGCATTCATATTGATGCTACTTGGACTGATGCTGTAACAAATGGGCTGAACAAGAGACTTTTCAGATTCTAGCATTAAAATGTCACCATTGTTTTTTTCCAGGCCATGGAAAATAATGTATCTCTTATCGACAAGATGTATTTCATGTAGCATTTGTCTTGTTTCAGTTTGACAAGATGCGGCATGATTTGTGCAAGGAAAAAATAAAAGGAAGAGTTTAGTGACAAATACAGCTAGTGAGGAGTTAACATGTGGGTTCAGCAGACAGAAGAATAAGAAGTGTATATGCAGCATGGAGATAAAATTTAGCACTCTGGATTTATTTTACCAGTTGCCTTTTATTTTTCATTCCACTGCTTGACATTTTTTCTCCCACACTGATATTTTCTTAAAAAAAAAATCAGGAAAAAAGATAAACTAACAATTTTTTTTCCTTGAATTGAATGACAAATCATTAAGCGATTAGCAATGGATTGCCAATATACCTGTCTGTTCTGAGCATGAGTAATTATTCTCTCATCTCGTGAGGATAGCTTATAGTGGAAAGCCCATATACCCGCTTCAGCTTTTAACAACTTTAAACAGCCAAGTTACTCCCTGTGGGACCTCCAGTTGCTCTTTCAGCACAAGTCCCAAGGGTAGGAAATCTCAAGGGTTGAAAGAATATATTTTTTGGCAGCTCAGCCTTTGTTTGACAGCATGAAAATAAGCAAAGAAACTTAAGTAGCCCTTTGAGTTGAAAGATCTTGAGAGAAGTGGGCAGGAGGTGGAAGGAAGGATACACTAACTGACTTGAAAGAGAAATAAAAAATTCCACACTGAGCAACCTGGTGTTCTGCGTCCTCTCTGCTTACTCTTTTAGCAATCAGTGAAAATAGTAAGCAGAGAGGTTTGTAAACAGGAGGTGGGAAGATTTTTTCAGGTGAGAGTTCCAAATTCTCTTCCTAAAGGAAAGAAAAAAATGATGTTTGGTTTAAGAACACAAGTGGAATTGGTGCAGATCATACATCAGGCATGAACATGATGGGCATGGTACACTGCTGGTGTCACAGCAGTAATTTCTAAGCATTCCCTGTCCGTGTGTCCATTGTACTCTATTGGTATTGAGGCATGTAAGCATGAAGCATGAAGCAGCAAGGCTAATGTTGGCAAATGGCAAGGAAAACCAGGTCAGGTTGCAGGGGCAGACTTAACAGTCTGTCCAGGGCAAAGTGCTTCAAAAACAATGAAGGTGCTCTCTTACAGGTTTGCTGCAATAGGCAATTTGTACACTGCTACTTATAAGAGAGCAGTTTCTCCTTGAACTGTGCTAATCTGCCTACTGCAGCATACCACCCTTTAGATTTCCACTGGCAAAGTGTGAGTACCTTCCTAAGTTCACCCCGCCTCAGCAGATCACCAAAGCACATGCTGAACTTTCAGGTGATTCCCAAATCCTGTTGAAGTCAGTGGGACTTCAATCAATTGGATGCCAGTTCCAGGACTGAAGCATGTGCTTAGAGTTAAGCATACATCTAATTACATTGCTAAGCAAAACCAGGCACATCAGAGCCCTGAATGCATGTATGATCAAATGCACACCATATTTAGGTGGACAGAGTCTGCTTCTGAACAAGCAATTTTTGTTACAAAGACACGTGACCATAGGTGGGAATCTTAAGAGACCCTGTGACAGTCTTGGCAGGTAGGCAGGCACAGATGACCACAAGAACTCACCTACCATTTTTTCCCTAGAATTATTATCTCTAATCAGTAACTGGAAATTCCCTAAGATACTGTCCATATGGGGATTTTTAGGAAAGCCTCCTATCAGTTCTCTAACCATTCTTACCTAATTAGATAACAACTTAAAAGGCAATGTTGATATTTTTCCATGTCATTCAGAAACATTAATCTTTTGGGGGAGCAACCAGGTACATATGGGTGCATCAGTGTTGGTCTGGTTAGAACTCATGCATGACCTTTATTCAGCCATTAGCTCAAAAGGGACAAATTCCACCTTCGCTTACACTAGGATACAGCTGAAATAAGCAATTTCAGTGGTATCAGGGGAGCTAGCACAGCCCTGCACCACTGTAGCATGGTAGAATTTGTCACTGCTCTCCATTACAGCCTAACTAGGAAAGCACTCTGCTGTTAGTGAAACACAGCCAGATTTCAAGCCAGACTTAATTTCATTAAAAAAAGAACAGTCTCTCCTCTGCTTTCAGCATTCTTTTCAGCTGTGTTAGAGTAGATTTGGGGTCAGAGAACACCCATGCACCTGTTATACTTTACCAGGATAGAGAAGCAGCAGGAAAGAAAGAAACCAGAAAAAGCTGACCTTGCTGCAGCTATTATAACTTCAGGAAAGGACAGGGGAAAAGAGAGGACTTTGAACCCTCCCCATTTGCGCTCTGCTTGATATCTGCCTGCAGGAGGACAGGAGTGGGGGGAGTTTAAGGGACCCACATAACTTAGGTACACTTTGTACCATCATGTTATATAACTCCATAAGGGCACTGCTGGAGCTATTTTCTCAGCTCTGTAAATCTCAGGTAGCTCCACTGAATAAAATACAAATGAAATATGGGAAGCTCTTATCAAACTTTGTTACTTTTATAGTGCATAGCATTAGTCGCTCTAGAACCACACTGCAGGCCTGGTTTTCACTGTATTTTTGAAAATGAGTGAACGTAATCTACAATCATTTCCATTTACATCCTCTTTAAAAGCATTTCACACAGCCTTCAAGTCAGCATAAAGCTTTTCATAGAATCTATCCATACCTGATACACTGTCACTGTTTGCTTACCTGATTGCACTGGGTTTATCTCTGGCCCCAAAGTTTTTAGATAATTTGGATACTTAAAGAGAAAATTTTATAGACACAAAACCCAGTGTACCTCATTTCTTTGTACTAATTAGCTTACTGTGCACCTACACTTACTACATTTTTGCCACCACCAACACCCACCAAGATAAACAGCCCCCCTCAAACATCCCTGCCCACCATACTTCCACACAAAACCAATGTAAGTGAAAGATATGGGATAAATAACATATGTTTATTTAAGGTATGTCGTTTTGCAAGATCAGTATGTATATCTAGTGTCTGAGCTGTGCTATCAATAACAATATCCACAAATTAAATGCCATTTCTTTTAAATGATGAGAGATGGGGAAATTATCCATAGAAAGTTACTAGCTGGCAGATGGTGCCAGATATACTGCATTGCTACATCAAACATTGCTTTAGATTCAGTTTTATATTTTTATTTGTAATGCCCAAGCCAGGTGCAAGTTGTCCTTTAAAGATAAGCAAGAAAACCTTCAGCTTAGTCAATATCTTGCGGCTGCTTGACACCAGGGCCAAGAGCAGGCTCAGTTAATGGAGCCTTACCTTGCTTTTGTGTTCACAGGGAGCATGCAACCTCCTACAATACCACATAAAAATGACAAGCCACTAGGGCAGCCCTAATTTATATATGTTGAGATTTGGGCTGCAATCTCCATTGAGCCCATCACTCAGTTGGAGTTAAGAGTGAAATAGAGAAAACTGTAAAAGTAGTTGGCAGCAGCTGCCTCTTGTCATAGATTTGATTCATACTGCAATAGTGTATATTTTTGTCCTCCCCCATGTTAGCAACCTTCAATTTATTGTTTCTTGATGTTTCACCTATTATTTGTGGCACCACTTGGTTGTTTTGCCATTTAATGAAGCAAAACTCCAGGAGTCTAAACATTGTTGAATATGTAGCCTTGCTTATCCTGATCGAGAAGACTCCAACATTTCAGCACATGCAGCTGATCAGTCAGTCAGCAACAGCACAGCTGGCACAAAACTAAATATTTCTATGATGTGATCACATATATTGCCATTGATTTGAGGGGAGTAGAATGAAACTAAAAAAGATGCTGAAACACATTTTTGATCTTGTCCCAAATGACTCAATATGAAAATCAACTTTTGCATTTTAGTCGTTGATGTTATGAATATAGGTTGTTGTTCATGTATATAGTCTGGTGGTGTAGTTATTTATAACTGAGTGTTAACTCAAATTTAAAAAAAGCACTCCTATTCTAGACAACTGTTCAACAAATGTCTAAAAGAAAGTCAATGAATGAGGTTTACACTCAAAGTAAACCATAGACTTAAAAAAACTTTGAATAGAAATGGGCATAAGCACATGTTTAAGCATTTAACAGCAAACATCTCCATCAATGGATGTTTCAGCACTTATTGTATCTGATACTAAAATTCAGAGATAGAGGAAGGTGGTTTGAAGTTTCTGTTCTTTAAAGAATAAATTTAATGGAATTTAATTCCATGTGAGCTACAGTACAAATGAGAAGACAGCTATTTTCCACATCTCTTCCTTTGTTCAAACCATTTAGCAGAAAAGGTCAGTGACATTGTGACCTACTCTTAATCGTAACACAATTTTCATAATCAGAACTTAGTCTGGACTGAAAAGCATGCACTTAAGGCATGACTGAGGAACAAATTTGGATATAATCCAATTCACTTTTTATTTCTAGGGTTTTTAATTACTTAATTGGTAGAACCAAGTGTGCAGTTGGTCCTGTGTGGACTTGCCTAAACTCTTCAGTGCTGAAAAAAGGTGGTCATTGGTGTTCAGTCAATCAGGGTAATGTGCTTATAGTGATAGCAAGGGTATTTAATTATGAAATAACAACACTTCCCTTTTTGGCTTAGTACCATCTCAAACAATGCTCCAGGATACCATAGAGCTAAAATACAATTCAGCAGAGAGAAATGGCTGTTTCAAGAACATACAGAGATCCCTGTTCTACAGGCATCTAATCTTACAAGATTTTGTCTCAAATTTCAGAATTCATTATTTATTCCTACATAGTTTTACTCTTTCATAGGAATGACAGTTTGGTAAAGCTTGAGAATAGACAGCTCCCTAAATGGTGTTGGTCAGGCTCCCTAGCAATTTGAGAAAAAGGATAAATTTGACTGTAAAGTGGTCCTAGGCATGAAGAGAGACAAAATAATTGTGTTTATTTTTATCAAGAAAGCCTCCTAGCCTCTGAGCTTTCTGCTCAGAGTAAAATCAAGAAGACACCATGACACTTTTAAAAGAGTCGTACCAAAGGGAAAAGTGAAAAAGAAGCCTTCAGCTGGGAGTACAAAGGAAATTACCCACTGACTGGTTTCCTTGTTCTAAGTGGGTCAGAATACATCAGTGTTTTCTAAATTTCTCACACCTCCCAGCAGGAGAGGCATACTGAAGTAAAAATAATGATTCAATGTTTATAGAGTATCAATAATTTTAAAGGTTATTAACTAGAATTGCCGGTTAGATGCATGGGGGTTAGCAAGATGATTTCCAGCATGCAACAGCACTTTATAGATGGAAACAATCTGCTCATTACTCCATTTTACTATCATGCCCCCTCCAAGTCCTGCACACCAGTAGCTGTACAGTCTTCTTAGGCACATAATTGTTTTATTCTCCTCATGGTTTACCAGTACAGGCTGTAGCAGACTTGAATGTTCTTTAGCAGCTGAACAGTCCAGCATGTCTGTATAGCCCCACTGGACCAGTTTAGAACTACACCAGCATATGTCCTCAAGCAGATCTGCCCACAGTTCCCTACAAATACCCTATTCATGGTTGTGTCCCAGTGTCTCAGCAGCAACACTGAGAGAACTTACCCAGCTCCACAGGTGTGCACTGCAGGACCATAAAGGGAGAAAGCAAGGAACTAGGAAGCCCATTGCAAGGCAGCATGCTCTGGCTGATTATTAGACCGTTCACAGACCACGGAGCAGGAGGGAGAGGAGAGTTTCTGTGTGTGAGTAGGATGTGTATTATTACTATCCCAGGACTTCAAACAGTCTAATTTTTCAACCATAGATTAGACTTCAACACAGTAGTGCTTGGCCCAAATTGAAAAGTCATGTATCTTACAGCAGCCCAGAGCACAGCAGAAGATAGAGAGCTCTCCATTTCTAGGTCACTGGCTTATATCTGTTTTTCCTCAGCTGTGACCAAAAGGTGCTAATGTAAAACAAACCCATGACTCTACCTTCAGTGACAGAAATTACACAACAATTAACATCAACCTGTGCAGTTTATTTGGCAAGGTCGGTCAGGAGAGCCAAGCACCCAAGTCAGCTGTCCATGTTAAATTAAGTGCAACTCTGTGACACACACTGGAAATCACTGGATCTATCACTGGAAATCTTCTCGATTTCAACTTGGCACATAATTTTTATTAATACTAATAAGAAAACTCTGGTTTACATGTGGACAATTTTCTCTTTAATCTCCACTACTTAATCACAACTGGGAAAGTTATAAAGGCAGGGAGTGAACATTTTTCTCCTCCTACAAGATGTTTGAAATTTTGAAGGAAAAATATCCCATCATACCCCTCTTTTGGCACCCTAGACTGTTGACATTATTAAACCACACCAGACTGAGTTTGTGCTACAGCCCTGAGGCCATGGGACATGACAAGGCCCATTTGGCAGAAGCCCAAGCTCTGCTAGAGAACATGCTACCAGTGAAACAGCCAGGACAATGTAGGAGATCATGCCCCGGCTCCCTTGAATTTACTAGACTCCACGTAACCCTAGGGTCTAACATAAAACGCTGCTTTTTCCTGTCCATCCAACAGCTTTCCTGACTATTGCTGGTCACAGGAAGACACTTCTTTCTCTCAGACCCTGGTGTCACTGTCAGGAATTGACCGTTCAACTTCTGAAGTGATGCAGCATAATTATTTAAAACACTCCCAGGATGCAAGAGGATGCACTCCTAGATGCTCTTGGCCCTGGCTTTCATGATGTTGAAGTGCATAAGTCTTTGTCCTGGGCCAGACAAAAAGTCAGTTTTTGTTACTATTGTGACTTTCCATTTTGAAACAGGAGGAAAAGAACAAATCTCAGAAAACAATAATGAATAAAAACCTGCCAATTTTAATGGTCAATGTATCATTCTGGTAATGAAATATTCTGATTTTGGTTTGTTTGCAAAACAATTTCTTCTACAGGTTACTTAAATTTTGAAATGAAGAGTAGCTCTGGGCTGAAAGAATGGAACTTTTCATTTAAAAACTGTCAAAATCAGACTTTTCAATATTTCAAAACATACTCCTTTTTTTAGATATTACATTCCTCAGAACCTACTCCTTACTGTCAAAAATACAGTGAATCACTACTTTTGGGTGGCAGCAAAGGAAGAGAAGCTATTTGAAAAACACTCTGCCAGGTCTAATAAACTATTTTTCAGTTATTCTTGTCTTTGTCTTAAACTCTGATTAATGTTATAATGGATCCATCTCAAAATGGCTGCATTAGAATTGTCATTTATGGCATTTATTTTTTCAAACAAGGCAGTGGAAAGCTTCCTGATTCTTTTGGTATAATGTTACTAAAAGTCATATGCAAATAAAATAAATACTGGAAGTGCTCACATTTGCCAGTTTGCTGGATCCACTTAATAGTTGCTTCAGATAAAGATTCAAATCCTTCACTCTTTTATGTTCAAGATCTGTAAAAGGTATATGATATGAATGGGGAAACCTGCAAGAGAAGAATATTTGTAATTATTACTCTTGTACTGTATTTGCTGAAAGCATTCCAGCTCTACTTAATAGAACAATGTTAACTCTTTCTAAGAGGTTTTGCTGGCAGGTGAAGGGATGGGTACAGTTTCCACAGGATTGTTTGCCCTCTGATTCTGTTCTTTTCAGCTAATAATTTGCTAATATTCTTTTTCTTACTGTATCCTTTTTTTTTTCTGTCTAAATCATTCAGTTTATTTTATAATATTTTATAATATTTTANATACCTCTAAAAATTGGTCCTTTATGATCCTAGGAAAACAATACCCTCTCAATTTTTTGCATAGTGCATAGCACAACAGATCTCTGATGTCAGACCAGGGTTCATACTATACAAAGCCTTGCCACACAATACTGAATGCAAAAGCCTTACAGCAACAATGTGACATTTTACGAATATATCATTGCTTGCTCTTTTTTTTTTTTTTTTTTTTTTTTTTTTTTTTTTTTTTTTTTTTTTTTTTTTTTTTTTTTTTTTTTTTTTTTTTTTTTTTTTTTTTTTTTTTTT
>VXAA01007286.1:443559-491265 GCA_013399115.1 Anseranas semipalmata
TTTTTTTTTTTTTTTTTTTTTCTATTTCCATGCTTAGTTCCTGAAGATATTCTGGATGGGTTCTGATGTTATAGAACAACAACCTGTCAGTTTCAGGCCACATAGCAGCAAACCTCTATCTAATTGTCTGTTTTTTTGTTTGTTTTGTTTTGTTTTTTTCCACCATTTTGGACTATATCTAACAAGCTTACAGGATTTGACAATACCCTTAACCACCTTCATCATCGCCCCTTTGAAGCTGAGCAAATGCTTCATCTGTCATTTAAAATTAAGTTCTTATTCATGGGTTTCTGTGTGTGGGCTGGATTGCATACTACAATCGATTGAAATCAACTCCATTCACCACATTAGCCTGATTTTCATGATCTTAGACGTTCTGGCTAAAGACTGTAGCTTCACAGACGCCACCATACCAAAAAGAACATTCTACCTGCAGATAGCTCCCCAGCTTGCTCCCCCAACCTGAGATCTCATTCAAAATACCACGTGAATTTATCATATACCAATTAGGCATACTAAACTAAGGAAATGAGATGTATATGTTTTTCTTAATGTAATAACATGAAAGGTATCTCTGAATTGATGTAGTTCATTATCTTAATTATTAATTACATTCTTCAGAAACAGATACAGCCTGTTTAATAAATGACACAAATTAACACTCAAATGGAAAACAAGAAAATAAATCTAATTTCAAAATATTAGTACAAAATCAATTCAGCGCTGATTAGTTAGGCTGCATTTGAGGTGAACATTTCTTTTTAATTTTTATGTGTTTAATTTAATGTGTAGTTTAAACACTTGCTAAATCACTGAGACATGATTTAGGTTATAGAATCTGTAAATTGGCCATATTATAGCAAAGTGGTTAGGGAATTTGTAATGTTACGATAAGAGTCATGTTCACTTTGCAGCTAAATAGAGTGCATTTTGATTCACATAAAACAGGCCTCTGCTTGTAAATTAGTATTAATTCAGACATCATTGCTATCACAGAGCAGCTGATACTGGAATACTACTATTTAAACAATTCAGTATTTTAATGGTTTGTTGTTTTTTTCTGTGGGTCCAGTAAGTTTCTGAAATGCTTTATATTAACACCTATATTGCTAATCGCATACCTTCTCTAAACATAAACAGAGGCTTTTGTTGTTATTGATGTAGCTTTTGTCAGTGAGTTATTTTAAATGTTTGCATTTAAAATAAAATAAAGCCAGAAGTATATATTGTTTTTGCCCCTCTATATATTCTGCTTTCCGTGTATGCGGTCCTCTGTGTTATAATAGAAAGCATTAAGCAACCTGCATGTCATATTATGAAGAATGAGTTGAAAAGGCCTCTTTGCTGTTCTGATGACATCTCAGAGTGTGTCTTCACGACAAGGTAGAAAAACTACAGTTAAAGTTCTCTGCATTTTCTTTCAAGGGTGAAGGAAACTCTCTATCCCACAGCTTCCCAGAGCTTCCTAACTATTTGTGGAGCAGTGGTGTACATCAAACTCATGTGCCACCTTTTTAAATTTTGCAGTTTATTTTTGGTGTGGATTAGACCACTGACCCAGTTTACCACAATGTGGTAATCTGATTCCCCTTTCTGCCAGCATTTTTTAAATTCATCCTAAGGATCTGTGCTAGAACCTTCTCCTTGAACTCTCTGAGATGCTTTCTCTTCTCTCCAGCCACATTAAGCTTAGCCACATGCAAAGAATTTGGTAAGAATGGGTATAATTTGCTGAGATCTTCTTGCTCCCTAGGTCATTACCACCTTTCCTGTGCCTAAAGATGGCTCTGTCTTCACAAAGATGTAAGCAAAAAGTTTCTAAGTTATTTCAGAGCTCTAGTAGCCAAAGCAAGAATTAGTACTTAGTCTAGAGATGGGAAAACTGAAGTTACCCATATAAAAGGTAACGAATGCACAGATTCCTCAGAAAAACAAACAAACAAACAAACAAACAAAAAACAGGAAACTGTCATTAAATAGAGTAATACTAACTGAATCAAAATATTGTTAACACAAAATTTTCAGAAATGCAATGTGATTATTTTCCACTTGACATTATCCTTTTACCACACAGAATGGTGTCTGACCTATTTTGCAGAAAGATGAGTCAAATATCCAGGACTATTCAAAGGTAATGACTTTTCACATTCCACCTGCTGACTGGGCTTTGACTTTCAGATTTGGTTTTCTACAAAAAACTTTCTACAAAACCATCAAATTACTATCAGGTGAAACATGCACAGACTGGCTGGCAGCTTGTGTAAACAGAGACAGATGAAAAATTTGGCTGTTTTCAAGAGTGCCTAGTGATGGCTGGTACCTTGATTTTTAGGAAGTAAACATTTCTTACGGGAGAGGTATTCTGAGAGCTGGTGCTTAGGTCTTTTTGGACAGGCCAGCCTTTCTCCATAGCCTTTCAAGAGCACATACACTCATGATTACTTATCCAGATCTCAGTCTTGATATATGTAATAACAAATACTCCCCCCAAACTTCAGAATCATTTTCTTTATCATTCACAGTGACATCCTTCTTATTTCCATCTAGACCTGAGTATAGCTTAGAGTACAATAAGCAAAATTTATCTTCATGGGACTCTCAGATGTTAATGAACATTGTGTTTCATTTACATCCAAATTTTTCATCCATTAACTTTCCAGGCTCCATTTTAAAACAAGTTAGAAAGTATAACCCCAACAGCTCTTTACAGACTTTTCCAGAATCTTACTACTTTCAGGGATAGATCTTTTCTGATTTTCACCAACGCTTATTGATGGACAATTGATATTCTTTCTGTGTTCTTTTTGTGTTTTGTGATAACCCTCAGTATAATACCTTATTTCCCACTGTGATACAGGCAATAATCATGTTATTTTTACCCTTTGTTTTACAAGGATACACAATCCAGGGCTGCTGAATTTTCAAGACAAGCTCTTGATCATCACAGGCTAAGTCTACATTAGAAAGTAGTAAAGCCCAACAGAAGCAGATTTATTGTGTGAAATATGTGGTGTTGAGACTCCAACAACCATGCTAGGTGCCTTTTAGGGGTTTACTTCAGACTAACTCTGATCCCATGGCCAGAGCACATCAGGTACTCTCTTGAAGTGCATCTTCAAGTCTAGTTTCATCCCTGCTAGTCTTCCTATGTGCCTCTCTCCCAGACAGAGGACATTCCTCTTTCCTGAGCTGGTGACACCTCAGGTTTGTACAACAGTATGAATGTCTCAAACAACATAACTTCAAGGAGGAAGTCTGCCTCTGTTTGTTTGAGGCACATTTACCAAGATCTTTACAAACTGCTTGAGTGCAGCTGAGAGAAAGTTTAGTGTGGTAGTTTTGTCTATGTCCTATTAGAACTGTCACTGGTGGTTCAGCTGTTTGGAAGATTTCTTGCTGAATATCTGCAGCCATCTCAGAAACAGGGATCAGTTTGAGATTAGTGTCATGTTTTGAAAGGAGTTACTGCGAATTGTCCTGTTTTGCAGCTGCTGGTATTCGCGGTTTGGAGTGGATATGTTTGACCTGGGCAATGGCAGGTACCTAATAAATGATAAATAAATAAGTAAATATGGCAGCTGACCTAAGCAGCACCCCTCAATCAGGCGGCTGAAGATATGCAATGGTGCTTCGCTGGTAATTGTCAGATCCACGGTGCCTCTCTTATTCATGGGTTTCTGCGAGTGGGTTAGATCGCATACTACAATCAATTGAAATCAACTCCATTCATTGCATTAGGCTAACTTTAATCCCTTAAAAATAATTTTATATACATATCACTTTACAGGCACATTAAAAATATCAGGCAGCAGGCAACGCCATGCTGACATCTGAATACATCTGCAGAAAACCAAAGAGGAAATTTATATCCAGAAGTAAGATGGCTTTCTTTTTTTCTCTGGTGAAACTAAGTTGTCAGGGAAAGAGGAAAGGAGGGAGGGGAAAGGATCAAATTGAGTTTCAAGGATCAAACTGAGTTCAGGGCAGATGCTGGAGAGACAACAATGTTTCATTTGGCACTAGGTGCACTGAAATGACAAGCAAACACAGAGACTCTTGTTTAACTCTCAATTGGTGCACTGTTTATTCACAATCTGAGAGTGTGACCTTCCAGAAGGCTGCAATCTGTGAGCTTTAACACTGCTGCTCATCAGCTCATAATAGTGAACTGACCCAATGTGAGAAGAGAACAGCACACAACAGACCACAGATTACTGAACATGTCTTAAGTCAAAAATGAGAGCAAAAGAATTTGGTAAGAATACTTTACAGTCCTGAAAGGATTTGGACGTTAAAGTCCAAACTTGGCTAAAAAGGTGAAGGGTGAAGAACAAATTAACATTGCTTTGCCAGGAATATTCATGATATCGTTCATCATTTCATGCTGTTTTTAAGCAACAGTGGAGGCAATGTCAGTACTATTGCTCAAATCAAACTCAGACAATAGCTAAAAGCAACCTATTTCTATAGAAATACAGAGAAATATTCTTCTCCTATTTCCACATTATAGGAATCTGAAAGATTACAATAAATACCTTGTACTTAGAACAAGAAATAACTCTTGGCAGTTTTTAACAGTCCAATGACCACACTCCTTATCAAGAAAGGAACTTTTTCAAAACAATAAAATATTTACAGAAGTAATTATGAAAAAAAAAAAAAAAGCAGCTATGAATTACAAAGGATGTGAGAGCTACTGGAAGTTATGCTAATAAACTGAACTTCCAATTTCACTGGCTTTCTAAAGACAACCTGAAAAACAGATACAGGGATAAAGTAGGGAGAGACCATGAGAAGTGTGTGACTGGATTTTTTCTCACCTGGACTTTCTGTACAAAAAGGAAGTAGGGAATAATTTTTCTGAAGGACAGGAATAAAGACAACATAGGTAATGCAAAGTTCACAAAAAATCTCGAAATAGTAACATTCCTGGGGGCAGGTCAGAAAATGCTTATGCAGAGGGTAAGTCCTGAATGGATCTGGGTATCAAGCCATCCCAAAGACTGCCTGGAAACACTTTTCAGAAGTTAAAATACTATTAGACATGAAACTTGGCATTCTGCCCATGTTTAAACATGTAGAAACGTTAGTTAATACATACTTTGAATTAACACAAATTATGTTCAAACATGAATAGAAATTAGAATAAATCAAAAAAAGGCACAACGTAAAATGAGATCCATAGAAATTCATGAGCTGATGAAAAGAGACCTTGTACTTGCAAATGAGAATATAAAATACAAATATACACTAAGAGTATTAAAGAAGAAAATCTGAACCCTAGCAATATTTGACTTTTCTATGTGATATAATGACCTCTATGGCCAATAACAAATTTGAAAGAAATTGCAACAATAGCCCTAGAGTTCACTGAAAAATACAGTTTCAAATAAGATCTGAGCCCACAGCACTGTACAGATCTGAAGCATGATGCTAGTTTTATTGGTAAGTAGGACATGAGTGTCAGTTCCCACTCTGAAGTCCTTTACTTCCCTCAGCCTCAAAACACCACAACTACCTCACCCACCTCCAAGAAAGAGTATGGAGCTACAGCCCTGTCCTGAATGCAGCCCTCATCTTTATCTTCTGGTTAAGCAAGACTGCTGTGAATTTAACCCTAACCATAACCTTATTCCTACTCAACTGAAAAGTATACTGATGCTTTCCACCCCCAGAAGAGTGCTGGGCACTGGCTGTAAGATTTGCATGACATTAATGGAATTTTCACTCTGAAGATTCACATTTCCCTATTTGTTATGTATAATCTAGCCCTTTTACTCTAATTAAGTGAAATGGCTTTTCTACCCATGAGAGACAAACACAACCACCCAAACTATGACAGATTCAAGACTTTTACATTTTAATTAGAAGCTGCATGTTTCCTATTTGAAGTGGAAATGTAAGTCTGTAATTTGGGAATACGTGAAATTTTAAAGGAAAGGATAAGGTAGGAGTTGACAGTAAATGTGAAGCTGTAATTAACTTTTAAAATAAACCAATCTTGTTAAGGGGCAAAATGGAAAGCATATGAAAAAACAAGAGTTAAAGGAGAAAAATCTCAGTGCTCTGCTGTGTGTAAAGTGATGGAACGATTGCTCTTGCCTCAAGGCAGTTTGCGCAGTGCAGAAAACTATGCTGCCTTATGGGAGTGTCCTTTAGGGCTCTGAGTTTGAAAAGACTCAGAGTCCGTTGCAGAGAACTGGACGTGCTCTGCACTTGCTCAAGAAGGACAGGTCAGAAGGGTATGACTTGCTGTGCATGTGTATGCAGTGTCCAGGAAGCTGTGAATTCATAAACTGTCCTTTGGAAATGATGGTGTTGCACAGGACGGGCTCTGACAGGGAGAGATTTTCTCATGCTGTGCCTAGAATGGAAAAGTGAGTTTCCAAATCCATTCAGTCTCCATTGGCTCCATCTAGAGCATCATCAAATAAACAGTTGGAATTCTATGTACTGCAGAGTCCTGTCCCAAAAGATCACAACTGCAGGCTTCAAACTGATTTTATATAGGTCATCTGCAGCTCCTCATCAATAATCCCCAGTTATTATCATAAACAAGTAAAAGGCTTCATTATCCTCATACAAATGAAGTATTAAATATACCTATACTCACACACAATTCTGTTCTGTTATACATCCATTAAGTACTTAAAAGGAAGAATCATTACCATTTTGCAGATGGAGAAGCTATGGCTAACAGAGGGAAAGTAACTTGCCTGAAGCAACACAGAAGATCGAAAGAAGATCAGAAGAGGGAATATAATACAGGAATTCTAAGTCCTCACTAAGCCAATTAACAAGTCTAACCTTTTTATGGGAAGATTTTACAAAACCCACTGCAAACATTATTCAGATTCCTTTTTTTTTTTTTTTTTTTTTTTTTTTTTTTGCATAAGAACATTCAAACATTCATTCAAAATGTCTGCAATCCAAATCCTGTTGCATGGAGTTAGTACATCTAAAGGCAGAGAGGAACGCTAACTACAAATAAGCCATAGTGGTTTCACCATGCCACCTGAATAAAAACTGTAGGCACTGCATAAGTGACTTCCTACATGTGTACCACAAGTGCACAACAGTGTATCTTTGAGAAACTCAAGGAGGCTGGTTATAACATGCATAAGGAGTAGATTTTTTAAAGTAAACATGTGAGGACCAATTATCCTTTTGTGTAATTTCACTGATTACAACCTCTTAGCATAAAAGAAAAAAACTGTACTTAAAAAAAAATGTCAGCTTTTCTTTATGCCTGAAGGAGATAAACTTTCTGGATTATATTCTGTCTTTACCTTGTAAAGTAGCTTGTAGCCTGGAGGTCTGAGTCCTGAGGACGGAGGTTATCATAGACATACTTCAGATCCTGAATGCTGTTCAGCTCAGGCAATCCTGCATGCAGCATCTTAAAGTAAAGAGATATCATTACTCCATTGTACTACTAAAAATAAATTGAAAAGGAAGGATTTATACAGAAAGGGCTTCTTCTAAAACACAAAGTTTTGCTGATCTATAAAGTGGTTCTGATTCTAGAGCAATGCCTGGAATACTAAAGTGAACATATTGCCTTGTAAACCTTCACTCTGAGGTACCAGAAAGAGGCACTGGTGAAAATCACCAGTCTATTTTAGCTATTTATTTTCTATTCAGATGTCATAATCTCAGTATGTGCATTGCTAACCTTCCTTCATAGTCTTCTAATGGTTATAAAAGAAAGACAACAGGATGCTGGGCAAATTTAGCCACCTGAACAATGGTAACCACATTTCTGTTATGCTCACAGTGTTACCCGAGTCCTAATCCAATTTAGCACAACATCACCTTCTCATCTGTAACATGTGCTTCCACCATCACTGCTCTGGACTCCTCCTGTAAAGGGATCATAGATTCACTCACTTGACAGTCACTGGAGGAGAAAGGTTCCTTTAGATGTTGACTCACAGCAGAAGCCCTGACTTGGCCACTCAGAACTGCCCTCTGGAGGAGTGCATCAATCCCCATGTGTGAGGGATGGAGTTGTTCTAGTTGTTTGGCCAGGTTAGGTTAAAAAGACAAACGATGCAAATATTTCCCTTGCAAAGTTACAACACAACGAGTAGCGTAGGCAACCGAGTGAGGCCAATTGCCCATACATCTCTGCCCAGGCATTGTAAAATGTCAACAACAAAAATCATTTTGACTCACTTCAAAACCTGATTTTTCTCAATGATCACAGTAAGTTGAGAGCAATGTTTTGTGTGCAATGGAAAAAAAAAAATCACTCCTTCATATTGCTCAGAAGGAAACGTATGAGAATTTACAGTCACTGCTGTGCATTCTTCATTGATATTTATGTCTAGTGTGGACAGAAAGTTCCACTGAGTTTTGCAGATAACGACAAAGAAAAAAGGAAACACTGCTTTTATTTTAAGGTTTGGTTGAGAGATAAATAGAGGAAAGGGAAAAGGTATGAGGGGGGATGCCATTTTCCTTATTCCTTCAAACCTTCTCAATATTTTTAAGTCAAATTTCAATATTTTGCATGTTTTCTTTTTGGCATTATGAGGAAAATCTTGCTTCATATCAGGCCCAGTCAGTAATACCACTGGACAGTTAGATTGCTGTCTCACAGAGTTCTGGCTAGCAAGGAGCAGAAAGACAGAAAGCTCAATGGGGTGAATGTAAGCAGCTTATTTTCTTGACTGGGTGAAACTTGATAAGTGAGTTGAGAGCAGCGACAATAACAACATTCAGCACTTAGGGATACACACTGCTGTCTCCAACCCATTTATAAAAACAATAACAACTCCTGTCCCCTTTTAAAATTAGGAGAGTTATTCCATAGACAAATTAAGCTTCTTGCCCTGCATTAGAAAATGGAACAATGCCAGATATGAACATAATCTGAATGATCTATAATGTAACTAATGGGATTTTTTTAGGATCTCTGAATTGCAGAACGGGGACAGCCATTTGCCAACCCCAAAAATGTCTTCAGCTAGGCAGTACCTACACAGTGTTTTGCTGGCTGCAAGGGAGTCCTAGAGGATTATTGCACTGTTTATCCCTCTTACTCCATATAGCATACCTTTCTTGTTTCCAGTCCCCTGATGGGGGAGGCTTCTGAAAACTGTGGCTAGTGATTCCAGATGTTAATTAGACAAGCCATGGAACAACCGTTCTGAAAACAACTACAGGTTGCCTAGGGAAACTCAAATGTCACTAGATGCCTAAGTTTAAGTGTCTGCATTTATCCCCCCTTGTTTGGCCATACATATGTCTTGACCTACCACACTTGATCATCTCAGGCCTTCTTATGCATTGAGTAGAGCTGCCTATGATCTCCTTGGGCCCGGATTCAGATGTGGTGTGTGAAGCTCAGCCCATCATCCCACAAAAAAATGAATAGTTTTGGCATGTGGTTTCCATGCACAGACCTCCAAAACAGGGATGTTTCCTGATCCTCTCTTCCCAAATGGTGTTTATGAGTTGTAGGAAGGTGAGATGACTTGTCTGGGGACAACAGTCTTGGGTCTTAGATCTGCTCTGTCTAGGCACTGTCTCCTGTTTTATAGTATTAGTTCTACCTGTTTCTTGTTGCAACATAGGCAAGTGGATCAATTACTTGCTGTCTAGTGTCACCTCTTAGCCCCTTTTAATAATTTTCTACTTGAAAAATCTTTATAACAGTAATGGATTTTGCACTTGTTTAAACTAGGCAAAAGGTGTTTGTGTCCTCCTATCAGCCTCTGTTTAATAGTTCACATCAATCCTTTAATGAGAGCAAAGCTGATGAACTACAGGCATTCATACAACAGAACTCTGTCAGCAAACTCTTGGGTCTCCCATAGATGTTTCTGCTTTTGAAAGTAATAGAAACTTCATGGATTATTTCTTACTCCCAGTAGAAAATGTTGGAAAAGTTCTAGAAACATGCTGCTCATCACCAAGAAAAAGCATTAAGTCCCATAGTGGGAAAAAAAAATGTTCATAAAAACACTTTGCTAGAAACCACTAACAGTTACTGACCATCCAGAGCACTGTTTACAGCTCCTGTCAATCTGTACTTTATGGAAATGGCCTTATTGTTTGGATATTTTAACCATGCTTTATAAATAGCATCTCATAAAACAGAATGTGGCAGGGGAAGGAAAGATAAATGATGCTGATTTCCAGATATTGAGAGGTATCTTAGACTGTCATCAATACAAACAGGCAGTGCTTAGTTTATCTTGCCCCTTCCTGATAACATCTGATTTTTTGCATGGTAATGAATTCAAAGTGGGACTTCTTCACAATCTATTCAGTTTTCTAGAACTGACCCATGTAACTGAAACATTTTGATACTTTTTTTCTGACAACACCCCATTTCAAGTGCAGAACCAGACTCATCTTCCAAACATCACTGGCAAAAACAAGGCATGCACAACTCATCTTGTTTGTTTAATTTCCTTTTGACATGAAGTGCTCATCAATGAGGCATATGTATGCTGCCAGTTATTTTTCAATTATGAAATGCAACACAATTGACTGAACTGCAGCTCATTGACAAATGCTGAAACATATTTGTATGCTGGCTTTTAGCTCAGCACTATTACCGTTCCTCAAAGATGGGGAGAAACAAGAGAAGATGCAGTATGCGCTGAATATAGACAAACCTGAGCTATATCCAGGCAGAGATAGCTAGGCATTTCAGAGTTCCCGCTGGGAACATTTTCCTAACCCTCTCCCTGTATTATCCCAGAGTAATCTAACATCAGTATCTCTGCTGAGTGCAGAGGAAGGGACTGACTGCACTGAGGACCAGGAGGTGGGCAGAAGATGTAGCTATCTTTGCAGCATGAAGTTTTAGGCAACCTGTCCAGAAATGCATAGATAAGTGCTGTGGATGAGGGGGCATGGGTGCTCCTGAGTTTTCCAGAGACTCTTTCACTCTAACTTAGTATTTCCCAGAATTGCATTCTGCACTGCTTTCAGCTAATATGGTTACTTAATGTTTGGGCAGAAGCAGGGTTGAGATTTGGGGCAATCCTTCCTGCTCTGTATTGGGCAATCACTCAGTGTACCACTGCATGAGAATCCATGGACAAGACAGTGGCACAATAGGAAATTTTTGCTGTTTCTCCTCTCCCTGTTGCAGAAGCTGGAGACAATACAGCTGTGTTTATAGAGCAACATCTTAGCTGTTCCCCAGCCTCAGCAGGAATTCTGTTTATAACTTTGTATAGAATTTTCATGCACAAACCAGTTACCTAGGCTTTGCATTGGGCCCTCGACATAAGTTTTGGATTAATATTCTAACCAAGCATATATGCAAATATTAGTTAATTTAATATTCTCATTCTACTTGTGAGAGGGGAAAATCATTAAGCTTTCATACACAAGCAAATAGAATCATAAAGAACTTATGGCACTCACGTGCCATAGCACATGAATTGGCATGAATACTTAAGAGATAAAAAACACCTTTTGTATAGGATTTTAAGACCTGTCTTAATATGGATCACGCTTCTGTACTTGCCATCCTAAGAAGGGAGTGTGGAACTGTGCAAAAAAAACATTCCAATGGCATCACTGTTAGCTGCAGTGCTGCTACATACTCTTACATCAGCCAGTTTGTGAAATATTTAGTTTTCTTTGTTTTGCTGTAACCATAAATGAGGTTGGTAAATGATTGCTTGAAAACCTCAAAAAACGACTGAGTAGAATTCCTGAATGTAAAACTTCCACCGAAGTTCTTTTACAGTTTTCTGCTAGTTTGTAAAACAAAACAAAACAAAACAAAACAAAAAACTGGCAGCTTAGCTTTATTTTTCTCAGAAATTAGCACGTGAAATACCATAGTTTCTTCACACAGGAAGTGTCAGCACTAACAATTTCTGGAGTGCAGCTTGATACCTCTTCAAATCATAGTACTACAGGAGGCAGCAGAGAAGTGTTAAAAGGGAAGAGGACACCAGAGGAAATTGATTTTTGGTTTCATCCTCAAGCTTCTTACCATCTCCAGCAGGTTCAAGAGTAACTGGCTGTGTTTCCTGACTATATTATAAGCTCGACAACAAAGCTCCACAAACTCTTGAAAACGCTGTGGGTTTTTTCCACCTTCTGTGATGAAATACTCCATCTCTGATGTGAAGATGAAAGGTGCTCGGTCCCTTGAAAAGAGAATAATTACATGAGAAATTTCACTTAAAATAGTAAATCATGCAAGACAGTTAATATTTGTAACTCATTATTTACATTTATTTTTCCAGTATTACCTTCCTTATTATTTCATCTCTCCTTTCCTCAAATGTGGATGGGTCTATTGCTCTATCTGGTACCCCTAACTAAATGGGGCAGAGACAGGTCTTACAGAAAGAGTCTTTCCTAGTAAGAAAGACAACAGCTGAACAAGTTTGGGGCTTACTTATTTTCCTCTGGCTTTTCTTTACTTTTCTTTTTAAAGTCTTATTGCTTTAATTTCTTGACTCCTGCCTGAAAGTGAATCTGGAAACATGTTCACTCCTAGTATTGAAATATTTAAAAGTTGTTCTCAAACAAGATGGGATATAAATATCAACTCCCTGCTAGGCAAGAAGTGAATTTAAGAAAAAAACTACAACTCCAGAATCCCCAAACAACAACAAAAATATATAACATACAATGCCATCATTAAATATACACCATTCTGAAGGGATGTTTCTGACCTGAGTTACAACAGAATAAACCCAAATACATTCTCCTGTTTTCTGTACAGTTACTCTGTACTCGCCCTAGAGTAAATGAGGTGCTGAATCTGAAACCATGTCTTGCCTTTTTTCTTATCAATAGCAATGTTTGTAAATATGGCATGCTATTGAAGTAAAAAAAACAAATTAGCCAGGCTTCTGCTAACAATCCTATCATTTGCTAGTTTCAGAACAGACAGATATACTGCATCCTAGCACAGGCAAAACTACTGCAGGGATTTACTCATCACAACTGTATACAGATGCATGTAAACAGATTAGAGGACTATATCCCATGGAAATATACACATCGAGTTAACCCTTAGATCAAAACAAACTTGAGTAAACCAAATATTTTTGGGAAACTTGAAGAAACAAAGTAGAGAACATCTGTTTCTTGCTAAAACCTCAGATGTGGGCTGAGTCTACTCTGCTTGCTGATTCATTCATAAATGAGACAGAAGCTTTCCTAGGAGATTTCATTTCCTACAAAAATGTTTGCCTTGTATTACTGTAGAAAGTCCGGTTGCCGTGAGATTCTAGGCTGCAGCTGGAAGTCTCAGTTACATGAAATGCTCAGGTGACCTTCCCTTTTTTATTTCTGGATTTATTTTTATTTATTTATTTATTGATTGATTGATTACATTGAAGGCAACTTTGAAAACAGACCTCCTACAAGCATCATTCATCTCAAAGCAACCCAGGTCATTATTATTTTTTTTTTTTAATATATTACTCCATTTCAGTTAGGTAGTATTAGGAATGATGAAGGTCCACAATATCCATTCTTATTCTTTTCTTCCATGTTTTTCTGTATCATGCAAGATGTGAGTTCACAGTGTGACAGTTATGTTACAGTAAGACTGTTACAGTTACTGTGTAGTTCTGTGCTGTAGCTCTCAGAGAATTATAAAACTTATCCTATTACTGATTTCATAAAGCAAGATTTTCCCAGATCCATCTCTTATTCATTCATCTTCCAGCTTATCTTTTGTTTAACAGTGGTATTTAACGTAGATGTTAAGTATTAATTAGTTAGACGCAATTAGGGTCACAGAAGCCAATTTGTTGAAACCAGTATGAGAGATTGACCCAGGAAATTAGCAATGTTAAGATTTTCACTTATCTGTGGCTAGACATCCAACCTAAAACCTGATCTGAAAGCATTTTAGCACCTTGAGAATGCTTAGAAAACAACTCTCAGTTTCTTGTCCATAGTAGGGTCTTTGGGCTAAAATATCCCAAGCCAAAACTACTGCTTTAAATGTCCCATAATATGCATTATGTTCAATGTTCATATTTGATTTTTGATGTCCAACTTCATGAAGAGACACAATTACAGTATGAAGACATAGCCCTTTCTGAGCTAGTCCAAGTATCCCACATTAAGCTACCTGAGCTTAAAACAGATAGTTCCATCAGAAATTACTTTACTGGAAGAAATATGGTGTTTAACATTGCTGGGTTGGGCTGTGGGCCAACTTCCCAATAATGCATTGACTGCAACATTAGTCAATTCCCTTACTGCTGTTGCTAGAGCATCCATTTGAACACATAACTGATATCTTCGTATTTATATTATATACAGATTAATTTTCTTTGTGAGATAATTTTAAGCAGTTTTACAAGGTTCTTAAATTTCTCAGTATTATTTAAGATTTTTTTTTTCTAAGGTGGTAGGCCTCTCCACCCTTATTAAACTGCAAAATATGATATAGAAATTTGCTTTCCATCAGAACACTTAAGCCTGATTTTGCTCAAGGTCTTGTAATATCAGAGTCTCTCCCCCAAAGTAACCCCTGCAACAAGTCAGACACTAAAGCTCCTGCCTGCATGTGTCTAAGTAAGCTGTCTCCTTACACAGGGAGCACTTTGCAATTGAAATAAAAAACATAAAAACAACTTAGTATAGGAGACAAGATCCACTAGAAGGAACAGCAGAGTCATTTGTCACGATAATATTAAAAAGTAAAGTTTCAGTGGGAAGAGATGCTTACTCATTGAACAGTAGGTTAAAGATTCTGAAAAAAAAAAAAAAAACAACGATTGATCAAGCTGAATGGCTGTGCAAACAGGCAGAATGTTCTTTGTTGATTTCACAGACTCCTTTGGAATACAAAAATATGGAAGTGGATAGTCTAAAAATTACTCCAGAAAAATTACAAACAGCCAAGAGCAAGTCACCATCCATCATGCATGGGAAAACTTACATCAGCAAATGATAGAGGCTGTTTTAGCTTGCATAAGAAAAAAAGCAACGCCTGCTCTGGTTTTGCATGAGCTTTCTAATTTATCACACATACACATGCAGATGAACCTCATCCAGGTGTACAGCCTGTGTTTCTATATTTAAGCCATCTCTAACCAACAGCTTTCTTTATGGCACAATAGCTTAGATAGTATTACAGATGGCATTTACTGAGAAGATTTGCCATGTATCCAAAAGCTTGGTAATAATAACTACGAAAGACATCACTTATTTGAACATAAATCTGTTACATAATTTGTTCATATGAAATTATCTAAAAGATCTAAACATGAAATACTTTATACCCCAAAACATACTCAAGATCACAGCTACACCCTATAATACTTTACATCCATGGGATGGATGCTCAAAGACCAATGACTTGGTACTACAGTCAATGGGAAAATAACCCCATAGCCTAAAATCTGTATCTATTACAATTTTTTTTGTAACTTTTTCTGTGAAATGAATGAAATATCTGGCTTTAGTTTAACAAAAATAATATGATTAGGTATTTTCAAGGAAAAGACTTTTACTATGATATCTCTGTAGAAGACCAAAATCCTTTTATTTATTTTTATTTTTATTTTTATTTTTATTTTTATTTTTATTTTTTTATTTTTCTGTGTGGTGCACTAAGGAGATACAGAAGTGAAGCAGTGAAGCATCCTTGATGACTGCTACTTTATAATAGTAATGTTGGGTATCACCATTTCTAGAAAAAAAGCCTTATTGAAATAATTGGTGTGACTTGAGTTAGACCACAGATGTACAGTGTATAATCCCCTCAAAATGATTAAATCTATCTTATCACATCTCTCTCTCTCTCTCTCTCTCTCTTTTCCCCTCCATTAAAGACCTACATAAGATTAATAAGCCCTTTAGTTTCTATAAGGGAAATCAGTCAAAAAGGCAACACCCCAATTTATGACAGAGCCTGATTGCAGTCCTGGACATTAAAGAGTTTTACTTTACTATGGCTGTGACAAAAGAGTGTACTCGAGTCATTTAGGGAAAAGTAAGGTTAGTTTTATGTTTTGGTGGTTTGTTTTTTTTCCTTGTGTACTGCTTTCAGAGATTTAAGATTTTCATGGGAATGTGTTTTACATTTCCTCTGGAGACTAAGAATGTTTGGATAATATGTCATGAGAGGGCGGAAAGAAAGGAAACCTTAAGCAACTGAACAGATCATCATGCTAAAACAAACTTAGTTTGGGATGATGGGAACACTTATTAGGACTTTACTGTAGGCTAGAAATATGTTGCATTCTTAGAAGACCAGTAAGATCATCAGGCTTTGTTATGAAATAGTAGATGTAACCTGATTAACAAATTTTGTACAATAAACAATGGCTTCAGTCTTTCCTATTACGAATCTCACAGTACAGAGCACTCAAGAAAGATATATTGACTGCCTTTTATGGTAAGTAGCAAAAGCATATGAGATAATCAACAACAACTGACCTTTACTCTGATCCAATGTAAACTTCCTAATAGTGTTGTTAGTGTTGTTTAAGGCACACACAGTAATACAATACGATCAAAACAGATTAGCTTTTTAGATGTAGTTCAAGTTGTCATATGGACATAGGAGACAGAGTGTGAGAAACCATACAGAACTGTTTGCAATTTAAAAATCAGCTGCTCAGCAGCATACACCCCCATATATTCCCTGACCACTTTAAAACCATGAAGGCTGAGTCAAGAGTGACTGATAGTATTCAGCACGACTATGTGGAATTTAGATGTAACCAGTAATATAGGAAAAGCTTTTAGGGAATTTTTGAATGCTGATATCTTTTGCTCTGCAGAAAAAGCTGAAAGCTTATTGAAGAACACACACACACACACACTAAATGAATACGAGTGCTTATTTCTATAAGCTAAGTGATGATGCCTAATCACAGTAATGATATACATATAGATATATATATATATTTGCAGACTTGGAAAAAAAAAACATGAGCAAATGTATCCCTTGCATATATTACAGAATGAAAAAGTAAACAACTGCACAGTACAATTTATCTTAAGCAAGCATACAAAGAGTCATAAAAAATATGCCTGGAAGGGGGACCACAAGAGATACCCCATCTTTCTGCTTACCAAGACAAGATCAACCATAAACATGGTTCTGGGATACTTATTTATCCTATTCTCAAAGACTTAGTGACAGAGTTCTTCTACACCATCTCTATCAGATTTCTGTTCCAGTATCTCCCCTCACAGAATTTTTTTCTTAATGTCTAATCTAACCATGCTGCACTTTCATCCTATTAATTCTTGTTTTTCCTAAGGGAACATGAAGATCCTGTCTTCTTTACAGCAGCCTCTAATGTATTTGCAGACTGTTATTATGTCTTTCCTCAATCTTCTGTAGACAATCGTTTCAACCTTTCCTCATATATCTTGTTTTCCAATTGTCTGATAATTTTAATTACTTTTGTCTGGACTCCTTGTAATTGCTCCACATCTTACTAAAAGTAAAATGCTGAAAGTATTCCAGCAGAATTTTTACCAGTGTCACATGAAACAAAAAGATTACTTCACATTTCATGCTTTACAATATTCTACTATCAACTCATATTCACCTCGTCTGTAGTACAACTCTCAGATCCCTTTCTGAAAAACTATCACTACTAAACCCAACTTTCAATATGGTCTAAAGCTCTTATAATACATGTCTCCTGAACAATCAACAACCATATTCTCTATCCCATCATACTGGTCACTAATGAAAACATTGGAAGTCTTATCACAAACCTTATGGTATGCTACTTGGTGTATCTTTCCATCTTGACACTGAAACACAGGCTGGTAATTTCCATGAATGCTTGTTAAAGCAGTTCTGTGCTTTTTATAAAATATGAATATTTCCCTTGCTGGACTTGCCAGCAGCTTTCCCATTGACTTCAGTGATGGTTGTTAATGCTTACATTATCACTGGCTTGTATTGCAAATCTATGTTCATATTTGTTTAGAAAACTTTTCTAGTTTCTGTGTATTTTGCTGAAGAAATATTGCAAGCAGATAAGTATCTGCTCCTGAAAAGAGTAAAAAATCCCTTGCTGAGACTTTATTTCTCAAATCATCCAAAACTGACATATATCCATCCGTGTCTAAACAAAATGACAGTCTAAATTTGAATTGCCCAAGTAATTACAATGCTTTAGAATGGAATAGAAGAGATAAGTGAATTAGCAAATTTTAAACAGAATGTATTTTTCCTGAGGGATTTACCCTGAATTTTATTTTTGGTAGTTTTTATTTCCAGTAACAGACAGATAGAGACTCACTTGGCTAAACAGGGATCTCATGACTAAGCTTCAAGGCAAAAAGGACATATGCAGGAGGTGGACGTAAGGACTGGCTACAAAGAAGAAATATAGAAACTGTACCTGGGCATGCAGAAATAGTGTTAGGAAAACCAAAGCTCAACTAGAATTAAAACTGGCAATGGACATGAAAGGAAACAAGAAGAACATCTACTGATACATCAACAACAAAAGAATGAAGAAAGAAAATGTGGGCCTGCTGGTGAATGGTGCTTTTTTGACATGAGAGCACAGACAAGGCTGAGGTGCTCATTGTCTTCTTTACCTCAGTCTTCACTGACAAGGCCCCTTTGGTGTCTGTGCCAACAGGTAGAGTTCAAGGAGGAGACAAAATATCAGCAGTGGATGAGGACTGAGTCCGGGATTACTTCCAAGAACTTGACCCATACCACTTCACATTAGCAGATGGACTACATACGAGGGTATTGAGGGAGCTGGTTGATGTCATTCTCTCACATGAACAGCCGCTTTTCCCTTGCCATCCTGGCCTGCCCTTCCTAAACAGCCTCCATCTATCCATTGCAGCAGTCCAGTCATGTGAGTTATCTCACCATGTCTCTGTGATTTTGATGAGATTGTAGCCCAGCAACTCCACACAGACCTCTAATTCCTCCTGTTTTTTTTCCCATGAGGTATGTGTTAGTGTATGCAAACTTCAGAGAGGCACACAGTTGTACTTATTTTCCAGGAGTCTCCATTTCCCAACTCAGTAAGCATAGATTATGCTGCCCCTCCTTTGGTACAGCTGGGGGACCTTTTGTACGTGCAGGGTCTCAGATGTGATCTGGTAAATCTCCTTTTCATCATCTCTTATTCTGCCCAGTCTGCTGCCCCCCACATGAAACTCCTTTACTTCTTGACAGAACCTTCACCAGTGCATGTTTTCTAAAGGCAAGGACACCATCTCCCCAGGCCTCAGTGAGAGGCACCAGGTATCCCTGCAGCTGCAGACCTGCAGGGCTGCACCCTCAAGAGCTTGCCTGAGGTGAAAGCCTCTAACATTACAGCAGTAGTTGTACACCCAGCCAAGTGGAGTAATTAACAGTTCGTTGCCTGGAGGTCAGCAGCATACCACAGGTGTTTATTCTAGGTCCTATCCTGTTTTGTATGTTTATCAGTGACCCGAAGGAGAAGAGGGAATGCATCCTCACCATATTTGCAGAAGACATTATACTGGGGGCGCAGCTAACATGTTATGGCAGAGCTGACACTCAGAGGGCCTCAGGCTGGAGAAATGGATGAACAGGAACCTCACGATATTCAGCAAGGACAAACACAGATCCCTGTCCCTGGGACGGAAGAAACCCTGCAACCACACAGGCTGGGGCCTGCCTTCTTGGAGAGTAGCTCTATGGAAAGGGTACAGGGCCTTGGTGGGCAGCAAATTGAGCAGGAACCAGCGGTTGACCTGGTATGATCCTTGAAAGTGATGAAGGCTAACAATATCCTGGTCTGAATTAATGGGAGCGTAGATCCCCTTTACTCAGCACTTTTTAGATCACACCTTGCCAAACAAGAAAGATGTCACTAAACTGGAGTAAGTTCAGCAGAGGGCCACCAAGATGTTTGGAGGGCTGAAGCACTTGCCTATGAGGAGAGGCTGAGGGAGGTGGGCTTGTTTACCCAGGGAAAGAGAAGGTTTTCAGGAGACCAAATAGCAATCTTCTAATGCCTATAGGAGGTTATGAAAAAGATGGAGCCAGGCAAGAATAACAGAGAAAGGTCAAAAATTGAAACAGCTGAGGTTTTGACTAACCATAAGGGAAACAAACAAACAAACAAACAAACTGCCTTCGCTATGAGGATAATTAAATATTGAAACAGGCTCCCCAGAGAAGCTGTCCTGTGAGCTTTTCAAGATTCAGCTGGACAAAGCCCTGGGTAAGCTGATCTGAATTTAGTGTTTTCCTTATCCCCTTGATTCTTTCATGGAAATGCTCCTACACACACTGAACATCCTTGGCTCAGGTAAACTACGTGGCCTGGACATTCAAAACATGCATATAATGTTTTTGACCTACATTATTCACTGAAATGACCAGAAGTCAATACCAGACAACAAGCTTTTAACTCTATTTTCTGCCATTTTCACTTCTGTTTGAGGTATCTACTGCATAAAAAGTTTCTAAATGCAAATTTGAAATCTCACTTCCAATTACAGCTTTACCCATCTCATTTTCATATTAACATCTATTTTCAGAGGCAGAAACATCAAACTAGGAAGGATCTCCTAGATTCCTTGGGCAACTGAGGACAGTTCTTAAAACATTATGGTCTTATTTATTCATTACAGTACTTCTTCTTACATATCAACTTTGCTATTATTATTATTTTTGATTATCAGAATCTTAATGTTAGCTTCCCAGTAAAATCACTGTATTGGACCAACCCACTATTTTGATCAGTAGTAAAAGGAATATTTCACACATTGGACTGGCCTATGCTAGAAGATTTATCTGTGTCTGTCAGTAATTGAATTGGTTACATTGAGATTTAATCATGCTTAACTGATATGGTGGAAAACAAGCTGTAATCCTTGCCTAAGCTAAAGGCTCTGATTCATCATTCTGTTAACATCTAGTTTCCCCATGTAAACTGAGCCACGTTAACTATTTATTTGTGCCCCTTTGCCTGTCCAAAGTACAAGGGAATGTCACTTAACTAAAATCTCTTTCACAGTGGGCCAAGTGAAGTAACTGAAATGGAAATTTGATTACATCTGTTCCCGTAGGATTACTGTGCTAAGTGACAGCATAGCTAACACAGATATTGACAGTTAAGGTTAGACATGGTTACAGTTCTTAGTATAGACCTAGCATTTGCAGTGTGTATTGCCACAGGGACTCATTTGGAACCTTACCTCTTAACAAGAAAACTGGCAATAGATTCATGATGGGAAAGCAGAAACTAGTTTGAGACATCTCTTGATTGTTTTCACACTGGCTGTATTTCCCCGGTCTCTACTGTGATCACTAGTTATTCTGCAATCTGACCACAGAATTTATTCATGTATATCACAGTATTTCAGCTATGTTGTACAGTCAGCTGCTTGTATGTTTTGGAAGAAACCAGAAAAGATCCTTCCTTAAAGATGTACTCTGTTCTAAGAACATACACGTCCTGGCAGCAACCTTGCACCTCATATTGACTAGTTTAAAAGCACTACTGTGTCCAGGCACCTTCTGGGGCCACAAGTCAGGATCTTTTATCCAGACAGACACACGTGAAGCAGCCTGTACTCCGAGTCACTAGCAATCAGATTGCATAACAATTTTAAGGTGGATTTAAATCTTTTATATATTTTACATTCAGTACCTGTATTTGAAAGCATTAGGTGCAGCTTTCCTGATGCCTTATACCATTTTCTAAGACTATCACCTTTTCCAGGTTTGTTAGGAATTTATTATTAACCATATTGATAGAACAGTTTAGAGTTAATTCACAAGGAGGTTGGTGTAATTCCTCTTGTTAATAGAGATTGTTGGACAACTGCTTTTTGTGGTCTGACCAACCCTCAGCAGTGAAAAAAAAAAAAAGATTTTAAATCTCAGACCTGAAAGATGCTTTAAAACAAGTGGGTTTATATCAATTAATTATTCAGCTAACAGGTCTTTTCAGTATGAGACGGCTATTTGGAAAAGATAGTAGGAGATGTTTGCTGGAGTTTTGAATATCACCATGCAAAATAGAGGAATAAATCAGTGATGAAAAAGTTGAAATTTCTTAGGGCAGGGCATGAAATCCTACATGAAATAAATATTTCAGTATGCTTTCCACTTAAGGATGAAGGACAAAGAGGTAGTATGCAGAACAAGCAGAAACAGATACCAAATCCAAGCAACAGAGATTAATTTAAAAGTGCTTGATGTATACAGACTGTGTTTGAGAACAGCTCCCCCTGAATATAAATAGGTATGTAGAACGCTTTTGGAGAAAGAGATGCTATAATAAAATGTTTCTGAGGGGAGCAGAAAAGAGGAAATCTATGTCTCTGTAAAGAGTTATACTTTGAGAAGGATAACGAATAAAACCATATAATCAGAGTGGACAATGAACATAAAGTCTTTTTTTCCTTTTATTTCTCTTTTGTTGTTAAACTTCCTGTCTCTAGAGTCATGTTCTACAAAACTTCATGGGGTAGCTGAGATAAAAAGGGAAGGGGATAGGGGAGAAAGAAACCTCTGAAATGGGAAGATGATAGGGAGTCATTAAAATAACTGAAATAACATACATGAGAACTCCTTCAGGAAAGTGGCTGTTCGTAAAAACTGGAAAGCAGTCAATGCCATGCTTCAACAGAATGAAACGCCAAGAAGGATACTGGGAGCTGCAACAGATAGGAACTGGATTCTAGGGAACTCAACTGAGCAGAAGAACAACGCACTTGCATGAACGGAACTGGACAGGGTCAAATCAGTACAGACACTGTATGGGAAAAAACATGTACCTCTTAAATGTCTGAGTACTTTGAAAAGGATAGCAAATAAAATCAAGGATACAAAGTGGACAGTGAATATAATTTACACAAAAGGCTTTAGCTGAATGCTCACCACAAGAGGCTATCACTGAAAATAAACATCCAATAGTAAAGTGCAAACTACTATCCAGGCTTGATAATTAGAGAAAGCATCAAAATAGCAACAGTAAATGCCTACTGTTCAAAGCAGACAAAGGTAACAGAAATGTATCTGAAACTCAAGACTGCAAATTGTGCTGGTCACATATCTTCTGACTTGATTGTGCTTTTGGTGTTTAATTCATGGCAATCATAAGTGCCTAACTTGAGAAGCGATGGACTTGCCTCATAAATTCAAGCCCCTTTAGGCCTTGTCACCTTTGAGGTGACACAGTTTCACCTTTATGTCTCTATGCATATTTCACCTTTCAGTCTTTACACAAAGACTTATGTGTATGACTAACTTTGAACACCTGTATAATCGTACTAAGACCATTTGGGTTACTAAAATGCTTTATGTCATGAGATTAAATCTTTCTCGGATTTCAGTCAGAAATTTCTGGAGGGTGACATAGAAGTGCTGAAAGTGGATGATGACATGGAACTCTATACCTTACATAAACTACTAACTCCACATTGATCATACCGGAAAAATAAATTTAACCTGCAGAAAATAAATTAATAAATGGGCACACTGAAACATTTCTAACAAATTTTTCCAGCAGGTAATACAGGCTAGTCCAAAGTAACTGTTTGATTATATGTTAATTTGTTTTTCAACTTTCACATTTTAGACTCTTCCTTTAAGAATTACTCTAAATAATTAAAAAAGAAAAAGAAAAAAAGTAAAATGTGAAGTTCTCAAATTCCTATCTTCCTTCTTCCATATTTTTCCTAGTTTTAGGAAAAACATGTAGATACAAAGTAGTCATGTAGATACGATTAATTTTTTTTCTGACTGTATGCCAACTTTGACATGTTAGAAAGAAATACCTGAAAAGAATGCCTTTCTTCAAATAAACACTTCCAGTAAGACAGTAAAATTAATTTTAACTATTAACACTAAAAATGAAATGTGTTACTTTTAAAATAAGAAGAGACACTTTTATACACGCTCACACTTTTTACAGTGCTTTTTAGTATAGGAAAATATTGACATAGGAAGAAAGTGTGGGAAACATCATTTTCCCATATTTTTGGAACTTCCTTCAAAAAAATGGAATTTCCCAGTGGAATAGTTAGGTTGCCTCTAGTAATTAACTTTGCAGAAGAAAACCAACTTAGCAGATTTAACTTCTGGGAAAACCACGTCAACAAGTGGGATTAGTTTGGCAAAGAGACAAGAGGGTCTCTGTGATTCAGATCAGGGAAAAGAAAGGTCAATAACTGGGTATTTAAATAAATAACGGACACTTAAGTTATCACAATGTGAATATACAGTGTGCCATGAGCTGGGCTACTCCATATCTTGCTATCAGCTTTCAGACTTACCATATACTTAAAAAATATAGGCAACAGTTCTGGAAGTGACTGGTAGTGGAGAAGATGAGAGCTAAAATTAGGATTAGTTCAGTTAGCTCAGAATTTAAATAAATCTCTTACAGCTTAATTCACCAATGAAGAAATGTTCAAAAGGAACTGGTCAGAACTGAAAAGAAGGAAACCAAAGAAAGTGTGGCAGGTACAACCATGAGCCTGACACCTTCTTCTCTGCCATTTGATGAGTGCCTTAGCCCTATATGATTACCTGGATAATATTATACCTATTTTAGTCAGAGTGGGTCTTAGATGATTGCCAAGGAATACTCAGTAGTTAAAGAATAGGACAGTTATATGAAATTAAAAGACAGAACTTTCTTCATATAGTTTGAAGTCTACCAGCAGGATTCACTACTTTAGGGGAATGTAGGGTCAAATTCAGTGGCTGGATTAGAGAATGAAAGAAGTAGAATCTTATTACCACTACCCAAACTTGTCATTTAGTATGATGAGAGGAGAAGAGAGGAGAGGAGAGGAGAGGAGAGGAAAATGAAGTATCATGTTCAGTAGGAGTTTCCTGTGTGAGTTTGGGAATAATTCCTCTGCCAAGCTCTGTTATTAAACTTTTGGTTAGATATATCGTATGTCTCCCTCCAACACTTCTTCTGAAACATTAGTTCCTAGAACCAAGTAAAGATAGGTTATCAGTACTATTGAATATATTTCCTGCACTGTGAAGGTACATGGAACTGGAAAAGACTGTTCCTGATTCCTCTTCCCTCTGAAATCAGAAGAGCTGAGCTACTGACTTCTGCCTTGGACTCAAAACTGAACAGATTTATTGGACACCATTTAAAGATGAGGACAGGAATTAGAAAAGTTAACTAAACCCTTGAATACAAAAATGAGCGTGACTGCATGAATCATACCAGCTTCAAAAGGTTCTCTGAAGACTCATATTAGATTTGATAGAAAGAACTGCAGCCTGTGCGTGACAGTGTTTGATTCTCAAAGCTGCCATGTATATCTTTCTCTTACATCAGAAGAAATGCTCCATATGCAGAATGTTGGACAGGACCTACCATTATGAAGCTTTATAAGGAGTAAGAGTTTGTTAATGGCAAAAAGCACTCACTGAAAACAGATGATGGACAGCTGTGGCAACCAAGTTATCTTCCTAAATTTTGAAAGAAATGTCCATTTTAAACATTTCAGACAGGGACTCCTTATCTATAAGCATTTATTCATTTGCATAGATTCTGTTTTTTCTTTCTTTCTTTCTTTTTTTAAGTTGTTTAGGGGTTAGTATCAGATGCTTTTCATTCTTTAAAGCTATCTACAGAACTTCACAAGCATGTATATAGCATCTATTGTACAAAAGCCCAAGGATCAGCAGAAATAATTCTAAAGATCTGAAAGCATCTTGTTGCTGTTTTATCAATATTATTTCAGGGGCATGGTATTGTTTGGGGGTGCAAAGAACCCAAATGAAAATCTAAGAAGAACTCAAATAAAAAACTAATACAAAGAGCTTTTAAAGAAACCAGAGGTTAAAACTATTTCAGGATTTGACTTGTGGGAATGGATGGATATAAACAGCACTGAGGGTTTTAAATTCTGAGGCTAAAATTTGTGGGAAGTAGAAATGTGATATCATTGTGTTCCTGTGTTACAACTAGTATGTTACATTTTATGAAGGTGCATACAGCTCATGAGAACTATAGTTATTAATCTTGTACCTGCTCAACCATTGTCCCATAATGTTCACAACCCACAGAAAGTATGAATCCTTGTTTTGCTAAGGAATCATGAGGGAGTTAAGTGGAGGTCCTAAAATGTATTACCATTTTATTTTATGGTTTAAAAGCAATATACTGCATGGAGAAGCAGGAAAAAATGGCTGCTGTTTATGGAAGTTACTATACTTTAAGTCATTTTCATAGACTTAATAAAACTGAATTTCAAAACAGTAAAATCAACATCTATTTTTTATTATTGCTATTACATAATTTCTGCTTAAATTTGCTTGTTGTGTGTCCCCTTATATTTGGTTGGTCCTACCTTTCACTCCCACTAGATAATTCTTTGCTCATGGAAAAATACTGCTCAAGGAAATTCTAGCTGGGCTCCAAAAGTAGGTTTGCTGGAGTGAGGGATGCAGCTCTTGACTCTGAGTGTGCATGAGTATCTTCTTATGACTCTATTCTGCTTTATTCTTTCCACAGCAAATAACTAGAGTTAGGAATGCATATCTTGAATGATTGATGATAATTCTGAAAACTGCAACTAAATCTTCTGGCTGCCTAGCTTAGAAGTATTTATTAGCCTCATCAGCTTCCCTCATATCAATACTCCCACACTGTTATTTCTGTCTAATACACTGAGATAGTCTAAAATAGTCAAAGGCCAGCTTAAAAGAAAAAAAAAAAAGAGGGAGAGAGAGAAAGGAATGATTAACTCAAACTATTAATCCTGGAAATTATTAGGAAACATGGAGGAAAGTCACCCCCCCCCACACACACACACTACTTGTCACTATTAGGGATCATGCATCCATTCTCTATTCAGCTATAACAGTTTCTTTGTGCATTGCACACACTATCCTATCTACTTTTATTTCATTCCAATTAATTCCTCCATAGCATGTTCACAATAGGAACTAGAATACATGATCACACTGTTTTGCTTATCCTTATAATGGGATAGTCATCACAGATAGATACAAACAGAAAAATCACAGTCTTGTCTAAGTAAAACAAGATATTTGCAAAATAGCCCCTGACCTTAGCGTGGTTGGAGGTGAAACTTTGAAAGATAATGAAAAGATCCCAATTTCACCCACAGAAGCATAATGTAATCATTTTCTACGTCTGTTTGGAAAATTTGGTTTCTTCTCTGAATATGGCAAGGAAGTTTCAATTAGACACATCTATAGTTTTGGATCCGTTATAGGAACACTGTTAGAAAAAAAAAAAACTGGACAACAGAATTCTTTTCACATAGGCCAGTCTACCGTTCTGGCCACTACTGAGCTGCATCTAATTCAAATCTCTGACAAGACAAAGATATAAGTGTTTTTGTTTGTTTGTTTGTATGTATGTATGTTTTAGCCTGAAAGGGGATCTCTAACATCGCATTTTAATTACTTTTCCAGTTATTCCTCTATTTTTAGAGGTTTTGTGAACAACAGAAAGAAGATGTTCCAAAAACTTCAGAAAGAAAAAAAGCATGATCTTATTTGTATTTTTTCATCGGTGTTGACAAGGCTGTAAAATTTCAGAACATTGTTTTCAAATTTACTATATGTGTTACTATAGATACTAACCTTCTTATACTTCCAAATGTCTGTGCATGACCTAAAAATCTTCCAAAATCTATGTGGAACATGTGGCCAGAATTTGTCAGCATTATGTTGTCATTGTGTCGGTCACAGACTCCCAGAATGAAGGTGACAACACACCAGCCAGCACAGGAATGAAAGAAATTCCTTATTGCCTAGTTAGTAAAACAAAAGCACTTATTAGTAATATACAGAGACATATTTGATGCTAATGAAACAAAAAATTGTGGTTCTACAAATACTAAGAATGTTGCTAAAATTACAATGCAACAACAGTTTTATGCACGAGGTTTTCAACTTGTGATTTACAGACACCTGGAATTCTGTGGAAAACTTCTAAGATGAAATGTACCTAAGAAAAGCAAGCTTCTTTCTAGGAAGCTGACATTTTTTGTTCAGTAGTCTGCATCCGTATTGCAAAAGCAATTGTTTAAAAATATGATGGAAATCCATTAATTTAACAAATTGCATTGTAAAGAAAGTGGGTTATTTTACACAATTGTTCTGTACCTCCATGGGTCTTTTCTCGCCAGAACTCAACTGCATTAAATCATAATTGATCAAGTCTCACAACATCCCAGCCCAAAGCATTCAGCCCCATTTTACAGAAATGAACTGAATTAACGAAGGCTAAATCATTTTCCACACAGCATCTGCAAATCTGAATAGACTACAGGATCAAACCAAGTGTCATGCAGAGAAACCCAAGAGAATGATTAAACCCCAAACCAGTCTAGCTGTCCTGTTTGATCTAACCTACTTTTCTGATGAGCACTTTTACATAGTGGAGATTTGTACTTTCTTGGTTAGTCTGCTTCATGTAAGTAGACTGGCTTGTTCAGATCTATCCCATGAATCTCTTTACAGTACTACATTCTGACATTGCTCTTTGCCAGAAATGTGCCTACAACAGACATAGGAAAAAGTACAAGCTAATGATCTGCTCACCAGACACTCATAGGTGGATTCCAAGTTTTCTGATAAATTTGGTAAGAAGTATTTAACAACTGCAGACTTCTCCTATTAGAAGAATATACCCAATTGCTTTCACAACACACACATTCAGCATCCTCTCTGAGGGGAGAATTGTTCCCAATTCAAATCATGACCAGTCTTCTACCCTGAAGCATAAGAAATAGCCCTGTCTTTTTTTTAATCTTACCTACTACAGTTTAAGAACTGTAAATGCAGTTCTTATTTCAAAAGTCTTAATCTCCTATGCATATCAATCACAATGTGATTCATTTATATAGAAATCCAAAAACATCCTAATTTGTGATCATTATGTTTTTGGACAAAAGCTACATTAGGTAAGGTAAATCATTATTTAGGCATTCAGGATTTCCATGTAAATGTAGGGTGCCACCTGCAATGGCTGATATGGATGACAGCACTGTGGAAAACATAGGCCACAGCATGAGTCTTCGGTGAATTTTATGTCTAACTGTACTACTTACCCACTTAGATGACCTTGGATAAAACACCTAAGCTTTCTGTGATTGTGTTCACCCAACTGTAAAATGAGGATATTAAAGCTTATTCTGCATAAGCTTTTTGAGCACCTTAAATACACTATTGTATGAGTAAAAGATTGCTAAGTTAAAGAGAAAGGTTCATTCACCAGCAAGTGCAAGGTGAACGTATACTAGCAATTTTATGCATGCCCTATGCAATCAGAGCTGACTTCATTTTATATGTTTAAAAAATCAAAGAAAAATGGGTAGAAATTGGTTTTAGAATATTCTGCATTAATGGTACTTTTTACAAACAGTAGCAGCAGCAAGAAATCAGGTTTTCAATCAGTAACCAATAGCTATCTCACTTTTCAATTGAAATGTTGGTTGCACATCTACCATAATAGTGTAAACTTATAAACTTGTAAAAAAAAAGTTCGATACATATTGTTCCTGTTTAATTGAACCAAGATGATATACTAGGAATTCAAGTTGAATTGAAGCTCTTATTGAAAATATGGGTGAACAAAAACCTATGGAATAACTACAAAACACAAAAGATTATTAAACATTTATGCTATACATCTATCTGTATACTAATAAATGTTATAAAAACACTTCATTTTCAGAATGCTAAACATCAAAGCTGTCCTTTAAAATTCATTTAAAATTTTGTCTACTAATCTACCACTGGCATGGAGAAGGGATCAAAAATTGCCCCAGCAACACAAACATTAAAAAGTTTTTAACGAGCCTTAGAATATGCTCAGCCAACAAAGAATGAATAGAAACAGTTCCTTTCAAAGGGAAACCTCTGCTTCTATAAATAAAATTTCCAATTTCTTGGCTGATGCATAATGCCTGGTTTCATAAAAACAGATGCATTACATGGGATCCCACAATGTGATGTGAAAAGCATGATCTTATGTATCATATGACCAGGCAGTTTCCAAAAAACAGCTTTCTAAAACTGTGGGTATTGACATGTCATTTCCAAATACAGGAAATCCACTAAGGCTTTGCCCGGTTTATATAAAATAAAGTATTTAGAGAGCTGTGCCTAAAAAAAATATTTTGGAGCTCAAAATCTAATTTCTACTTCAGCTTCTCTTCACTTTATTAGTATATTTCAAAACATCTCTATGATGCATTATTATAGAAAATGTGTTACCATGCACCTGATCCAGAGCAGTATTTCTTTAGAAAGAGAATGGCAATTTAAGCCAATTCCCTGGCTTCTATGCATGTGACTTGCTTGTACTGAGTGTGAGTCATTTGTTTTTGCTGCTTACTGTCATTATGGTTTCTTGTTTCCCATGGTAAAGGATGAAATGTATAACAGGGTTCATTATGATGTTACCTCTTGGTAACTTGATTCCAGATGATGGTGATGACGGAACCATTTTTTAATTGTGTTTTCTTTCAATGGTCCTATCAGTCCGGATTCCCTGTGGATCTTGGCTAGCGTGGTAGCATCTGGCACCATCTGTACCAATCCTAATCAGATACAAAAGAGGTCACATGAGAAGCCCACAACTTTAAAAAGATATGAAGACCATTTGCATATTTTGGGATCATTCCATGCAGAAAAAATACATGCTTAAAGCTCATAAAATAATGAATGTAATTAAGAAGATAGAATTTTATTTCTTCTTTGTCTTAGGAAACTAAAACCAAAGGACAGTTAGTGAAAAGTGGCAGTTCCATGAATGAGAAATAAAAACACCAGTACCAATGTCATATACATAACTGCCTCACGGTACCAACAAGGTCAACAATGTAACATGATTCAAAATGTGTAGAACATGTACACAAACAACAAAAATCTATTAAAAAAATCAGGTCAGATATTTACTATGAAATATAAAGTTATTTGGTATGTGTTTATTGTCAAGAATGCTACAGACATTTTTCTGCAGTATATTATACTGATCACAGCTGGGAGACAGGATACTAGATAGTGCAGAAATTAGTCTGATCCAAGGTGGCATATACTGGGTCTCTGAAATGTAGAAAGAAGCCAAGCATTTTGTAATGCTTCACTTGAATCCTATTTCTCTACTGCATGTACTTAATTCCTTTTCTGGAACTGAGACCTGGCTTGCCAGCCTTCTGTCTCTGCTCCTGTATGTGGTACCCTGGCACCTCATCTTGCAGCTCTGCATTACAAGAAGGACTTGTAGTTGGTGACAGGCTCCTCTACAATACCTTGCCTGGAAAGTGGCATCCTACCAGTGCTTTATCTGCTTTTCACATCTGTGTCTGCTTGAGACTCAGATGATTTCTGTGTTCCCATGACTAAACAATTATCATCTCCCGTCCCCCTTGTGTGGAAAAGGTGGACCATGGAGCAAGTTGATAGCCCAGGACTTGGAAGACCTGTGTATACGTGTGTACTTTAGCACTCGTCCTGTATGACCACAGGCAGTCACTTGGTCCTTTTATCCTTAAGCATTAACTGTAAATCAGCTATATTAAGACTACTGTAATTCATAAGGAAAGACATTGTGAGTAAAATCTGAGAGACAATGGGAAGTTTTCTGCTACTATGGTGCTGAAAGGAAGAGACCATCAGACAGAATATTATTTGCAGATGTTCCCTGTATCTTTCTTGGCAAAAATCAAATTAAGTGCTTGTATATCAGAGAGACTATAACACTATGTTCAGAAATAATATTCTTTGTGTCATTTGCCTTTGAAGCAGAAGCCTTCAGGCTTTGACTCCCATCTCTGCAAAGAAGGGAGAAGTCTTTTTCAGGTCACCTTAACCACCTGCCATGTGCATGAAATCATCTATACTTCCTCCTAGAGCCTCTTTGGATCATTCATCCTNATCTGAAAACATCAGTTTCTGTTTGTGCAAGGACTATTTCCAGTAAAACATTTGGAGAGTCGGTGAAAAATAGTAAGCTTATTGCTGTCAGTAAATTTCTTTAGCAAGCAATTGGATTCCCTGCTACAGCTCTGCTATAACAACCATAAAAGAGAGAAATAAAGCTTTCAGATGAGTCAGGCTTGCCCTAAGCAGCATAAATTGCAAGAGTAATATTTCAAATTCAACATTGCAAAGCTGTCATCACTTGTCTACAGGTACCTTCTGTAGCCACATGCTTCTAGGTTCGTTTAAGCATCTACGTGGGATCATACCGGATTAAAACTATAGCAGCGATGGCCAATTTTCTCTAAGGCCCTCTTTTTATGCGTGAAGTTACTTTTAAGAATCTGGTGCAAGCTGATGGTATTGAAGCTTTTGGAAAATTCTAGCCTAGGTTGCCACAAAATTCAATGAGTTTGGTTGTACTTCTAGAAAGCAATGAACAGTCAGGATTATGCAGGTGTAAAATTTAGGGCCTAAGTAACCAAAGTTCTAAGCATTTTTTTTTTTTTTAAGAGGAAAGATGAATAGGACACCCATGAAAATAAAAGTTGAAGGGATGATATTTCTGTACTGCTGTTTACATGAGATATGAATAATGTGATAGGGGTAACCTTTGTAATGTAAAACTGACCTTGGCCTTTTCCTGTAGATAAACACCTATAAATTATCATTTGCATATCCAGTCCCTCTTGGAGCCAAATGTTGTCCATCACTCGAATAATTTGCAGAACCAGCATATCTTGACGTAGATCATCGCCTATCTGTTAAAATAGTACAAGAAATCCAAGCTTCACCTTCAATACCACACAGACATAACTTCATATTTTATTTGGACTTTTTCCACACCAAAATAGCTACATTCATTTTACAGTAAGCCCTTCTTGTTTTTCTTCAAATTTGCTACTTATCTTTCTGTGTCAGGAAGAGGACAGAGTAGATGGTACACATAGGCAGCAACAGTTTTGGCAGCCATAGAAATGGTAGCAAATGCTCTCTGATTAACTGCAGCCTTTCTGCTTATTATTCCTATGCAATTATTAGAGTTTGAAAATTAAATCCGGAGGTAGGATCCTAAATTAGCTACATTTTAAAGTCTGCCTAATGCTAGATCCCTTTTCACAAATGACAGCATTTGACCTAATGTTAAGCTTCAGAACTTGGAATTTGCAGCAGGCTGAAGGGGAATCTTATCATCAATTTATATTTTATCCATGACATGATTCATATTCAGTTTCAAACAGTGCTGTAGTGTTGACTGCTCTCCCCAAGCAGTCTGTTAAACAATAATCTTAGTGAAATGGGGTTGTAATTGTAGTCACAAGAGGTAATGAAGAGATTATCTTCAACCATGGCTGGGTAAATAGCCTGTGAACACAAAAGCCCTGCTTTTTTTGTCCCCCCCTCCCCATCTAAAACACATGTGAATTGCTGGTATTTTTAAGTGTTTGCTCTTTCGCTATGTTCTTTTTACATAAGCATTCCAAACTACAGACATTTACTGCCATTAAATGAGTACTTGAGGAGACAAACTTATCTTTAAAAATAATAATAATAAAAAATCTGTTTCTTTCATTTGAAGGTAATCTTGACTTCAATTAATTCTTCTCAGAACTTAGACCTTTACTCTCTCCACTTACTGCTCTCCTACCCTCACATACACAGTTAGTAGACAATTTAGTACAATAACAGTGCTTATTATTTTATGTATGCATTATTATTATGAATGAACAATTGAACTACAGTTCAAATAAAAGATACCTTAATACAAGGGGTTGCTGACAGGAAAAGGTGATGTCAATTATAATACTCCTACAGCAGCTGGGCAATTGGTGGTTCTAGAACATTACCAGGCAGGGCAAATACCATCTAGGTAGAACTAGCACAAATGTTTAAATGCCCCATGGGAAAGCATTTGCTCAGCTAAGTAAGAACCTTCCTATTTAACATTGATTCTCAGATGAAGCAGCTTTCTAAATGTTCAGAAAACAAAACATTGCTAGCCTCCCCCTAGCATGCCTGGATAGCATACTTATAATTCCTGAGAATCATAGCTGCTCTAAAACCCAATTTCATTCAGGACAGCTTGCTTTTTATATATATATATTTATTTTTATCGACTTTTAGGCTTCTGTTTTGGAACATGACACTGCAAAAGATCTAGGAATAATGTCTTTGTCTGGCAACATCAACCACTTTGTATCCATCAGACATTTTATCATCTTCAGTGTTCTTCATCTAAAACCAACATCCATTGTTATGGAAGACTTCTACTCTTTTGAGAGAAGCAATTTTAGATTGTATGTATTGTCTTTTGCTGATGGACACAGCACTGTCCTGAATTCTGAAGCTTTGAAGTTGACGACTGGAAAATAAACTAGAGAAACTTTGAATTAGTTCCAACTAACTGTACTGAGATAGAGCTCCTTTGCTGTCCCTTCGGCATCCCCCTTCCTCAGCCCATTACCCCATGCTGGCTGATAGGGTTGGAATTAGGCTCTCTCCAGCAAATTCAGTCGTTAACACTCCAGTATTTTGATTTGTGAGAGTTGTATGGACAAGGTTACAGGATTCAGTTGTACTGAACAATCCCTTCTCCAGGACTTTTCCTCTGACTTCAGTGTGGTAAATAAACTAATACAAACTTCATATTTTAGCCTGTTTTTCTCCACTAAGGAAAAAGAAATGCAAGAAGTCATTTGATTCTCTACTGTTCAAAATACTGAGTACTTCAGTGTATTTTCTCAGCATATTCCAATGGAAGTTCTAGTGTCAAAAATAACTGTGAAAAGTGAACAACGGAGCCAAAACAAACATTCTCAGGCTCTAGATTTAAAACATAAATCAGTTGAATTTCATATCAACCTTTTACAAAAGGAAGTGAGGATTAGAGGAGCAACTTACCTTAAAAATAATATTGATGTTTCCACTTGGAGCATTTGCATTGATGAAGGAGATTTTTAATGGAAAAGCATTGGATGTAAAATATGAGCATGACTTCAGGGAAAAAAAGGTGAGAAAGACAACAGTGTCACATATACAAAACAGAAGGTTAATATAAAAACTCCAAAAGAAGGTACCATCTTTAAATACTTCTCAGTATCTCTGATAACAAAAATAAATAAATCTTCATATTATTGGCTGTTTAATTGGGTCAGGAAAATGAGAAACACTTTTTCCACTGACAATTTGTTCCACTCTGTAATCAGATTATATGAACAGATAATATTTTCCATACTGTTTTTAATTTTATCCTGGTCCTATTAATGCTAACATTTGGCTGGGATCGAGTGGACAAAAATACATAAGACTGATCTAACCAGAATCTGCAAAGCATTGAAAAGCCTTTGGCCCTTTTTTTTTTTTTTTCCTGCAAAACAATTGCCAGGTCATACAATCTTAATGGAAGCAAAGAACTTGTTAATTTCAGTGGTCACCTAAGTCTGGCTGAGGATACGGGAAGTTCTGAAAATCACAATCTATTTTATGTGGAATTTATCTTAATTAAACATACACTCTGACCTCTCATGCCCTGTAGCTCCTTCCACCTAAAGATCTGAAAGGGCTTTAAAAAGCAATAATGAGCCAAGCATTCCAAATCCTGTGTGAGTTAGGCTAATATTATTATCATCATTATTAAAAGGGGGAAAAAAAAACAACAACACAACCAAAGACAATGGTAAATTAATGGCCTGGTTTCTAGAGATAACGAGCACCCCACAGCAGCTACTGCTATGCTTACTTGATGGAGTGAAATGGGGGCTAATTTGAACAAAAACACTACTAGACACAGCTGTCTTTTGCTTTTCATCTAAATATCTCAAAGCATGGCACAACACACATTCAAGTATTGTCTTAGCCACACCATACCCCTGCAACATGCGATTGCTATTATTGATGATGAAATATCTGAACCCCTATGGAATTTTGACAATTGAAATGTCTGAATCAGTACTTGAAAGGTTACTGTAATATAATGCTTTAGTGCTAGAGCTGGGCTGCTAGTAAAATCAATAGACGATATCAAAATTAATTAAATTTGAGGTTACTATAAGCATTAAAAAATGCTAGTTTGCATGCTTGTACTGACATACAGCTGAGTCAAAAAGATGCAGATACTTATAGTATGATAATGGCTTATAATGATAGAAGAAAAATGAAAAAAAGTCTCTCTTCAGATACTTATATTTAAACACTTTGTATCTGTCCAGCCAAGCTTGTGCTATATAAATAGCATGACTGTATGGTGAGATACCTTCCCATTAGTCATTATTTCCAAAAAGCCTGAAAGCAGTGAGAAGCAGCAGGCTTCAAATTCTTCTGACTTACATCATCCACAATTGGCCCAAACCTGCGGGTGCTGGAAGACCTCTGTTCTCTGAGAGATCAAGGCTGAATAGCAATTACTTGGAGAATCACAGGTCAAAGACAATTGAAGGAATCAGCACCTCTTAGAATCAGGTCCACTCTGGATAATGAGCCAGAGAGAACAAAAATAGAGCACAAATTGCTGTAATTAGACAGCTACAACCAATTATATATACAGGTCTTCAAGTTTGTTTTTCCTTGCTGCTAGATACCTTTTCCTTTTCCAGAGCTGGAAAAGCTTATTTCTGGCATAATATTGATTATGAAAACATTCTAAACAAAGAATAATTGTGTCTTAGTACTGTGGTCAAAGTCAAGTAATGCTAAACAGCATTAAGGTTTCCTTTATTTACAAGACACTTTTAATAGGAGTTGTAGACACATGTGACTTACTGTAAATATTTAATATTTTAGCAATTCTCAGCCATGTGCCTAGTCCTACCCAAGCAAAAGGAGAGCTAGATCTAGATCTTTAGCTGCTCCCATCTGTGACAGCGGAGAGTCTTGGATGAGAAAAAACTGCCGCCAAGAGCTACGTGGGCAGAACAGAACCCAAGTCTCAGTTTCAGGGGAGCCAGGTGCCCTTGCCAATCCTGACAGCACAGCAGGGCGTCTGAGCTGGAAGCAAGCTGCTGAGAGTTTGAAGTATGTGCTGCTGCTGCACAAGGTGAGATATACAAGCAACACCCACCCCAGCAGTCCCCTTCACCTCTACCTCCTACAAAGGTCCCCGGTTTCAAGGGGATTAGGTGGGATGTCAGTTTAGTAGATGACTCATGCTTAATACCATTAGGTTTATTTCGCAGTCAATGCAGCCATTCATTCCCTCTCCCCCTTTATATTTAAAAAAAAAAGAAAAAAGAAAAGGTAATCCATCACATGAGCTAGACTTACATCTGCTTCTATGCCTTGCACAATAAGTGCAGGATTCAGGGGAAGTCGACAAAACTTTACCTCCTGGAAGAACTGCTGAAGTTTGCTGAGTTCCATCTTTAACACCTCCTGCAACATGTGAATCGTTATGGTAGCATGAAAGAATAAAACAGGAGTTTTTAAGGTGATGACTATGTTGCTATATTTTAATTAAACATTCAATTTTAAGTAATTAAAAATTACACAGGCAGATAGTGATAGGACAAGGGGGAATGGTTTTAAACTAAAAGTGGGGAGATTTAGACTAGATGTTAGGAGGGAATTCTTCACTCAGAGGGTGGTGAGGCACTGGAACGGGTTGCCCGGAGAAGCTGTGGATGCCCCATCCCTGGAGGTGTTCAAGGCCAGGTTGGATGGGGAGCTGAGCAACCTGATCTAGTGGGAGGTGTCCCTGCCTATGGCAGGGGGGTTGGAACAAGATGGTCTTTAAGGTCCTTTCCAACCGAAGCCATTCTATGATTCTATGAGTCCAATTCCTGGAACTAGTAGTATCCATGTAACCTTATTACAGCTAATAAGTTCACACTGAGGTACAGTTATTAAAAATAAAAACTGTAATTTTACTCCATCTTAATGCTTTTACTACCTAGGTGCTCTACCACTTCATGCTGTCATGTAGGTTCAGATTCAACACCCTTCATTAGGGGCTGATTAGCCCTGCACCTGCTCTGCTGCATCTCATGTCTGTTTTGCCTTTCTGGACTTCACAATTTGTTGCCCCAACACTGTGATCTCCCTCACATAACAGTAGGTGTGTTAACTGCAAGGTTTGGGAGCTCCTCAGTATCACAGTAACTACAGCCTTGAGATTAATCTTTATGATCTGAAATATGCACCAGTAATGTATAATGTATCACTACGATTTATTTTTCTTCACAAGGATTTTTCTCTTTGCAAATATTTTTTTTCTTTTTACTTCCATGTTTGCTTTGCTGCTTTAAGTAGCAACACAGAGTATTCTGAAGAATCCTTTGAAAATCTTTGAATCCTTAACAAGGCAAAAAGAATTCACGATACCTTTCATGATAACTAGCAGTGGCAAGCATATTTTTATTTGGCTTTCTGGCTTGCCTCGCTGAGATCTCAGCAAGAAAGTGTTTTACACATCAGGTAAGTAACAAAAGCTGCCTTGGAAAATTAACAGATTGAATTGGAAACGTACCCATGCAATATAAAAGCTGTACCCACTGTAGAAGACTACAAGCCTTCTACTGACAAGAATTCTGCTGTATTTGAGATATTAAGTACAGGCCACTTCGGCTGTCTTTGTTAAGAATGTTCAGCATGTCAATGACAACTCTCAGCAAAGTTTTCAAGAAACACTGTACCTCTACAGGAGACATATTTTGGGATGAGATGTTGAATGCAAGTGTTCCTATCAGGACAACGTTACCCAGCTTTGTTGTCATTGTTTCTGACCACCTCCAAATCTAGCTAAGAAACTACGGGTGAAGGAATTTAAATGGGTTAAAAGATCTGTTGACCTCAAGAGCAATAATGGTAAGAGCAGGACAATTAAAAACATGTATTTTCCTTGTTTTCAGAGCAGCACAAAATTTTTTAAAATGTTAGTCAAAACTTAGGCTTATTTAAATAACAGGCATTATAAGCAAGAGGTGTCACCTTGGAAAAAGTAAAATGACATGGAGAAACTAAGATGGAAGGGGAGGTATTTTTTTAACAAACCTTTCTTTTTGGGTCACTGGCAGCTTTTACTTTTTCGGCAATGTCTTCCAAAATTCTGATAAGTTTCCCCTCCTTAGAAAACTCATTGTTCAGGGTTTTTCCAGCAGAGAATTGGAGAGCAGCCAGTAATTTCTGATACCAGATTTTGAAATGAACTTCGTTCTGTGCATTCTTCAACAGCCTGAAGGGAGGAGGGAAAAAAAAAAAAAAAAAAGAAAGAAATCCATGTATCTAAAACTGATTTTTATTTTACATCACTTCTAGCAGGAGCAATAAATGTACTCCAGACTAATCAGTATTTGGTGACTTTGGGCAGCTTAGCAACAGAGAATGAAAAAAAAATGTTTATTTGTTGGCAGTACTCAGGTCCCATTTGAGAACTAATGAGATTCCAAATGTGTTGAATCAATAGGAACCTGCCATTTCTTATTGTCATTCATAGTGCACTGCTTATATTGCTCCTTTTTTTCTGCAAGGAAAGTTTACAAAGTGAAAATAAGTTGTATTTTTTTGCAGTCCAGTTTTAAGTGCATATCCCTAACTCCATTTTTTTCTTCTGCCAATACACTTATACAATCAAGCATATCTTTCAGCTACAAGGTGCATTTAAAGACCATTTTAGTTTCAGTGGTATCATCAGTTCCAGAAGCTTTCACTATTTTAAGTTGAGGAGACATTTCTGAAATTGGCAATACTTCTGAAATGAGCCCACTTTATTCCTTTCTTTACTGATAGGTGTTGGTCTAGAGCAAAAATATAGCTTTTAGTTTTACTGAAGTTTGTAAAAGCTTTGGAACTGGAGTTATTCTCTACATAAAAGTCAGATGCAAAACCAAAAACACACTTCTTTTTTTCACAGTTTACCATGCAGTATTCTCTAATGATAAGTTCATTTGTGCCAGTAAAGCTGTGGGTTTTAGGTTTTTGTAGTTGAATTGATCACTGAGGATTTTTTCCTTGATGAGGGCCAGAGTTGTTGTACACCTTTGATTTATTTTTGTAAGTGTAATAGAATCACCAACTTTATATTGCCACTAACATCCTGCCCATTACATGGGATTTCCCTTTCCCTGAAGGACTGATGGACTGCTCTTTGCTTTTTTTCTGAACATCCCTCCCTACAAATTCATTCTTAAGAACATTCCAAACCTTAAATTCCTCATAAATGCCTGAATCTTAATGCAGTTTCTCTTACCTGAGGAGGTTACTCAAACCTAACAAATAATGCTAATTTTCACAGGACAGAAATCAGAGATGTTGACTTTATAAGCACATCACTTCTGAATATGTCACATAACAAAAAGCAAGCACAAGATATATCAAGCACTGATATTTAAAGGCAAAAATTTTTAATAACAATAGACTGTGACTTCTCTGAATCATATATAAGGCGTTACAATATTGCTACTACAGCTCAACCATCTTTTGGTAATGAGGGATTCCTGTCACCTTTCATAAGGCAATGATCTTTCTAGGTCCTCTTTTCCTATATAATTCGATGCAGAATAAGATCACCTATTGGTTTCTGAAAAGCCTTTCCAGTTACACAAAAACTGTGAACTGTAAGTACTGAAAATCTTAAAAGAATGTGTTGTGTTTCTATCAGAAATGCCTAGACATGAAAGGGAAGAGATATGAGAAATTTATCATCAGCACTCTGCAGAAGAGATTAAAATGACATTTCTTTCTGTAGTTTGGTAAAAATAAATAATTGCTTTTTGGATCGGACAGAAATACAAACCATCTTTGCAGTGCCTAGTGGAAAGCAAACCCCAGCACATAGAGACAGCTGTATTCTTACCCTGAACTCTCCACAGACTGAAGATGGCTGAGAGCACGAGCATATATGGCGGCTGATAAACTAATTCTTCCAGATTTCAAGCACATTAAGTCCAAGTTTCCAAAGGATAGAATTCTTTTGCTTAAATGTACATATCTTGTGCCACTTTAGATGTCCTAGAACATCCCATTTGGCCTCCAGCTGCTATCTTGGAAGGGCATGGGTCCACCAGAGGCAATACCTCATATTTGCCAAACCCATGCAGATGTCTCAGACGCCCTATGCTGTGTAAAATGGACTAAGTTTAGGCCACTGAATCCTACTCTGTAGCGGTCTTTCTAGCTCAGCTGTAGGCAGACAAGGCAATTTAAAATAAAAACATACTCTGTCCATTTCAACAGCAAGTCAGGATAGGCTTGGTGGTTATTTTTTAAAGAAAAGCATTACTGGTTCAGTCTGAATTATCAAACAGGGGAATTTTAGTTTATTGAAGCAGAGCCCAGCTTAGCCTCAGTCCAGCTAAACAGCTTGCATTTCCCTTGGAGCACAGGCAGAATGAACTTGTTCATTTCTGCCCCACAAAGGTAAGTGCAGGTGCACCTAAGCAAAGACTATATCACTGTGATCTATATTTTGAACTGGCCAGATTATACCAATGCAGAATCTTCTGTATGCATTTATACTTGCATTGGAATCAGCTCCTGAACATTTAAATCACATTCATTCACCTAGTGCATTTTTCACAGTACATATTTGTAGAATCCAGAGACACTACCTTTTCATGTTTGAGATATTCCTTTTATCCTCTTGGATATACAGAACATTAAAACAACTTTTATTTCCTTAAAATGGAAGGCTTAGGATTTCACATACGGGAAGCAAAATAGCACAAGCAAAATGTTTTCCTATCTTAAACAGAGCTATTCCCCACAGAAGGTGGATCAACCTAGCAAATCCATTTTGTGATTATTCTTACGGCTAATTATTCACATAAAATAAGCCTGGATAAATTTTAGTACATACACATGCTTTATAAATATTTTTTTTCAATCTAAGAAAATATTATGGGCCAGATTCAGATAGTTTGTGCATAAGGTGTACAGGAGGACAGAGGATGGACACAGTCTGAATCCTCTTAGACACATTTCTTGAGCACAGGCCATGGGCGAAGTTGAAGCAGTCATCATGATCTCACTGTTAAAATCCATTTCCTGCCAGCTGCAGCCCGGCACACACTCCACAGTCTGAACCCACACGGCAGCTTTTGACAGTCCATGTGCTTCCCCAGCAACCTCATGAGGGACTTCACCTCAGTGCTCTGCACTCAAAATATGTCCATCGACTGCAGTACAGGCAGTGCAACTCTCTTCCGCCTGCCCACTGGGGTAGGTATGCTTTTAAAAGCCTGTAGACCTCAATTTGCAAAATGATTTGAATTAACCGGGTCTGACTTTTATACTCATTTCATAAAAGTAAGTCCCAAGGAGGACACAAAGGCCAGCTTTTAATGTGATGACTCATTATAGGCTTTGCTGAAATGTTTACTCAACAACTGAACAAATATGCAGTTGTAATTCTGTCTTCCCAGTTTCCTGGCCCACACATCTCCACCCTGCCATTGCAAAAGCTCAGCAGCGATAGGGAAGTCTGTAACTTCTGAAGTCGCAGGATGGAGAAATACTCAAGACACTAATGAAAATTTCAAGTTAGGACTGGATGCCTATCTGTGACAGAGAAAGACTACATTGGAATGATTAAAACTCAAGGCTGTCAGTAAGGAAATATGTGAAGCTTTTTTTTCTGACAATTTTCACAGCATTCTGCAATGAACTCAATATAAAATCCTGCTTTTTGCCAGGCCTAGATAGAGGATCTTGCTCCTAACAACAGAGAGACTTCCTCACTTTTCAGGGTCCCTTCTGACTTGGGACAAATGCCCTTGTTCTCAACAAGGCCAGGGGAATTCAGATGCACTGTCCAGAGGTCACTTTCTGGGAAATAGCATAACAGGGCTGGAAACAGAAGGACGCTGACCTGAGAGTTAGCAATGAAGCCAACTAGACTGCCTATGCTTAGTGGCAGTCAGAGGGTCCAAGTCAGATGCTGGGGTGCCCTGAGAGTTGCCCCTAACATTCTTCTGCAAGCAACTGCTTCTCTTCCTTTCCGCATTCACCCACCCCACACCTGCAAGGTGGCACAAACCCCCTTTTCTGCAGAATTGTGTATTTGTGTTTTCCAGGAAGAGAAAAGCAAGAGTGCTGGAGAAATTTTTGCCACAGGGCAGAATGGAAGGTGGGACTGAATCATGTTGAGGTGGCTCCTGTGTCAGAGAAGAAGAAACAATGCTAAAACCAGCAGCTATGGAGAAAAGAGAAATGAACAAGAGAAGAGAAGAGAAGAGAAGAGAAGAGAAGAGAAGAGAAGAGAAGAGAAGAGAAGAGAAGAGAAGAGAAGAGAAGAGAAGAGAAGAGAAGAGAAGAGAGAAAAGAAAAGAAAAGAAAAGAAAAGAAAAGAAAAGAAAAGAAAAGAAAAGAAAAGAAAAGAAAAGAAAAGAAAAGAAAAGAAAGAAAAGAAAAGAAAAGAAAAGAAAAGAAAAGCTCTAATGGCTTTGCAGCAGGCACAGTCTGCTCGCTGGGTTGGAGCTGGCAGACAGGTGAAAGAGTGAGGCTGCTCAGGCAACTCTGCTGCTTGAACATCTGTTCCTTGTCTCCTTCAGAAATGAGAGCATGGTGAACCAGAAAGTAACCCATGATAGGACAGATTAGCTTGCAGGTAGCCTGTTAGACCACACTGTAGCAAAAGAAAACCAAGATGTGATGTCAAAGTCAGAGCACTGACTCTAGTTAATTCCTGTTTCCAAGTTGTGTCTGGTACTTATTACACAAAAGCTGTACCCACCAGCACACACACTGCTCACACTTTGCTCAAGGCATTTTGTATTCAGAGAAATATCATGAAAATGAGGTGCCTTAGGGCTTCAGGGGCAGTGCTGAGGCCTTTATTGTCATTGGTCAACTTTTGGTAAACTTGACCAAGGAAGGCAATATGCTTTGTTGCAGAAGCATATTTATGCTTGTTTTCTGTTTCACTTAGCTGGAGGCAGGACGACTCACAGAGGGAGACAACATTAGTACAGGACTTCTGCTCATTATAGCAATAGTTATTTTTAAATGTTTTTCTGCAGCCCTTCATATCAAAGACTAGCACACAAACTGCATTCTCTACGGCTGCACAGCCTCCATATCTAAGGTTGCCATCTAACATGATTTTCATTAGACATCCTGAAATACTCCCAACCTCTCCTTACTGCTTTATAGTGCCGTGGAGCAATGGCACACACCCGGAGCATATGAAGGATTTAATTTTCATATCCTTGAAGAAAACATTTTACTGTTTGTGCTCTTAAACAGGAGAGTAAATAACAGAGGTAGTTTGCCAGAGGGGTTGAGCTTGGGCTTTACAGATTCTTAAATCCCACTGCAAATTACTCACAGACACAAGGATAAGAGAGATGAGAAAAACGTGCAGTTGAAATTTAGTACCTCCATCAAGCCAGTGAAGGGCCATAAGGATGAGTAGACAATTGCTGCTATTAATTACCCAGTTGCAAACAAGACCCTTCTTAGTTTTCTCTTTTATCTCCCCAAGGTTACGTTGCACAAGTTTTTACTTCCCTACTAGTCATAACAGTAATAACTCCTCTGATAGACACATCAACATAGCAAATACTGCACAGACACTGTGAACTCCAAAGAATTCCAAATACTTTTAACAAGTACCCATCATCCTCCATCTCCTACTCCCACAGCTCCCCTGCTCCTCTGCAGCGTACAGCTAAGTGTACAGAATTAATCTTTTTCACTTGCTAGCTGGTCCTCTCAGGCACAGTCTCTTCAGAAACAGCCAAACTCTAATGCAGCAGAGTGCCAAGCTGGCAAATATGACTGTGGCTTTTCTGATGACTTTGTCGGTGCCTAGGACAGATGATTGAACTTGCTGATGCTCCCAGGAACTTGCCTGTAGGATGGCAGCTATTGCTTCAGAGAACAGAAAAGAACACTTGCACTTATTGCAATGCAATCTCTGTTCCCAGCCTCCTTCACAACCTCTGTGAGATGAGCATTCCTTCACTGGACAGCAAAATTTGATTTCATTTACCCTGCTGGAAAGCCTTAAGGTGGCTCTGTTCTCATGGTCCTTTGTTATATAAGAGAAATGTACAGGCTATCTCCATCAACTTCCTTTAAAAATAGATACAGAGTAACACCTGTCCTTTCAAATTAACCTCAACATTTAAGAAGGTTTGATTTATGTACTACAATTCAGAAAAAAAAAACAGAAAACGATAGTACTATCCTGTGTATTATACCTATTGTGGCATAGAAATCAGCAAAGCTACAGATGTAAAAACAAATGAATAACCAAGAAGCAAAAAATGCCTAACATACTGAGAACAATGCAATTTCTGCAAAGAAGAAAAGGGGAGCAAAGTCAAGAAGGCAGAAGAGTTAATGTACAACCAGGATGGAAGGGTCATAGCAGCTCTCCCAAATGACTGTGGAACCACACATTGTCTATAGTTTTACAGAAACACAATGAGAGGTCATCTACTTGACTGGAAGGACCAAGACTGAACTCCCATTCACTCTCCCTTTCCTTGAACAAGTACAAAGCCAGAAAACTGGCAGAACACTAGCTCCTCTGCTGATCTTTCTTCTCTCCTTTGTTCTCATTCTAGAAAAAGAAGAGGATGAAAGTTTACATTTCTTCAGGAGACTAAGTGAAGCATGGAGCACTATTTTATCTTTCTAACGAAGTAAATCTCCAGGACGGAAGAGCAGCATTTGTTTAGAAGCCTGCAGCACCAGTCCACTTTTGGCTCTTCACACCTCTCGCACAAGCAACCTGCAAGTCAGTCTCACCTGCTGCTTCTCATGTAACAGAACTGCTTTTGTGGACTCATTTTTCAAAACATTAGCCTTGAATAGAAAATACTTCTGCTTAAAGTGAATTTTGTTTCAAAAAGCCGTAAGACACATTCGCTTTTGCTTTTCTGATTCATTTTTTATAACATAGAACAGATGTCTAACATGTCAGTCCCCCTTAGACAACAACAAAAAGTGGCAGACATTATAAGATATGCTCCTTAGGCTTGGGAAACGGTTCTGTGGGAGCCAAGGGACTAGCTGCCTTTATTTGCTAATCTTCTCTCAAAGATCTTTATGAACAAGGCAACAGAATTTGCATCCAGACAAATCACTTGATCCAGTAAATTCAATCGAGCATATTTCCCCTACTCCCGCTGAATGCCTTAACTGTGGAATGCATGTCCTGCTGACTCACAAAAAATTAGCAGATCAGTGAAAACAAAGGCTATGCTGTGTGAATAGGTTGCCAAACCCTGCTAAGGTTGCATAGCAGAGCAATGTTTTAGTTGATACATGATATAGTTAGTTGCACACACTTCTGTACTGAGAAAAAAAACTCCAGATAAAATTGGTTGTGTTTGAAGGAGAAAGAGCATTTACCTTGAAAATTAACTGTATAAAGAATTAATAGAAGAGTATAATGGTGCACAGGTTCCACTTATCACTACCAGATAGTAGATGCTACTCACCATCTAAGCAAGAAATGATTACCCTTAGAACCTGTCTTCTGCAATTGGTTGAATGGACATGTTAATGTCAATGTAAATGCTACGAGAATTGTCTAGTAAAAAGAAGTGCCAACAGTTTCTGTTTTTCTGATCCAGGTTGTTAAAAAAAAAAAAAAGAAAAAAAATTCTTAGTCAGTTTCTTTCTAGTCTGCTCTTCTGCTTTGAGTGGGGTCTGAAAGCAGCAGAAGACCATATTTTAGTAATCCATCATCACAAACACAAAAAATACCTCCAGCAGAACACCAGCATAACAGAATGAGTAGCTGTTTCCCACAATATTTGTATACAAAGTGTCAATCCAAAGCACCACAAATGAGAATGCCTTCACCCTGAAGTGTCATTAACACTGAAAGTGACTTCCTTAAACTCAGGCTTGCAACTATAGGTTTAACTGCTCTCAACTTTTAACAGAGAAAATAGCACTATCACAGTAATGAGAATCAAAGAGAATGATAAACCTTGCCTTCCAAAAAGTGTGTTCAGAATAAAAATATAAATAAAAAAAATACATTTAACGTCTGCGTAAGGATTAGTAATGGGACAATATTATTTTCCATGTAATAAGAAATACAGCATTCAAGTCTGGCACTAAATTTGAGAAGTCTGGTTCCATCTTTGCCAGGGCTTTCTACATGCAACTAGGTATGTCCTTGTCTGTGCGTGTTTCAAATATGCAGATTTTCTCCTCTGAACAAATGCCACATTATTGTCAGAATGTCATGTAGTATCTTACCAGATTCTCTACCAGAATCAGCAGCCTGGGAGCTACAAATCATGTATCTTTGTAATAGCTTAGAGTAAATTTGCAGCACAGAAACTGAAAGAAGCCATTCATTCCAGGCATTACAGAAACTGTATTCTTCCCAGTGGGTAACTGCATTGGAAGCTTGCAATGAGTGGGATTAGATGGGATAATCACCACTAAAATAAGCAGACCCAATGGCATTAATGGGATGATGTCCAAATATGCCAGAAATTAATTGGATATAGGAAGTGACTAGGCTACTCCACTTTCAAACCATATAAATAAAATGCAAGATTAATCCAGGTTCAATGGAGTCACAGAAGGAGTTGCAAAGCTTTGAACTGAATCTGAATTTAGGCCACAATTATTACAGCAATATACTGAAGAGAATATGTCAAATGTTTTTCTTCATCTTCCTATTGTTTGGGTAGTTCATGTCTACCAAAATGGCTTTGGATAGCTTCTGTAGCTTCCTGTTAGCTTCACAGCTGGAACAAAAAAAACTCATGACACTATAAAACAGAATGCATGACACAGAACTAATTCTGTATGGCTCTACATGCACTGGGCAATCCAGATTTACAGCAAACTGCAGAATTAAACCTGAGTTACACTGAAACATTTTGGTTAACTTCACTTTAAAATGCTATATGCACACTCCCCCCCCC
>VXAA01007286.1:517805-542288 GCA_013399115.1 Anseranas semipalmata
AACTCTCTCCCCCATCCCACTGAGGGGGTGGGGGGAAGTGAGCAAGTGGCTATGTGGTGCTTGCCAGGTTAAACCACAACAATCAGATAAGCCTATCCTGGAAGACATTTCTAGACTTTCTAGCATGTGAGGACCTCTGCAGAGGACAGAATGGCCTTTCATGATGCATCTTTTAAGTTAGAGGCTTATAACATGCCATATATTTCTGCAACTCCCTTTATATTTTTAGTATAAACTTTCTGTTCTGTTGCATTTTCAAAAAAGAAAGATTCCAGTCCCAAGAAACACATTTTATTAAATCTGTTAGAAACAAGGAAGGCTGAGCTACTAGTTGCTAGTAGAAAACCTACTAGAATCAAGATACCAATTCAAACCCAAAAAACTCTAAGTAGTAAAGGATACCATATGACTGACAGATAAAACCAGGCCAGGAGAGAAAGTATGGAAGAGCTGTTTAAAAGAATATGCAAATAAGTTTTGGGTGACCGTTTAAGTATTTTAGAAGTAATTAGGAAAGAAATTTAAAGAACAACAACTAAGAAATCCCTTTAGTTTTAGCATTTCTGTTCCAGATAACATTAGCAGGGCTTATTTGCTTTTTGTTGGTGAATTTTTTCATTCCTCTGAAGGCTTCTACAGAAAACAGTGTGTGAGCACATGAAAATTAGAAAATGGCAGGGACTAGAAGAAAGTACATAAAGAGAACAAACACTATTATTAAAAAGGACATTGGGTTTTCACAATTTTCAGTTGAAAGAAAGCAATACTTTCCCTCTTCATTGTGATAAGACTTGCAAACCCTTCCCATTCCCACACACTTTAAAGAATAAACTTTGTTATCAGTTACAAAGTTCATGGTCTGACACACTAGCTATTACTTTTTGTTGATCTACTGGTAGATGAATCTGTAGAATTTACTCACAGAAAGTATACTTTAAATAATATTTATATACAGTGTCTACATGAAATTTTGCCTAAAAAAGAAACAAACTAGTAATAGGTTTAAGATGTCACAGAGACCATATGGGAATCCATATCCTACGAGAGAACAAGGGAAGGAAGAAACAAGCAACAAGTACTCTTCCATTTGAAAGCTGTGATCTAGAAGGTCCCTCCCATTCCAGAGACACTCTGTTCTCTGTTACATTAGAACAAAACATAAGAAAAAAAGGAGAACATGGGAAACTATTGATTATTTACAGGTTTAACCATCTGATTAGACTGCACTTTTATGTACAGAAAGCATGCTATACCCTACATAGTTATCCCTTGCTATTAGTCCTACTATAGCTGTCTGTTGTAGTACCTTCATATTTATTGCCAAGCAAGCTAACAAAAATTAAAGGCAGTGAAAAAAAATACAGAATTAGTTACATGCTGTTGCTTAATATGAAGAGTTGTCTATTCCTAACAATGCATACATCCCCACATAAGTTATCACTAAATTTCATGTACATTACTACAAAGCATTTTTATAAATTTACCAGTAGTATATTCAATGTATTAAAGTATAAATTTAAGTATAGATTGTTGTTTTGTTCTTACTTTATTTCTTTGCATAAGCCCATGATTGACCTCCACATTGATATACAATTACGGCCTTTTAAACTAGAAAAATAATTAAAAAATACTAAAATAATTACTGGTTGGAAAGTGAGTTTCACACATATTGATATATATCCTACCCTCTGCAGCTCAACAGATATTCTGCTAAATAATGTGAAAATCAACAATAATACTTTGAGAGTCAAAGGCTAAGGGATGCTACAACCAAAAGTACATTATCTCTGGCCAGGGTGGAGTAGGAGGAGCCTAAAGCTTGCTATTTGGGTTAATGAATTTATTTTGCCTTTCATTTTAGATAATTTGAATAGCAAAATAACCTGACAAAAATTTGCAAGTATGATTGCTCTACCCATACACAAAACATTTGCATGCTAGCAATACATCAGATATGATAACGTTTCTAACACTGTCTTTGGCTTCTCTCTGTCATGAAGAAATTTCTCTGAATAAACAAGCACACTGGTGTCATTTCCCTGGCTAGTCTACCATGCAAAGTAGATATAGTCAGAGAAAGATCTAATTCCACTAAAATTTGGCTTTTTATGAAGCCCAATAAGTGAAGTCAACAGTAAAATGCACAGGGCACCAATGTTGTGGGAAATGCACAGGGCACCAAGCAGTGCTGGGTAGGAGGGACCATCTCTATACTTTCTGCCTTAAGAAAAAAAATATTTTTCTGGCAGTGGCTTATAATCACCCTTCCCTGAAATTAGATGTAAAACTAAGAGTATAAAATCTTATTCTGCACTTCCACCTGCCAGCCTCTTCATCCCATCTTAATTGACTAAAGCAATACTGATTGTTTTTTTTTAAAATTGTCTTTTAAGCATTGGCTTCTGGGGCTTTAAGAATCAATGCACTTGCTACAAGTACTGGATGCAAGATTGCTACTGAATTTATCTGTGAAATGTACCATGATTGTGTTTCCAATTTATGAATGTTATTCCTTTCCACAGAATAAATGAGCACGGTATCATTTGGCTGCCTTGAGATATGCCTGCAAAGTTGAAGAGCATAAGCAGAAGGAGGGATGCCCGAAGAACAAGAAACATCTACTAAACTGTACATTTAACTGTGTAGCAAACAATTTAGAAGTTTCAGAATGTTGCAAAGAGAGCTCTAACTCTGATGTAGGATAACGAGGCTTGATCAGATGGGTCATGATACCTCTCCCTAAGCTCTCTGATGTTGCCTTCTAACCCACACAATGAGTTAGCACCTCCAATAGTTTTGATTTCTTTATCCTTGCAAATGTGAACTTGAGCATAAGCATTGAGACAGATGCTTCTTCTTTGCTCTGAGAATGGTAATTTAGAGTTCCCAGCCCAAGGCTTGCAAAAGTGACTTGTGATTTTGAGTACCCTCCCTAAACTATGCAAAGAGCTAGCATATTCCTGCAGGAGTTCAGCTTCTCTTTTAGACACCACAAACTGAAGTTCCAGCAAAGGAAGCATCCAACATTCTGAGTGACTGGAAACTCTTGATCTCTTTTATGGTGCTACTCACAATATGATATCATTTTTATGTGTCACAACTTACAACATAGAGCTGAACTGTGGATCTCATTGCTACAGGATGTCCTGGAAGCTCAATGTTTACATGGAATCAATTTTTATTTGGAAAAAAAAATCAAAGAAAAATGTACGAGGGCTATTAAACTTAAAAACCTCTCTGAGCTGCAGATTACTGGAAGACAGGAGAGTAGCACAATGTCATTATGTTTGGTCCATTCTTGTTGTCTTCCCTAGGCATCTTTTGTTGGTCACTGTCAGAGACAGGATGCACTAGACTGATTTTTGGTCTATTTGGTGCAGCTGCTCCTGCATTTTTGCATTATGTTAACAAAACATATGCACAAAGATCAGCCTAATTTATTTTACTTACCTATGACATGATAGTGACACAGGTCCTTAAAATAGACATATAAAGAGTGTTTCTTTTATATTCTGCTCATGTTTTATATGAACATGGATCTTTCAGCTGTGTCTCAGTAATCAGAAGAAATCAGAGAGCTGTTTTGTTAATTGATACAAGTCAGGAACTGAGTTGATGAACTGTCAGAGCCAAGCATAATACAGGACAGAGATGAATGAACCTTCAAAAACAGCTCAGTTATGGAGCCTACAATCCAAAGAGTCAGTGATGGTAATGGTGAAGGGAGGTTGGACTGTATCCAGTGCTATTTTACTTTTCAAAATGATCAAAATCTGAGGAAAAGAGAACCAAGAGAAGAAACCTCAGAAGTGCTTTTATACAGAAAGTACTTCTCTCCTGAAACCCACTCTCTCAATTTGTGTATACATGTCTCTCAGCAGTTGAATCATGTGACCTAGATGTCTTTGAAATCAGAAATCTTTAATAAATGTAATCCCTCTGTTTCTGAGGGTTAGCTTCCCAGTTGTTCGTGCACTTACAAAATACTGGGGATATGTGGAGGACAGAATTCTTTTCTTTTCTTTTTTTTTAAAAGATTTGTACCAGATCCAGAACTTCTTTTCATAGTGTTAGTCTGAAGCAAAAAACAGGTTGATGTTATCTTTGGTGAGAAAGAAACTATAGTGACAAACCAACTAAGGTCCTGATCAGAAGCCCTTGTTTTTTGGCACCACTGCAGGTGCCAGCCATACCCAACAGTTGCACTGGGAGAGACAAAGTGATGACATCTTCTTGCCTTTCCATGCCAGCATTCTTTGCCAGAATGAAGGGCATGTATGCAGCATTCACTACACACTGAGAAGCTTTGTGACAGGCTGACTCATATTAAATATCCTGTGAAGCACCTGACAGGGCTAATATTCTGCACCACACCCTGATGCAGAGCTGTTCAGGAATCTGCATCTTCAGCTGCAGATTGTTCAAGGAACAATCAAGCTCTTTGTTTGCAGAAATGCCACTCATACAGAGAATCAAAATTTCACAAAAGGTCTGATCTGAAAGCCTGGAATGCTCTGAAAAACCATCTCAAACTCTCTTGCTACTCTGGGGTATGGAAGACAACATGCTGTCCCTATACTCCTTTCTACGTGGGTATTTTATAAATTCTGATCATTTAATAATGGTAAATAAAATGCCCATAATATGTTCCAGACCCTGATCTTTCAGGATCTTTGCTTCCTTCATTCTCACTAAACGTAAGACATATATGCAAACACGTGAAACTTCTAATATTTCAGTTCAGGTATAAACCTGAGACACAGATATTCTTAGGAAATCACTTTTAGAGAGAAATATCAGTTAATAGCTAGCTTTATATTATTAAATAGCTATTTTTTAATAATGCTGAGGTGAGTGCATACAGTCTTTTCTCCTCAAGTTTCACCCTAGGTGAAATATTTTCTTTTCTAAAGGTAGTGTGTACAATATGAAACTGAGATTGCAAAGCTGGTGCAGCTTGTGCTTATCCAGACAAGCAAGGGCTTGATAAACCAAATTTGCTGAGTCATTTCACAGAATCACAGAATCACAGATTTTTCACAAATTTGCTGAGTCATTTCATCTGCAGGTTTAATGTTTTCACAGGTAGATTGTTTAATACAAAATACCTCTCAAGCTTTTAGAGGAACCATACCTGCTGACCCAGATTGTGTCCCCTGACACCTGCCATTACATCATAGGTAAGACTATCTCAAACATCAGGAAAGCTTTCCAACAGACAATCAGCTCCCAGTGTAAGAAGTGGGGGTGGAATCACAACAGAAATTACTCAAAGTGTGGGGAACTGACTTCAAAGTTTCTGCCTCAGAAAGACCGGCTACAGGTGGGACTGCACATATTTACATAGTATCACTATCTGGAAGCATAGTTCAGTCCTCCTTATCTCTCATTACTCACTTCATGTCTGCACAGTAGTTTGAAGATAGGGAGTGCTAAGTATTTGACTGATCACCTGCTACCAGAAACTGACTGAATCTGCTATACAGCATGAAATACTCTTTTCATTACCCTGAAAAATAGGAAACCTCAACCAAGAAGGCAGGGCCAGCACGTTCAACTTAAGGTTATCACAGGAGTTGCAATTGCATCTTCACTTTGACACAGGGACAGAATAGAAAGCACAGTCACTGAAACAAAGCATGATCCTATGTGGAGCAAATTGAAGCGCTGAATTAATCAGCAGCATTTGATCATTCTGCTTATTGTTATTTTCCTACTTAGTTAATTTTCCCTTACCTGAAAGTCAGAAGCCCAAGTGCCTCCAGAGGGTTAGAAAATCTCCATCTCCTCATGACAGAATACATTTCTGATACAGTTGTTCGATCCCAACTGGGTGCACTGCCCAGTACCAGAGGAAGGGAGCAATTTTGGTTATTGCAGTAGTAACGATAAAACCATAAGATTCTTCTCTGTTGCTCTGAGAGTCTGGAAGAGAAGATTAGAAATTCAGTTTGAAATTAAAACCACCTGGAGCTTTGTGTAGCAACAAACTTTATTGTACTGAGGGGCCAAGTCATACAGTACACTGCTTTTCGGCTAAGTACGTGTTTTCCTTGGGGTAGGATAACATTTTCTGCAGACCAGCTTTTATAAGAAAAGTGATACTTATACTCTAGATCTGTCAGCCTTGGGTCATATAAAAATGAAGTGTCAAAAGACACACATATATGGTTATTTCACTTCCCAAGCACTCTCATTTTTCTTCTCCACTCTGTTGTTGGTGGTGTTTGCTTGTTTATACTGAGATTTTCTGACAGAGACAAAGAAGGTGAAGTTTCTCTGGATAAATTATTGTTACCTCCATCTGCTACACATCATCTCTAATTAAGTAGTGTAACAACTAGACATACAACATGCTAGTCATAGCTTTCGTATCATGCCTTTGCTTTGACTAATGCAGGTATGTCTATTTCTAGAATATCTGCAATAAAAATGGGGGTTTAGGTACATCTATGCACTTACCCAGGAACATGAGCACGTGTGTACACATGAACACACACAATGTGATCACACCTAGTATTTGCATGAGTTTGCAAAAGGGTAGGAAAGCTCCCAGCATCTTCTGTCTGTTTGCAAGGCTTCACATGCCATGTTTCACTGTACTTATGAAAAAAGGATGCAATACCAAATTCCCCACAGAGATATTAGATGGCTGAATGACATTGATAAAATGTTTGGACAACACACCATATTTCACCACAATAACTGCCTTAAAATAATAAATCCTAGGTTTTGGTATCATCAGAAAACAGAAGAAATTCCCTGTGAGAGACAAGCTCAGACAATCTCCTTAACTTGATATCAGAGCCTTCAAAAGCAAGGTTTGAGAGTGCAAAATGATCTCCAGTTCACACAAATCGTTACTGAAGCCAAGATGGACATCAGTTTTCTTGGTCATAGTTAGTCAGATTGGTGATCTATCTACTTAGTAAGATAACTTAACTGGGACTTTAAGCTGACCTAGATATTTCAGAGGAAAACATAAGAAACTTTCTAGAAGCCAGTAAGTAAATAGCTTATTTCCAGTCAAGTATTTCATTATCTAGAAGTGTAAGCTGGGCTCAAAATCCAAGTGTTGTCACCTTTCAATATCTTCTTCCTTCTAGTTGCAATGATTTGGGGCATTCTTAGCCAAAATAAGTATCTTAGACCTTCTCAAATTCTCAAGATTGTGGCTTTCACAACTTATAGCAATGAGCTCCTCTGGCTGTATTTGCACTGAGCAACTTTTCTTTTTTGCAATTTTCAATTGCCAAGCATTTGGAACAGAGAGTGGCAGAACAGAGGTTTTTTGTTTGTTTGTTTGTTTTTTACTGTCACAAGAATGCTTATTCCTTTCCTTTAGGAGAATAAGCCATGATACAAATTCTGTCATGACTTTTAGCAACCATTTCAAGAAAAGTATCATTTTAGCAATCATTTTAAGCAACTGCGTCAGAATTCACAGCATGTCTAATTTGACAACAGATAGATGTTTCTCTCTGTGAAGAAGTCACACAGACAAAGAGATAAAAGTAGGCCTAAGACTTTGTTTTTTTTCTTGTTTTCTTTTGCATTCAGATGGTATTCTGCAGGACAGTTCAGCTAAAGGACCCCTTTTATATGTTGACTTTAAGCAGAGATTGAAGCTTTCAAGCAGCATCCTCCAAACTAGACAATCCGTTGTTCAGATTAAAGCAGCTAAAGCCTACACTGAACTTACAAAGGGAGATAAGAAATCAATCCTTGTATTAGGTTTCCTAAATAATAGATTCCTCCCTTTGACTTTGCTTTAGAGACAATGGCATTTTCTCTGTTGTTTCTCTTGTTTCTACAAGAAATTAGATTAACATATTTTAAAGATTCAAGACGAAATTAAAGGTTAGGATTTTTTGTTTTATTTTTCTTTTTGATATTTTAACTTTCTTAGTTGTAATAAACGTTTACACATACATGTGATGGGACATTTAAGATGTGGTAAAAGTATTTTGTGTACATATATCATCTGAAGATTGTTATGATAAAAATGCAGTTCATGGGGCTTTTGTGTGTTTCTTTTTTTACATCATTATGTCTAAGTTTCCCTCTATATAATAGCTATCTTAAAATACATAGCCTTCTACCCAACACAAAGGAGAATACAGAAGAAAAAGTCTTACTTAAAACCTAAATAATTCAGTAGTTTTCATTTTGATAATTTTCCTTAATTCATTTAGCTAAATGAAGAAAACAGCTTCTGTGGAAGTTTTGTTAGCTGGTCTTAATTATCAGTTATTTTGTGGGGAAATGGTAAAAATGAGTTTAAATGCTTCTGAGCAGTTTTTGTTCTTCATGCTCAATCCTAGAATGGAACAAGACAAAATGATGAAAGGAAAGTCAGGAAAGCAAAACAAAGTTAGAAAATGCAAATTTCTGTCCTCCAGCTCCAATTCTCACTTGCAGGTTTCTCTCCTGTGGGCAGACTAGTGCAGTGTGCAGTATCACTGCCCTTTTTTAGACCTGTACTATCTACCAGGCGCTAAGTAGCGTTCCTAATCACAATTCACAGCAAAGGCAGTGATAACTGGTAGGCAAACTGGATTCTTACTAGATAAGCTGCAAAAGGAAAAGAAAAATAGAAGCAGAAACAGTGGAAAAAGGTAGAAGGAAAATGATGAATGAAGGAAAGAAAGATGGCAGAAACAAGACTGTCATCTTCCTGGCTTCAAATCAGTCTCTGATCCTTCCACTGGGAGCCCCATCGCACAAGCAGGCTGTACCATGTTCAAAGAGCAGCCATTATCTCAGATGGCTAGTTTTCTGGCGGTTTGTGTTTCAACCACAGTAATCCTAAAAGGAATCAAAGGCCTCACATCTCAACTGTTTTAAGAAGTCAGCCAAAGTGGCTGGCAGTGACTAATGAATTCTCTTAGCATCCCCCACGCCCTCCACCTCCCCCATCTGGTTTGGTGGTGACACCAAAGATTGCACAGTACCACACAATGTAGGGCTGTGAGGGGCACGAGAGCCATATGTTGAAGTTCACTTCCTTCAGTCCCACTGATCCCCTCCAGTGACCCATCACTAATCAACATCCAAGAGATTCTGGCCACAGGGACCAGCAATCTGAGCCAGCTACCAGAGGGACAAGGGTTTGAGAGTCAGCTGCTGTGAAGACCATATGTCTGAACCAGCTACTGGGGAGAGCCATGTCTGTATAATAGGAAGAGGTCCAAACACCAGTAACTGGAGTATGGTTGTGAACCTGGGTGCTTGTATGCCCGGGTTTCAGCAACTGGTGAAAGAAGGAAGATCTGGAGCCAGCTACTAGGTAGACTGAGCTCAACTACTAGAGCAATTGATATTTTAATGCCAAAGATTTAAATATATATATGTATATATTCTACTGGCAGACTTCGATCCTGACCAGGCAGACAGAAGGAACACAATCACGCTGTCTGTGCTGTCCATTTTTGTGGGAGTTCTGTGTGTTTGTGTATTTGCTGGTAAGGCACTGCTTTCTGTCTGTGTTGATTTTTGTGGTCAGCCATTTGTCTATATGTCTTGTCTGTATGTTTGTGCCTATCAGGAATATGCACTCCACCTCTCTAATGGCTGAACCTGGGGACACGAAGCCACAGCCACGCTGCATCCATAATGCTGTTGGATTTGACAGCCTGTAACAAGGACAGCCATGCGGTTTTCTGGTTTTAGTCATTTTCTCTTTTTTCTACCATAAGGTTTAGAACATTTTATGTCCATTCACTTATTCCCTCTGCTTTCAGTAGAATGACTAGAAGGATCCTGACAGCCTGAGAGGGGTTTCTTGTGTCTTCCATCCACAGAAACCTTTTTATTTAAAAACCATATCTGAGACTTACAGGCCTGAAGCATCACCATACAGATGTGTTGCCGCTGAAAGGTTACCTAGATTTCTTTTTCTTGGCATATGAAAACAAAGAAGGAAGAGAACCTGAGATTTCATGGTAATAATGAGTTTGGATACAAATATTTTTTGTATCCAAATACAAAATACAATGTTTTTACAGACTTTAACAAAACTCTGTCTTGACTGAGGAAGGTAAAAAGAATGCCTCTGTTATCAATACAACAACAAAAAAAAATGCAGGCTGTCAGATTCCTTTTGACCAGAAATTGCTTAATAAAAACAGCCTTCCTTCATTCAAGCCCCCAAACGTGCCACCCTTCACCTTGATGATTTATTTGGTAGACCATCCTGACCATGAGATGGGATAACTGAAAACAACAAGCTATGGGAAAAGCCAGGACTACCATTCTTTTTCCTCCAAGAATGTTATTGAACTTATCAAAGCCTTAGCAGCAGCCACTTGCATCTCTGGTCTGCAAACTTTCCAGTTGGAAAAAAGCATTCACACCTCCTGCAAGTATTACCTCCTCTAATGAACTTCTAAATAATTCAGTGAATAATAAAGCATACTATATGTTATAGTATAACACTGTAACAACTCCTGGGAAAGGATGTGAGTGAAGAAAGCCATAGATGGTTATATAAATAGGATAAAACCAGGGTTAAAAAAAAAAAAAAAAGCCATTTCAAGATGACACAGTTAGTTCTGGGAATCATCATGAATGACCATGATCTCATTTGTTTCCCTTAAAACCTGAGAAACATCATCACAGACCAGATCATTGGTCTATCTCTCGCCCAGTGTTTTGCCCCCAGCAGTGACAACCTGAGATGCAATTTTGTCAGAGCACTCCAGCCTGGCCACTTTCAGTGGTTTCTTCCCTTCATATTCTCACAGAATACAAAATTGTTGCTTTACGGATGTTATAGGCTCTACCCTTGCCTGACCTTTGTAATACCCATTTATGAACCTGTTAGCCATGAATTTGTGGATAGCCTTTATGAATCTGATGGTGTTGTCTACCTCCACAGCTTTGTGTCAGTAGATTTGAGGTTCACTGCTGACTGCTTAAAGAAGTACTTTCTTCCATTTATTGACAATTGATCTCCTACTTCTGTCATTGAATATCCCCCTAGTTTGAATATTGGGGGTTTCATCCCTTTAATCATTTTGGTTACCCTTCTCTACCTTTTCCAGTTCTACTGTGTCCCTCCCAAGTTGTGGATGCAAGAACTGTACAGCATATGCGAAATACAGCCTTTCAAGGTTTTAGACAGCAGTGAAATGACATACATTGGCTTCTTCTCTACACCCTTCTTGATGACACCCGGTGTTTTGTTAGTGTTTTTGGTTGCTGCTGCACATTGTACTCATGAGTTCAGGGAAATATCAGCAATAATTCAAAGATGTATTTTCGGTGTTGTAGCTACAGGTTTTGAATTCAGTGTCACGTACAGATGTCTTAGATCACTTTTCCTTAAATATATCCCTTTAAATTTACCCACACTAAAACTCACCTGCCATATTTTTGCCTGCTCAGTTTTGTAAGGTCCTTTTGGATCTCTCCTCCATGGCACAGCATTTGACTATCTGGCAGAGCTTAGTGCCATCTGCAGAGTTGGAGATTTCACCAACTACTACCTTTTCCACATCATTGATGGAGATACTGATTAAAATTGGTCCCAACCTTGAGCACTGAGGAACCCTATTGCTGATTATTCTATTCTGAAAAGCCACCATCAAACATCCAAACTTTGCCTTTAACCAGTTTTCCTCTAAACCCATGACAACTTTCTTTAACAATCTGATGCAGAACCTCACCAAAGCATTTTGAACATCCAAATGATTTATGTTTACCAAATCCCCCAAATCCATGCACCCACTGACAACCTTCTAGAATAGCAGCAACAGGTTGGTGGGCAGAAGCCACATTGGCTCCTTGCTGACAGATTTCTCCAGGCTTAGCTAAATGCTTGATGATCTTATTCCATCTCAAAGAAGCCACCATTTTACTACGAATCGAGGTCAGATGCATTGACTTGAAGTACTCCAAATAATTTCTAGAGCACCTTTTGCAGGTGGGAATCATGCGGACGGCTTGCCAGTGCCCTAGCACACTAGCTATTTGTGATAAAACACTGACCTCCCATTCATACTTAGAAATAAAATAAGAAGCAAACCACAGACACCATGAGTAATAAAAATAATTTTAGATTACATCCTGTCTTTTTAAAAGTTGAAGTGAACACTAAATACGCTGCTTGATTAAAAAAAAGGGGAAAACGGCATTGAAAAGTCTTCTTAACAGATGCATCATATCACACAGAGAGCTGGACTGGCTTTAAGTTATTTAGTTATTGTAAAACTAATGTATCTTCTGAACTTTGATAAAGGATTAATTCACATAATTAACTGTGACCGGTATAACAACTCTTTGTAAGCATTTATGTTCCTAATTCCACTTGGATTATATCTAAAATTATTTTATATAGTACATAAACCTAATTGATTATGTAATCTATATATACCTGGGCATACTTACCTTCCTCAATATATACAGTGTGTTTTGTTTCATTTTGTCTTTATGTGCCCTCTGTTTAAAGCTAAATGTTGCATACTTCCTTCCTTGTTTACAAAGAACCTGATACAGATTGTTTTAATGATTTAACTGCTATGGATGATCATTCTGATTATATTATCTATAAAGAATACTGAATACTCATTGAATCTAAATGTTTTCTTGCTAATACCGATATAGACTTATTGCATCACCTGAAAATCTTATCTTTCTCCCCTCAAAGACATGAAAAGATATAATAAAAGAGAGGTAAAAACAACCCTTTTCTAAAACAGTAAAATACATTACCACTTCCAGGGGCTTATTTAGGCTTTGCTGTGATCTATTCACAGTAGCATTTAGAGGTGTTACTTCTCAAATCAATCATACTAGGCTACTTCAGAGAAAAAGTTTGTTTTTAAAGAATTGGATATATTTGATTGCGATTGACAGGATAAGTACTTCGAGCCAAGAGTCAGCAGGACTAGTTGGGTACAACTTACAGCAAGAGAGAACGTGTCTGTGAAAGTCTTGCAATATGCTTCAGGCACTCTTCAGTTGGCTCTTCAAGATCATCCCTTCTCTCTTCAGGTTCAGGTTTAATGAACTCCAAATTTGTTTCTGGAAAGTCAATCTTTATTTAAAAAAAAAAAAAAGACAAATAAGACAGAAGTCCTTTTAGCGATATGTTTTCTCAGATACATCTGTTAATAAATGTCATCCTGGATTTGTACAGCAAGCATACAAAATATTAGAGAAGAGGAGAACTCTGAGGATGTTCACTGCATGTAATATATTACTTAAATAAGTTGGTGATAAACCCAGCCCATGAAAATCAGTGGGAGCTTTGTCTCTGACATTCTTGGGAGAATTTAATCCATTGTATTTCAATTTCATTAGAACTACAGGTACTCAAGGCTGAAGGTGTTTTTTCCATCTTTCTTCCTCTCCTTGTTTTTAATGAGATGGGTCTTAAATAAAAAGTGTCCATTAATGTAGATTTTTTTTTTTTTTTTTCAAAAAATAAAGGGATAATTCTGATATGCAGTTTGCCAGCGTAAGAGATGGGAATCAGATTCCTGATATCAGTTCCTGATGTTCAATTTCATAAGTATTGTATTGTATAGCAACTACCAACCTTTCATTCTTTGCACTTCTATATGGGCATCAGAAATTTAGGATAATGTTTTTAAGTTACAGAGAAAGAAAACATTTCACCAAAATTATGAAGCTTTAGGTGTTTGGTGATCTGAATACAGAGTCAGCTGAAAATTCCAGTTGTTCCTTAAAATTCAGTTCAGTTTGCACATCCCATTTTGACTTGCTATCTCACACCGTAATCCCTCATCTATATATTTTATATATGTATATGTATTTGATATGCATCACTCATCTAAAGGCTAACAAAGTTATTCCCTACAAAATGTAAGTGTCGTGTTGGCCACATCAGAAAAGCAATCTTTTTAGCAGTGTTTCCAGTATGTTCACAAATCATGATACTGTCACTTATATGGGAATAACTGAGAAGGGGATGGGGGAATGAGACACCCTCCTGGCCTGTTTCTTTCAGAAGAGAGAGATTATAAATGAGCAGCCATTTACTGTCTTGACTTCCTTTATTATTAATAGAGAGAGCTATTCTAAGGCATCTTCTTGGACTGAACTCCTCAGACTAGAAAATCCCCATTTGCTTGTCTATTAAATTAAGGCATTTTTAGGCCAGCCTCACTTATCTGTATTATCCACTTTTATATGTCATTTGCTAATAGTCATTTCAGCTTTTTAATACAGAAAACAGTTGGCTTTGCCCTTGAAGTATCCAATTGCTAATTTAACTTGGAAAGGTGACAAAACTACCAGGTAGACCTAATGCATTTTCAATACTGGGAGCACCAGTCCGCCCAGAGTTAGTGGGTTTTTAACGTGGAGTCATGGAAGGAGAGCTCTACTGACGCTTACTGACAATTTGCTTGCAGCTACTTCCTTTACAGGTCCTTCATGCTAATTGCAATCTGTGTGGTACACTTATAACAGCACACAGTTCAATAGTACCCAGAATAAAAGTTCAGATTTGAAAAGGCAGCTGCAAGTCAGGTAACAAGTCAGCAATTTTTGTCAAAAGTTTTTTTGGAACCAGAATTATATTAGTTAAAATTATGCCATTCTGTAGCCCTCAGATGTGGTATTCAATATATAAATTATCGTACGTATTTGCCACTGTGCAGCATTATAGTTTCCATGCACTAAGATTAACGTGCTCTCTCTGAGCAGCTATAATGGAAATAGGATTTTTAATTTGTGTGGTCTTGATGAGCTGTGGGAACAATCTTTTTTTTCTTGCACTTTGTGGGAAAACAGCCCTCTTCTTCGCTTTTTAATTTTCTTACCTGCAATGTTACTGAGGTTGGTGTATCAGTACTGCAGACGCCTGGGGTAATCATTGCTGCTGGAAGTGTGCTGTACAACTTCATGCTAAGCAGCACAGTACCATGAATGAGCCGCCTACAATGGACACAGACAGAAATACTGCATCAGTACTGGAGATAAGGTGAACTGGGTTTATTGAAATTACATCTAAAAAACGTGGCACAGGACAGCTTAAAGGACAAGTGAAAGGAGAACAAACCTTTCACCTTTATGTGGCTAGTACAAATCTGTTTAGGATCTGTAGTGGTTGTACGCTGATGGCCTCACTGCCATAATGTTATCTTTTTAGTTGCAGAGATTGTGGCACACATCAAGCTGCCAAGAAATTCCAGATCAGCTCTGCAACTTTACTACTTCCTGTGTGACAGGGGTTGTCATTTAAGCTAGGTGTAAAATGAGGATAACACCATATTCCTATCTCAGTATTTCCTTTTGGGAACAAATATGTTAGAGACTGTGAAGTGTCAACATACTATATAAGGTGGAGGGAGTGGAGGGCAGCATACACTTAATTCCACAGAAGAAGAAACTCATGACAGTCTGCTGCAACTAGAAGGAAGGCTGGTGATTTTATCAGTCAGGATGTGTAGCTGGCAGGGAGATGGGAGTACGGTATCAATCTCCAAAAAGCTGGAAGGAATTTGAATGGGATGGGTTGTACCACATGTACTGCATTTGTTTTCTGGACAGATGAAAGATTATGGTCTGAAGCACCTACCTGAGCACTACATGCACAATAAAGCCCTATCAGAAACAGGCATGCATGTGGTCTGCAGATAAGAAAATCAGCATGATTTGGCAGGTCAACACAATTCATTCTAGAAAATTTGAATAAAATCAGAAAGATCAGGTGTAAATTCTAATGATAACTAATCCACTCAAATTAAGAATGCAGTACCTGAATAAAGATATAGTACACCAGACTTACCCTCTAATTTGTCTACATCTTAATGGTTAGTTAGGATAAGTTCAGAAATTTGATTATGTTGAACATCTCTTCTTTTACTGACAAACTTTATTACTATTATTCCAAGCACTGCTCACTGCTCAGTGAGAGAATGGGCTAGATTCTCTTCTGCCAACTCTAACAAAAACACCCAGCCAGGTAGACGAGTTTTGAGTAAACAGCTTTTTACCAGAGATGAGGATGTTAGAGGTACAAGAGAGCCCAGATAGACTTTCTGATCCCAGCATAAGTGTGCAGCATTGCTGGAAGAAAAGTACCTTTTTGAATTGCAAACTGAAATAAATTATTGCAAAGTCATCTGAAGAAGAAACAGGAAACTCCTGCAAAGCCATTTTTGTAAGTCAACACCTAGTGCAAACTTAATTTAGGGCTAACTTTTGTTTTTCACTTCTGAACCTATTGATGTCGTAAGTGCAAACATTTTATCTCATCGTGAGAACACAGCACAAGAGGATTAAAGACAAAGCCATTTTCTAAAGTTTTTTTCGCAGCTGTAGGCATATTTGCAGGAGAAGGGAGGCAGAAAAAGGAACCGTGATGTGAACAAGACAGCACTTGGGGAAGAACAGTTTGTGATATGAAGTCTTTCACATTCATTGATGTGAATGTGGAATTGATCAATGGTGGTTCGATGCTGTTGTCCTGTGATGCTTACTTGGATGACCTATGAGTCTCATCTCTTCGACCATCCCCTTGTGGATGGAGGTTTACATCATAATTTGAACTTATTGACCCTTAAGTTAGCAGGGAGAGGAGTAGCTGAGAACTGAATGAACATGAAGACTAAATAATCCTTTTGACCTTTCATTACTGCTAATCACTTTTATATCGTGCTATAAAACCATAGGGGGCTTTAAAGAAGAATCCATATGGTGGATTTTTTTTTCCTGGGAAACCCATAAAGGCAAATACAAGAAGTAGCACAGACCTCAGAGGCACTGTATGTGTGTTTAATTGAGACATTTCCTGAACTCATTATTTCAGCTCATTTGCACCCAGTGCAGATGTGGCTAAAGACTGTCCTGAAAAGTAAGGAAGAATTGGCAGGTGGACTTCTCCAGTTCGGGAAAAGCACCAAAGAAAGCAATGTATGTTTGCTGGACTAAGAATGCTCATATGTTAAAGTAGATGAGAGGACTATGAGTAAAACCAAAGACATTAAACCACTTAGACAGTACAGAGATGCTATCTCCTAAAAAAAAAAAAAAAACCTATTTTTTTAAAAAATATGTATACCTGTATACAAAATATCCTAATTTATGTCTACAAATAAGTGAACAACTAAAGTAGTAAATCACTCTTTAGACTAAGGCTAGTCAATAAACACAGGCGGTATTTTAAAAACATGTGAAGAGGCATTGAATACTGAAATATGGTATATTTTGAGGTGCAGCTTTTCCTAGCAATCTTTCGGAGAACTATATGCACTACACAGATAATACTCTTATTTTGGACACACAAATAGAACAATAACAGGTAGCCTTGTGGGTGAATGAAATAGTTACAAGGCGTATCATTATTTTTAGAAAAAAGGAAAAGAGACAGAAGAGTGTGCAGGATCCATTCATAAAAGGAAGGAGCCAGCATCATGAGTATGATAACCATAACCTTTACTGAACAGGCAGATTCTTCTCTCTGCTACCTTGGACTGCTGACGAGCTCAAGCAGGTCACTCCCCATTTTTCCTGATGTTTTTCTCATCTATAAAGCGAGGACAGTAATACTGACCTTTTTATAATGATCAGTCATAGATGATGGTTTTCATGTAGCAACTGGAAAAGTTCTCTTCAGCATAAAGCACATCAGAAGGTGAATAAACAAGTGTTACTCTGCGTCTGCTGCCATTTTTTTATTTATATGCTCACACAAAACCAGAGCAGATGGAAAACCCTGGAATTACACAGATGCCCAGATCTTGTTTACAACAGGAGCTAAAATAAACTTCCAATCTTATTGCCGGAGAGGACACTGCAATGTAAGGACAGCACAAAATATTCTACCTTACAAATTCAACCTGGTGTCCTGCATTCACATGGGAGACCTCATTCACCACACCCAACAAGAGGAAAATTTTGTTGCTTGCTCTGTCTGATTTGGAAATACCAGGGCAAAACAAATCGTGTTGTTAGAATCAGTGAACTCAGAGCAATGGGCACTGTGGGAGACATTACAACTCCCAAATTGCCCCAGATGATGGATTTCTGATTTGTTAATTAGCTCTGGATTGCTAAACTATTCAGCCCAAGAGACAAACACATTTTCCTGACATGAAGGAATGGAAAGTTTGCACTCTGGTTTGCAAACACTTTTTGAACTGACTCTTGAATCTAAGATTTCTTGATACAGAAACATCATCAAGGGCCTTATTGACGTTAATTTATGGACACTAAAGCTGACTACCAGATAAAGATAAGAAATGTAGATATGGAGGCTCACCTATTGAACAAGTTGGCATCATTATTACTGTGTTCATTCACAAATGTATATAACATTAGAGTGGTGTTACTGTTTGGACTGGATATACCAGGAAAAAGAGGACAAAATATGGTACAAAAATAATGTAATTATGCCCAAACCTGACATTATAAACCTCAGAAATTCAGAGTTAAATTTAAAGGACATCCAAAGCTGGTATGCTATAAAGAACCATATCTTATGGCCGAAGCAGTCTTAATTCTGCACTGGAATGATACTGTGAAATAACTATTCTAATTACAAGTACTACAGCATTCTAGAAAATTCAAATCAGAGACATAATTTTCACCTGCAAAACAATGCTATATGTCCTACAGACATTTCCAAGGACCACATCTTCCCTCCCCACATTTTCTTTCATTAGGAACAGGCTCTGTTCCTAATTCTTTCCAATTTTGTGTTCCAAACCATAATGTTAAAAAAATGTTTATGAGCAATAATTTTAAGATAAACAACTACACTTGAGCGAAGACTGGAGAAAATTTGCAGGATGTCAATTTTGTAAAGAATTACAGAGAATTTTGCAGAAACATGCAACGTTGATTAGAAGAAATACCAACACATATTTGACAAAGAGTATAGTGGCTGCCCTCTATCCATCAGCTAGTCATGTTAAAAATAACATACTGCAAGACAACCGTGAGAGATATTAGTAGAATTGAGGAAATAATTTTGAACAAGCAAATTTGAAATTCACTAACCACTGTTCACTGACAAGTTTTTAAAGAAAAAAAAGGAAATGTGAAATTTTTGAGATCATTTTATGTATTGTGCAGTTTCAACTTTGGCAGAGTATGGAGAAGAGACTGGGATGAGAAACAGGTTACTAATAAGCAATATGCTTTCTTTAAACAGGTGTTTTTTGTTTGTACTTTTGTTGTGGTTTAACCCAGCAGGCAGCTCAGCCCCACACAGCCACTCACTGACTCTCCCCAGGTGGGATGGGGGAGAGAATCAGAAAGGTAAAAGCCCCAGAACTCATGGCTAGAGATACAGACAGCTCTCTAGGCAAAGCAAGAGCCATGCACGGAAGCAAAGCAAAGGAAGGAGTTCAGTCGCTGCTTCCCATCGGCAGGCAGGCGCTCAGCCACTTCCAGGAAAGCAGGGCTCGTCACGCGGAACGGTTCCTTGGGAAGACAAACGCCATCGCTCCCAACGTGCCCCCTGCCTCCTCCTTTACCCCAGCCTTATCGCTGAGCGTGACGCCGCGCGGTATGGGACGTCCCTTTGGCCAGGCTGGGTCACCTGTCCTGGCTGCGTCCCCTCCCAGCCCCTGGTGCCCCCCAGCCTCCCCGCTGGCAGGACAGCGCCAGGAGCAGGAAAGGCCTCGGCTCTGCGTGAGCACCACTCTGCAGCAGCTGAACATCGGGGCCTTATCACTGCTGTTTTCATCAAAAATCCAAAACACAGCATTGTGTGAGCCTCTGCAAAGAAAATTAACTCTGTCCCAGCCAAAACCATGACAACTTTTAATGTATCTCTCATACATTGTTTAGTTAGTGTTCTCTTTAGAGAAGAGCTGTAGTGTTAAAATCACAGAGAACAGCTATAGCCCTCTGATCTGTAAGGGACTTTGACATAGAACGGCTTGGGCTGGAAGGAACCTGGTCCTGCACAAAAACATGAGAATCTTTCTCTGCTTCCAGCAACAGATGAAGGGAACTTGCAGGCATTAAATGCTAAAATAAGTTCAGTTTTTCTTCATGACACCATGTAATAGCAATAGCCATTTTGGAGAGAAAATAGATATAAAATTTACAGAAAGAAGTAAATTCACAGACTTTTAAATTTGCCCTATGTCACCCAAAGGTCAAGATTCCTGGGTAATATCAAGAATAACCCCAAAGTGATCATAATTCTTTTTTTCTTCTCTTTTTAACATAAGCCACAGACAACTTGAGCAGAATTCCTTTGTTTTTAATCAGAATAGGAGATAAGGGGAGAGAAATCAGGAATGGTATTTTTAAAATAATTGACATTCATTTTCTTTTCCCAATGTTTATCAAGGAAATAAAGGAAAGGAAAGGAAAGGAAAGGAAAGGAAAGGAAAGGAAAGGAAAGGAAAGGAAAGGAAAGGAAAGGAAAGGAAAGGAAAGGAAAGGAAAGGAAGAAAGAAAGAAAGAAAGAAAGAAAGAAAGAAAGAAAGAAAGAAAGAAAGAAAGAAAGAAAGAAAGAAAGAAAGAAAGAAAGAAAGAAAAGAAAGAAAGAAAAGAAAGAAAGAAAAGAAAGAAAGAAAGAAAAGAAAGAAAGAAAAGAAAGAAAGAAAAGAAAAGAAAGAAAGAAAAGAAAGAAAGAAAGAAAAGAAAGAAAAGAAATTTATTTTAAAAACATCTGAAGAGATGCTCTCTGCCCTTACCTTTCCTGATCCCAAGAAGAATGGCTTACTGACCAAGAGGGACAAGGATTTGAACAAGGATGTTTGATTACCCAGGCAAATACCTCAGGGCTACTGGCTACTTCAAAGAGCCTATTTCTGTCCTTTCCCCTATAAATTAAATCCTAGATGTGAGGATCTGTTAAGACTGTTTCAAAAACTTAAATTCATCTTTAAAAAAATTATTTGAGGAAGTGATATTTTCCAAGTCAGAAATGTTTTTTTAGAGATTTCCTCGTCAGTTATTTAATCTTTTTATATACATTTACAGAGTTTGTTCATTTAGAGACCCTAATACCATAATCTTTGCAATAATACAAGGTACTCTTGACACACTAGCATGACACTACAGGTGCAAACCTTTTCTTAGTACATACTTTCATGTTCAGAAGTACTCTGCTAAAATGAGTCTTGAAGTTTAGTTGCATTCCAGGCATCAGGGGAGCAAAGTCCGGTTAATTGTTCGTTGATAGTATTACCTATTAAGAATCACCTGACAGTTTTAATCCTGCTACTCTCTAAGTAGTTAACCTTGAGAGCTAGTTCACTCTATCCAAAAATATTCACAACCTTCCAAGGAAAAGGAAAAGCAGGCTGGATGAATGTTCAGATATTTTTAGGATTCACATTTCAGAAGGAATTTCAGGGCTATCCTTATTTTTACATCAGTCTATCAATTCAAGTCATGGTGAATGAATAATTCTGTGGAGTTGTGGTTGGCTAAAAGAGGAAAAAGCATTTAGGCTTCTTTGTGTTAGTAATTGCTGTAATTGTAAATGACACAGCTAACTGATTAGGGGGTGTTGAACATGCTATTCCTAAATTATTCCAACCCAACAACTCAATTTTTATTTCTGCTTTGAAGGGTCATTTCAGCAATGATCTGAACAATTATATAGCAGATGAAAGGAAAGTAACCCTGTATCCCTTTCATTGTGCTGATTGTGTGTACTGTGAAATAATGGAGCCATTTTTCAGTAAAAGTTTTGAAATTGTCTGGGTGACCTGGAGATCTACCTAATGAAAATCAATATGCTTGTTCTGAAGATATACATTACAAAAATACAGGGAGCTGAGGGCTATCAAATATTTCAACAATCATTGATTTAGAACTTGAATGCTGAAAAAATGGAAAAAAAAGCTCTAGTACAACAGGTGCTCAAGAAGAGGATACTTGTGTATCCTATTTACCTCCAGAGGTGCCTTCCTAAATGTTTCCCAGTTAAGTTCCCCTGCCTAATGCTCTGCTTCTGCATGTACCATGCACACATCAGCTTGCTGGGGCTGAGGACATGTTAACACTTCATCTCAGATTAGATTTTCAGCAAAGATATTCCCTCCTACCTATTTCACCCTAAGCATTAGAATAGTAGAAATACTCAAAATAAGTATAATGCATGTTTTGTTTAAAAAGACACACAAAATGGAAGAGTGAGTGAGGTGCTCTTCTTCCAACTAGCCTAATGAAAGAGCAAGAAAAGTCATTGAATAAAATGCCTGAGCAATCCTTGGAGCAGAGATTTGATTCATGTTTCTTTCCTTCCTTCCAGCTAAGAGCTCTAATCATTCAGTCACAGAAAAAATGTTCTCTTTCTCTGAATAAAGCAATCTTGAATTTTCTCCTGAAAATATGGAAAAAGCCTCTAGCCCAGTCTTACCTATTGTCTAGAAATTCAGCGGAACCCAAGGTCTTTCATACCATTAAATGCATACATGCAATCAGTTTTTTTTTGTCTTTTTTTTTTTTTTTTTGTAATGGTGATTGCCATGATGTGTAGAACTAGATGAAGATATCTCAAGACTAGGAAAGAGCTATAGCTTAGAGACAGATCCTTATGCAGAAACTTGTGGGGCTTGAACACATCCATCTATTGCCATCTTAGGCAGCTGTGCATTCAGCAAGTCTGCTGTTGTGAATCTCACATTGCGGCATGAAGAGGTAAGGAGTCTAAATAAAAATTAAGCATCATTGTAACTGCTTGATCTAAACCCAGATGTTTCAAGGAATCTAAATAAAAATTAAGTATCATCATAACAGCTTGATCTAAACTCAGATTTCTCAGTGCTACTAAAATATATTTAAGGTACTGCAGAAAATTTACGTTAGATCTCTGTTTATCTATCACTGCAGAGACAATCAACTCTACAAGCATCTTTAAACCACTTTTACACTGTGTTATGTGTAGAAAAAAAGAGGAGAAAGCTTCTTAAGTGGTCGGTAGAGGGAAAGGTGATCATTGTGGTCATCACTAACTGTCCGACTGAATAGAATGAATGGGTGCAAGAAATGAAAGCAGACTGAAAAAAAAGCACAATTGTGAACAAGAAGCTATGCTGAGGAGGATTTTGGAAAGCTACAAAAAAGGGTACAGCAAGGCCTTTCAACAGGCCTAAGGACCTTTACTGTGTTAAACAGCTAACACAAGCCAAGTTCAAAAAGAAGGTATTGAAAAGCTTATGGATCGATCTCTTACAGTCACATCAGGAGCAGTTTACTGTAACCAGCTGTCTTAGTCTTATTACAGCAAGGTTCTGAAATTAGCATTTCTTTCTTTTTGTATTCTTCCCAAGTTGAGTGTGTTACACTGTTCAAGAATGGTTTTCTCAAGCTATCATACAAAAGCAAACTTACTCTTTTGGATACAACGGGGAGCATGTCCAAGCAAGCACCTCTGTATTTTTAGAAGCACTGTTTACTCCAAGTAGTTTTACTGTCAGTATAGTTTCCCTCGGAAGAGCCTTTATTCGCAGAGGAAAGTTGATTCTAAAAGAAAACCAGAAAAAATAAAAATAAAAGAAATTTAGCATTGTTACCACAAATGACACCATCTCACATTTTTCTAGATGATATCAAGCTATAAATTACAAGAGTGCAACTCTGAAATAAAATGCAACTGACAGATCCCTTTAACACACCAGCTTCTAAGTGTTACCAACCACTAACTTGGGTGATAGTACTTGAGAAGAGGCATAGAAGAATTCGTTCACTTCAGTGGTAACCAAAAGAGCTGATAAAGGCAGGAAAAGCTTAGTTAAACTCTTGCTTTAGAATTATCTTGTCAATAAAGGATTAATTCAGCATAAGTAACCACTAAGGGTGAATTTTAAACCAATAGTTAGTTATTTGCTGGCTTTGTGTCTTCACGGGAAAACATCGCTCCTTAAGAAACTCAGAGTTGTGTTGTGAGTAGCATATGACAATCATTGTCTTGTTCACATGTGCTTCAGTGGAGTGATACTTCTCAAGCACAATTTAAAAGCAGATTTTGTCTTAACAGCGATGAGTGATTCTTGCTTTTTTAGTGGAAAAAAAAACAGATATGAGTATTCATTTCAACTTCATATTGAACATTAGCAAACCTGAGTGGTCTTTCAATTTGTGTACAGAAATTACACGACTGACTTAAAAACATAACTTAGAGCAATTCTAATAAATGAGATACTTTCGTGCTTTATGGAAAAATCATGTTACAACCCATATGGGTGCAAGTCTATTTTCTTTTTCCTGAAGAGAATGTCTATAGTGGATGGTGCCTAATTTTTTCCCATGTGTATTCAAGTAAAAACTTAAATTTCCCAAGCAGAAAAACAGATTAATTACTTTTTTTTTTTTTTGTATAAACAAAATCAATATAAGGAGCTAAAGGCTAAAATAATTATTTTGCATTGACAGCACAAGCATTAAGAAAACAAAAGGTCTGCATAAAATTGAGTTTAAAAAAAAAACAGAAGATAAATTTAAATAATACAGACTCCCATTTAATTTTCCATTTAATTTTCACATATTCAATCTAAATGGCCAGAACAATGCAACTTTCAGCATTAAAAAAAAAAA
>VXAA01007286.1:547068-614851 GCA_013399115.1 Anseranas semipalmata
TTTTTTTTTTTTTTTTAAATCTGTGGTACCTATGGTACACCTAAGGAAATAAAGAAAAAAAATACCTTACAAGAGTAAGAAATGCTTCTGCTCTTAAATATGGCATCTTTCCTCTAGAGTCCAAACACTACAAACAATTGGAGTATAGTGAAGGAAATAACACATTTTATTACAATAAAGTGATTAAGCACTGCTGTTTAAACAGAAGTATTGATAAACAACATAACTATATATCCCCAATTTATATACCATAAGACCTAATTCTTGAAAGATTAATCCTCATGCAATTTTTAAGTTCAGAGTACACACACTTCAACACATTATATGTCTTTGTAGAACATTTTGCCCAGGCAGCCTCCCTATCAGTTCAAAGGCATAGCACTCTAGTCTTGTCCCACAGACCACTTTATATCATCCTGACATAGATAGGAATCTGAATTTTGGGGCTCTGGAAACAAAAGCAGTCAAACACTATGCTAGCAACGTTATGCCATTGGCATCAAATATGGAACATCTGCTTAGGATCTAAATGAGACAAAACAACAAACTGATAAAAGAAGGAAGAAAGAACGAAAATACTGTAAAGAAAGGGTTTGCAACATTATTCTGCAAAATGTAAGGTCTGTACCTATCTTTTTAAGGGGGACAGTAAGACTAGAATAAGAAATTGAGAGCATAAATACAGAAATTGATAAAGTGCCAATCCACAAAAGGGAGCTTCAGAGGGATTTGGTGAGACACTAAAATGATTCTGTAAAACACAAGGCAGCTCCCCCTCCCTTATCCCAAATGATTAGAAGAAAAGCTGTTTACCACATAGTTGTATGTATGGAAAAACGAGAGACAGATGGCCAGAGATGTCAAAATTCTAACATTTATAATGTATGTATGATATATATATATATATATATATATAAGTATGTATACTAAAATACACATTATGAACAGCAGCAAGATCATAAAATCTGACCTTCTGGAAAGGGAAAAACAAGTGCTGTGACACGGCCAGCATGAAATCATGCAGTGCATGAGGATAAGGAGCATAAGGAATGTGGGTACGAAGTTAGTAAAAGTATTTGAAGAAAGTAGGTAACATGGACTGCAGTCCACATTATGAAATTCATGTTAGGTATGAATGTTGGAAAGACTGGAAAGGGAGGTTAAGGAGGAACAGAGATTCTCATTTTCACATGCTTGAACATAGCGTTCAAGTCATCGGTGGCATTTTAGGCCATATGTAATTTCACATTTTTCTGGTAAAACATAAAATGCAAGGGGAATGGTATAACCATCTGCAATATCAAGATAGTGATTATAGTTCTCTATTTATTACTTTAATGCAAATTCTCTCAGATTTTTATTAAACCGCTAATTACAGCTAACGTTGTATAGCACACTCTCTTGCTCACAGTCTAATGCAAATGATCCCACTGTTTTTTAATCAGTCATTTGGTATTCAAGGTAAAGTGGAAGCAAGGGGAATGTATTAATAAAAACTTGGAGAACAGCATTTTCACTTATAAAAATAATGTTACTGGACTGTAGTCATCTGCCCTCTGATTGCATTGGAGTGGTAAGAGAAGAATATCAATTTTACATAGAGTAGGAAAAGCAGCTATCTGAAGAGACAACTAATTCAAAAAAAGCAAACAATGCTGAAAAGAATATTTCAATCAGCTTTTTATTAAACTTGTGTCCCTTTTTGATTTCCCCTGCTAGGTAGATATACCAGGATACTTGGACCCATAAACTGTACTTATTTCAATCACTATCTATAAAAGGATTATCAATGCAGATACCTAAACTAGTAATGCTGTTTGAATACACGAGGAACAAAAATTGCTGATAAAGCCTCATTCAGATTTGGTTTAAGCAAGCACCCTCCGATTAACTTGGTAACCCTTCCAGTTACTTATGCTGCAAAGGCCACACAAAGCCCCAAACCAAACTCTCTTGGTACGCAGCACACATACTTTTCTCTGTCCCTCTGAGGAAGTCAGTTGCACAAGCATTTGTACACATACCCATCAAGGTCAACACTCTGACCTTGCCTTTTACCATCCTTCCATACTGGTCAATTGCAACTATGTACGCCACCTCTTCCATTCTCCTTCTATCAATGAGGCCTGGAAGTCTCCTAGTTAGTCACTTTATGTAAGTGCTCTTTATGCTAGAAAAATAGTGGAGATGCACCCACTTAGTCTCTAACGTTAATACAGGAGTATTGCCAAAGCAGTAGAGGTAAGCTAGCATCTTCGAAAAATACGTGATTGTAAGAGATGAGACAACACCCCTTCTTGTGAATACTTGCTGGATCTCCTCCTACCTGTTCACCCAGACTTCTGGGATGTTATGGGCAGCATAAACAGTGAAGCTGAGCTGGGAATCAAGGCTGATGTCTGCACATGAAGGGCTTTTAGGTATGCTGGCAAGCTGGAAATCTGTTTCAAAGCTGCTGCTGTAAACATGGATGAGACGAGAGATGGCCATGGAGAGCTCAGTCACAGCAGCCTCCATTAACGCTAAGAGGAGAGAGGGAAATAAATAAAGGTTAGCAATAGGTCACTTGTGATGAAGCATGTTTATCTTAAACCATCAGTTATGGCTTTAAAATGCTTCCTAATAAAATTTAATTAAAATGACATAACCTACCAACTGAAGCCAATTAGCCATCTGTGCTTCTGAAACCAGCCTTAGCTCATTTCTGGTATATCATTAGCATTACAGTGTCTTCAAATTAAGGCATTTTCAAAGTAAGCCTTTTACACTACAGCAAGTTAGTGTGTGCCTCAGATATATCATTTTAGTCTGTTAATTTTTGTGCTGGAAGGATTTTTATTATGTAAGCATTTTGTAATTTATGCAGCTAAGTAGCTGCTTAGTTCAAGGGAAATAGCAATGCTGCTGAAGAATGGAGAAAAAGCACTGGTTAAATTTTAAGGCTGTAAATCTATTGCAAATGTAGATAAACAACTCATAAAATATATATAAGAGCAGCCACAATCAGACATGGCATTCAGGTGGTCATGTATTGGTCATAACATACCACAATGACAGACACTGAAAGACATATCTATGCAGATATATCAAATGCAGGCTGTACGTTCATTTATATTGCACCTTTATTTATGTTATTTCCTTTGGCATCAGCTCTGCAGTGCTCTTTTTCTGCAATTACTGGCTTTTATCCATCTTCCCTCTCTCTGCATTTTTGGAGCAGCTAGGGACTGCCTGATTGCCAATGTAAATTAAAATCCCCAGCCCTGGCAGCCTCCATCAAGTGAACGGAGCTGGTACGAACACTCTCATTTCCCAGGCAAGGGACAGTTTGAAGAAGTGTCAGAGTACATTGTATCATTCCAAGATCAGGATGATCTGGCTTCCAAGAAAGATATCCAAAATTCTCCTCCCCCCCTGCCCCTATCTCCCAGGGTTCTAGACAATCAAGAACACACACTCATCACCTTTTGCCACAGTTCCAACATACTCCCTACACTTGTCTGACCACTGCACTCAGTAGCCATTTATTAGCCATGTAGTAGTATCTATTACAAAAATCGTCCCAGCAACAGGAAGGCTGAGACTTACTTGCACCAGCTTTTAATACTTAGGATAGCTGCAAGTATCCTGCCCAAAAGCAGATACAGACAGCAAGATTCACTGGATTTAGCTATCTCAGTTTCCCAGTAGAAATGTCTCCAAACAACATACCGCTGGTCTGGAACTTTATTTCCCTTCTTTGATACCTTTTGCCTTTAAACTAGCAAATACTCAGAATTATTGAGTCACAAAATGCATACAAAAAGTGCAAAGGAATTATTTCAGTCTTCATTCTATAATGAAGACATTTAAATTATGTAACAGTACAGACATAGACAACATTGAAATAGTTCAACATATAGTGAAGTTTGCTACTGGAAATACTGACACCAAAGTATTGCACTCATGAAGGACTGACTCGAATAATACATCTTGTCTAGGTACAATCATCTTCCACACACATGAGCAGAATCATTTTAGAGACTAATTGATTAAGAAAGCTCAGTCCTTTTATTCTGTTTTATCTATACTTCTGTGCCTGGCATATATTTCTTATTGTCTTTTTATTTATGCTTTTTACCATTTTCTCCATTTATCATCCTTCTCCATATTTGTTCTGAATAGATCTTTAGCTTTAATGCATTTTTCCCTAGGATACTATGTTATGCTCATACTCAGTTCTCTTGGATGTGCAATAGGTTAGCACCTTCCAAACTAAATGTTTAATTTGCAAGGAATTACCTACAGTCATATACATAAAACCCTTTTTAAGATGTCTAGAAAAGATGAATATCAATGGATTATTATTTGAACTTTTTTTTTTTTTTTTTTACTGTAACACAGTTTTTACAGTGAGAAAAAACAGCTATTTAGGAGACTCCCTGACTCCAATCTGTTCAAAGCAACAGACAGGTAGAAGTAGTGTAATAGCAAAGCCCTTATTTATGCAGATTAGCCCACTGAAGTCAATCATTGCCAAATACAAATTTTTCAGCATTTTCTCCAAAAGAGGGTGAAATGTAGTTCATAATCCTTATAAAACTTCCTGCTGTTTGTTGAAACGTGCCCTTTGGCCATCTGCAGTTTATACAACTTGTATTCTATGCTATACGGCAATTATTCAAATTTTGTTTCCAGAACAAGAAGAAATGTACCATATATCAACTAAGCTACAGAAAGAATGAAATATTCCTTGTAGGAAAAATATATATATATATTGGTTGAAACATACACAGTAGGGTAACGTAAATATCTTCCATAACAGAAAATTTTCACAGGTTAGATGCCTATTGCTCTATCCAAACTCTCCTCCACTGGCCAAGTTTGCAGAAGAGTGATTCTACCCAGTTACCTGAGGGACATAACTGAATGCCAGATAGGTAAAAACAAACAAAATCACAAAAACTGATGGAGAAAAGGAAAAGCATAAGGAAAATCACATTGTGTTACCTCAATTATTTGTAACGTGCTTCATTCTGTCAGTGGTGAGGTAAAAAAAGTTCCCTGTGTGTCAGGGATCTGCTCACCCTACAAGATCTATGTGACTAGACAGGGCAGGGTTAAAAGTCTTCATTTAGTTACAGGCAGTGCCTGTGAGACCCCCCCAGTGAAGGAAGCTGGGAATTTTTCTTCCTTTCTGTCTCTCTCTTTCAAAACTCCATGTTTCACCTGAGGATTTGCAGAGTCTGTGCCCCACTGTGGAAACCGAGCCAGTTTTGGAAGGCCCTGGTGGGCACTACAGACTGGTTTTGTTACTAAGATGGCATGAAGGGTGAAGACAACAATGGGGCAATCAGTCTGACTGCCAGCAAAAGGAGATGAATGAAATTTCAGCATTATTTATCTAATTAATAGGAGATCCAGCATGATTCTTCTCAGGAATTGTATTGGGTTTACGTGGCAAGGCTTTGGTAGCAGTGGGGCTGCAGGGGTGGCCTCAGTGAGCAGAGCCCAGCAGCTGCCCCATGTCAGGTCAGAGCCACCTCCAGCCGGCTCCAAAAGGGACCCGCTGCTGGCCAGAGCCGAGCCCGGGAGCGACGCTGGCTGGGCCTCTGGGAGAGCAGAGTTCAGGAAGGGAACAAACTGCTGCACCACAGCAGCTGGGAGAGAGGAGTGAGAAGCAGCCCTGCAGGCACCCAGGGCAGTGCAGAAGGAGGGCAGGAGGGGCTCCAGGCGCCGCAGCAGATGTTCCCCTGCGGCCCGTGGAGAGGCCCATGGTGGAGCAGGCCGTCCCCCTGCAGCCCATGGATACCACACGGAGCAGATCTCCACGCTGCAGCCCGTGGAGGAGCCCACGTGGAGCAGGTGGATGTGGCCTGAAGGAGGCTGCGGCCCATGGGAGCCCCCACAGGAGCAGGCCCCGGGCCGGAGCTGCAGCCCGTGGAGAGGAGCCCACGCAGGAGCAGGAGGCCTGGCGGGAGCTGCCGCCTGTGGGGGAGCCATGTTGGGGCAGTTTGGTCCTGAGGGATGGACCCGTGGTACGGACCCACAGGGGAGCAGTTCTGGAAGAGCTGCAGCCTGTGGGAAGCCCACGCAGGATCAGTTCGGGAAGGACGGCATCCTATGGGAGGGACCCCACGTAGAGCAGGGGCAGAGTGTGACCGTGAAGGAGCAGCGGAGACGCAGTGTTAGGGACTGACCGCAGCCCCAGGCTAAAACCACCAAAGGAATAAAGTTCCTCAAGTGTAAGCAAATGTCCGAGTATGGCCTAGTCTGCAACTACAGCATTTTTTCCTACACCTGTTTTCTTACTTGTCAGCTCTCAGTTTAGAAACAACCTAGTGACTTTTGTGCCACAGTCAGCCCTTTTTTTCCCCCCACTCTTCACTCATTAAGCCTGGTGGCAATTAACTAAATTAGAGACAAGCATCTTGGCTAGTCAGTAAGTGTCCATTAGTCACAAGAGTTGGTCAGCAGCTTTTCACTGTATTTTTATGAGCTGCTGAATAAGATTTGGTACACTGAGATTACATAGTCTATTCATGAAGCCAGAGAACTTTACCGCTTTTAATGACTAATAAATCTTAGATGAGAAAGGACTATGGTGTTTCGCTGATTTACATAGCAAAGGCCATGGACTTCCTATAGCAGATCTACAGTTTTAGCTATGGCAGAGTTTATTTTCCAAAAAAGTGTCCCATGCATAGTTAGTATCTAAGAGAATGATGAATACACCACATTAGAAAGTGAATTGTGACTGCTATTAATAATCTCACAACTCAGGCCTCAATTTATTTCTGGTGTGGAATTATTTGGCATCACCTTCTCCCTGCTCCATTGTGGAAATGAGATGAGAACAAGGGAAGTGAATTTTAACCACAGCTGCCAGATATGTTTATTTCTGACACATGTTCCTTGTACAGGAAGTTTGAAGGAATGAATTTCACCCTTGATGAGAAACAGAACCCACGCCATGCCTGAAAGTGTTAAAGAATATGCTTGCATGTACCTTCAAGAGATAGTAAGGCACATACTAGCTTACTCCTTATAGAAAACCACATACTTTCTTCTTGTCAGTACAGTATTACAATTCACATACGGTTTCAGTATCAGGCCTTCCAACAGAGTAGGCACTTTGCTAGCAGATTACATTAATTTAATACATATTGAACATGCTCTTTCTGATTCTGTACACACATTTCCTCCAGGTAAAACGTGACAAATATCAGGTTGAAAAGAATTTGGATGGATGGCTTAAGATTCTTGTGACATTTTAAAGATATTTTGGAAAACATGAGCTTGACATTACTCTTTCCCATTTATTTAAAGAGAGAGGCTCACCCTCAAGATTTAGCTAAGGTGCTAAGCAATGTGAATTAGACCACCATCACAATAAGAAAAAAGCAAAACATGAAAAGGCTGTAATGCAAAAACTTATCAGATGCAGTTTCCCAGCACCAATATTTTGGTTGTTGTTGTTTCCTCCTATTAGTTGAAGAATCCTATGGATTATCTCTTGAAAGAAACTTAAAAATCTGCTGCTGTCCTAGTATCCAAAATGTTTCTGCAACTGTATGTTTTATAACATAAAAAGCCTTTTTAACTTGTATCTATTTTTTTGGAGGATTGGGGGGTTGTAGTTATATGAAAATTGTTCTTAGTTAAACAAACCTTTTTAAACAATACCTTGACTTTCAGAAAAACATATCAAGATGTAATGCAGCAGCAACTTAGAGGTAAAGAGTCATGCTCAAAATTAAAAGAATGCATGAGAGGCTTACAGAGATGAAATATGTTCAATAAAAATCTCAACATTTTTCTATGTTCTGAAAACAAAAAGTGATCTTTCCAAAACAAAACTATAATGGCTTTGTCCCAGTGAAAGAAGGAAGAATTTTCAATTATATATAGGAAAACCTTAAAAAAAAAAAAAACCTTTTTCCCCTTCCCCCTTTTTTTTTTTTTTTTTTTTTTTTTTTTTTTTTGGAAACTTTCTGTGATAAATACTTTTTTGACCAGATTTAGAAGTAACTATCAAATCCAAAGCACAATCAGTGAACCTTTACACCCTCAAACGTAAGGACAGTTTCATTTCATTAAATGTATCATCATCAAGGCATCTGTTTTCTGCATTCACTCAAAAAGATAGAAATTCCAGAAGTTCAGATAGGAAAGACTGTTGATTCAATATCATTTGTTCAAGGAACATACTGGACTTTCTGGGATGGGTCCCAGAGAACTACGGATCAAGTTCCAAAAGCTGCTTATTATGTCTGATCTGGTGAAATCTTCACCTGAAGTCACAAGGCTGTAGACATAAACATTATAAACAAACATTCATTCATCAGCTTTTGAGAAAGGCACACCGACTGAGTTTTATAAGAGCATGCAGCCTGTCTTTTCATACTCTAGATTGCAGTGAACCACAATGTTAAATCTCTATTAACCTGAATAATCTTATTCTTTATTTTCTGGGAAAAATGTATACTGCAGAAAGGCGATAATGTCTGACATGCAAGAAAAAAACACACAAGAACTCAAACATTAATATGATTTTCTAAGGACTTCATACAGAGGGAACAGAACATGATCCAAACTTAGATGTAACATGGATGAGTACTGCTCTGTTCACAGCAATGGACTAATTTGGTCTACAGAGACAACACTGTTCATAGAACCTGTTACTGCAACGCGAAATCAAGGCTTCAGATTTTGAATATAGTCTTTGACCTGTGTAGTCCATAGTAAGTGACTAACATTAAACCTCTGTTAATCTTTTATTAAAGAGAAAGATTAAAGCAGCTTCTAAACAAATTATTAAGTGAGGCTTTCACTTTAATACTATCCTATATCTTCTTCTCTTTTGTGGTAGAAACTATAATGAAGAGAAGCAAAGCCCCATTTGACAGTCTTTTATAATACTCAGGGTAATAACCATCACTTAGGGGAAGGAGGAAAAGAGGAAAAAATATTAGTTGAAGTAACTGATTGCTGCTCTTGCTGTTTGAGTTTGATCCTGTTTTCTTGAAAATAAACGTGAATACATAAAAGTGACAGAAAAGAACAGCACAAATGGGAAATGCAGTCTGTCCCCTCCTCAACTGTCAGTGCTGACTTCATTTGGAATTGTGCCACAAAAGACATGCTTTTTCATTTCCCTGAGGTCTGGAAAAATTTACCTGCCCTGAGCTAAGATGGTGATTTTACTTTACTTTTGGGTCACAGGCTCGCAAATTTTTGCATGCCTGCAATCTAGCCAGCTAAGCAGCGTGAAGTAAAAAGAGGGTGGGGAGCCAATGAGGTGGAAAAGGAAACAAAGGTGGTTTCAGCAAGAATGCACGTCTTACCTTCCAGGTGGTTTTTACTTCTAGCCTCAGCAGGTGAAAATATCTGAATTCCTCTCAGGCTCAGTCTCCCTGGGTCAATGGACGGGCCCTATGAAGACCCCTATGAAGGTGAGCACTGAGGAGACAGGGACTGAGGAAATCTCATGATGCCAAAAAGAACAGATGTATGGAATGCTTTTCTCCACTTCCTAGGCATGAGGCCTAGTTTCCCATGGATAATTTTTGAACATTGCTCTTACACTTTGTTTTTATCGGACATAACCTTAACCACAAGCTTTGATATGATAACTAGACTTTCCATTTTAACGTGTTGTCCTAGCTTTAAATATTTTGCTGGCTTTTAGAAATTTATTTAGTAGGTCTAGATGTAATGCACATAGTGTGTTAACGCATACATGAAATGTATATCAGTGCCTGTAATTGAATTTTTGGTTACCCTGGACAACTTTGAATGCAGGCTTCTCCACAGAATTACTAATGGCCTGGCAAGTTCTGACTTGCAATCAGTAAGCTGCAGTTTCTAATATTACATTATCAGAAGGATCCTGCAATTGTTACGAAATTTGGGCGTGCTGAGAACAAACAGAAATATCAGTCTTCACAGTTAAAGGTTTCCTGGCATAAATAAATAGGTGCAGGAAAGTAGAGTCAAAAGCTGATAGATTCCTTTACTTTTACTCAATAAATCAGATTTTCCTTCAGGAAGCCACAAATTCAGTGAAGCCTAACTTCAGAAATATCTTTAAGTAGATGAATGTTTTAAATCCTTTTCAGACAGGTTTTCTGAACAGTGTGTGATTTCTAAAGTAGACGTTGATTAGTAAATATTAATTCCTTTTCTTATTTAACAAATTTTTGCCATTAATAGTCTTTAAACAGGACAAATGACTATATCCAAGGGAGAAGAATCCTACAGAACTCCTTACCATCCAGCTCCTCCCTTCTGCACCTGCATGTTCTCCCCACACTCCCCTGGTCCCCTAGCTGCTTAGCTTTTCTTGGCAGCTTACAGATATAATTGCTGTTTCTTTGTTTGCTGTTCATGAAATTGAATAATGGTGAAACAACAAGCCTGGCATTTGGAGTCCTACATTTAAATCACATCTGTGTTTGAAAGGCTGCTGCAATCTTTGTGGTTGGTTCACCTTTTTACCTCTCTGGGCACACTGCACGGAGGGAAGGAGGGAGGGAGAAAAATTACATCTCAAACAGCCACTTTTTTCCTCAAAAAAAAAAAAAAAACAGACTGCCATTCTGCAGCACACCTTGGCTCACCCCAATATTTAGATGGCAGCCCCTTTGAGAGCATCAGCATAGTGTCCCAGTTACAGGTCGCAGGCCAGCCACAGAGGGGTAGGGTAGGACCTGAGCCCAGAAGGTGGCTGTCACCCCAGGGAACCCAACACAGACACCCATGACAGGACAGACTCCGGCCCGTCCCTCAGCCTGGGAGGTGCTCTGTAGTAATGCTAACAGTACTGGGCCAGTGAGGCTAAGTGGATTAAATAAGGCAGGGTCTATGATTTTGTCCATTACTGTTTATTAACCTACTCTTATGACAGTATATCATTCAACCCAGACAACACACTGTTTACACAACGAAAGACAATGAAGAACTAAAGCTTAAGGAAGGATGAAAATTACTGGAGCTGAGGAGAAAAGCCACACACAAAATTAATTTTTCAGGGTTTCAGGAAGTTCCTTATTTTCCCTTTTCTCTGCAGAAAAAGTTGGGATTAAGGACAGCTACTAAAAATAGCAGTGTTATTGCTACCATGACCACCACTAACTATAATATGTTCTTTCATCCTACTATTCATTCTCCATATTTGAATCGCCAGATTAGTTTTGGGAAATACTATGTTTTATTTATATTTTTGTAGCACTTAAATTTTTATTTAGCATAATTACCATATAACTCAATATGTAAACATCTGCAATATGCCAACTATAACAGTTGACTAAACAAACAGCAAAATGTGTGTTTTCTGATGACATATCTTGAATTAACATATTTTTTAAAAATAGCACTTTACCTTTGTCTGGTGTTTCCACATATTGAAGTAGATTCTACAAAGATAAAACCCAAGGGAAAAAGTAATCAGTTACTTCAGAAAAGACCAGATAGCAGGTAAAATGGCATTAGGAGCAGTACTCACAGAAAATAAAGTTGTTTCGGGTGAGAAAGGGGAAGGTTGTTACGATGAGGGTGGTCATGACTGGGATCCAGGGCCTACCTTCTATCTCTACACCTTGCTTCCTCTAGCAGCTCAGACAAGTCACTCAGGACCAGATTTCTGGCAGTATTTAAGCATGTCAGGTTACGAAGAAGCACTTAATCTGCATTTGAGGTGTATACACATTTTCAGCCTTTGCACTGGTATAGCAGAGAGAAGAAAATCCTCTCCATTTCTTTGCATACCTTGTATATTCATACACAAATAACCCCTTGGCCCACCCAGCCAGGTCCTCAGCCTCCTCTCCAAGCTGAGGAGCACCAACTCCCCGCTCACGCAGCCTACATTTCACCTGTGTTCCTGCACCAAATCAGTAAAAATAGCTGTGCTTTCAAAGGCCTTCGAGCAGGCAACTAAATAGAGTTTGCCAACAGGAAATATCAGGCACAGCGACCCGGGGGTCATTTAGGTTCTGGGTGCCTAAACGTGGCTCTTGATGCCTAACATCCAGGGCAGTATCTGGATTCTTACCTCAGGTGCCCCACTGCTGTCAAAGGGAACTGCTGGGTGCTTATGGCCTCTGAAAGGTCAGGCCAGTTATTTAGCCTGGAAAGACCAGACCAATTTTAAAGATTTTTTTTGAAAGCTGCTCTACTAAATCCCCAAGTCCAATAACTGCCATCAGTCAGACCTTGCTCCAGGCTTCTCAGACACCGGGCAAAATTAAATGTTACTACACTGCCTGTATTTTTCCCTCCACACAAGAAACCTGCTGTCACCACATGGAGCTCAGCACCAAGCCAGCTTCAGCTCAAAAGCTTCCCCTGCTGGCAGCTCTGTCAGCCCTGTCTTTGTCTGGCTCTGACATCAGACTCACATTTGCCAAGGTGACGTGAGGCACGACTCTCAACCAGAGAGTGTCAAGCTAATTTGGTGCTTCAGCGTGCCCACGGTTTATACTCTGAACCCATTTCCCTGCAAGGTTTATTATCCTTTACAGTCATTAATCCCTCTGCAATGGATTGAGGATGCTGTGTGTTAGTACACATGTATTCAGCAAGAGGCTTCTTAAAAATAGCAATTCATGCGGAGGTGACATAAGAAGCACAATGCTCGATGTACATCCTCCCTTGGGTACCCATCTTGGAATTGTCAGCATTTGTCTGGTAAATATGAAGAGAAGTCAAATGCTTTCTTAAGGGGAGAAAAGCAACCTCTATGTTAAGAAATATGTTTTCACAATCTTTATATGCAGCAAGACAAATGGGAATAGAGACCTTTGTTCAATTCTCTCAAATTTTGGAAAGTAAACAACCTTTTGGAACAGCACTTATAATTTCAACATAGTGTAGCCCATTTAACATATAGTGGATTAGTGCCTGTTCTGGCAGGATTTGATCTCGTAGGACTTTTTGTGAGCTGCTGTAAGAAAGGAAGAAAAAGAATAGATGAAAACATTAATTGTACAGCAGTCCCAGCATTTCCCCTGAACGGATTTTAAAATCCCAGGGTTAGGTTAGTTAGAGACTGAATGAATCACCTTTATAAAGAGACACAATCAGTTAAGAAGAAACTACCAGTGGTGCCAGTTGCTTTCATAATCTCTTAGCCATACTTGAGGAATTCATGGTACTGGCAGTGAGGAGGCAATAAGTATAGTTTAATTGAACACAGAAGTGTTTTTGTTGTTGTGGTGGTGGTGTTTTTTTTTTTTTTTCCATAAATGACAATTAAATAGAAGCACAGATTTTTTTTTCTAAAGTATGCTAGCACACATGTACAGATATGTACATCCGTACATATCAAATAAGAGATAACAAACTTGTATTGCACCCTATGTAATTTATGTTGGAATGAGTAAGCAGTAGTTTCCCTGAGGCATTATGTGCACATAGAGCTTGCCAAATGGAAGTGTTAAAAGGTATTCCACACAAAACCATACCATATGTTACACTAAAGCATCAGGAAAACATGGTGAAAAAGCAATTAGAACTTTATTCTGCCATTTTGCCTTTACCCAATCTGTAATGCTGCAGTATTTGAGATGTGAGAGGTAGCCTCAAATTTCACTTCAGTGGTGGTGCAAGTTACTTGCTTGTCTGAAAGAAGGGTGGTCCTTGTAGTGGTTAGGCACCCTTCCTCCCTTCTACCCTAACAAAAACTCTTGCGGATACTATGCTGAGCATAATAGAAACACAAATCAGATTGACAGGATAGACTAATACTGCAAGATTTAATCATTTCACCAGTACCCAGAACTTACATAAAATGCCTCTACACTTCAGTGTGAGATTGACTTGAAAAGGAATTGGAAGCATTGGTACTCTATCACGCATCCAACCATTAAGTACTAATTCTGACTACATATGTTGATACAGAAAAGAGAGCTGGTCTATTGTCTTTGCACAAATATTGATAAATATAAATAAAATCTGATTTGTAATATACTATATTTGTTACATACCATTCTATATATAATGTAGTTTTATATAATGTGTAATCTTTATTTTCGTAAAATGGAGCAGTGTTTGAGTTACAGAACATGCAGAAATATATTTTACTGCTTTTATGGCATTTATAGTTCTGTGGCTGCTGAGCAAGATGAAGCTCTCATGAACTCAAATCTGAACTTTTTCTAGATTGCCAAAGTCTAATAGACTATCCTAGCACTTATTTCTCAGGGAGTAAGCAGCATATAGCCGCAGCATCTGCTGGTGCAGGAACAGGTCAACCCCCACCCGCCCCAGTTTGTTTGAAGTCAGCTGTTAGTCAGGTTTGCTTCAGCAAGTAAGGGACTAAGGGGAGAGGGGTGTCAGTCAAGGTTATAGACAGCCTTTACAGGAAGGTTTCAAGGGACAGACAAAAAGTTCAACCAACAAAGCCTGAAAGGAAATGTTAAAGGAACAAAAAAAACCAACAACTTAAAACTATATTTCTTTCCAAAAAAATAGTAACAAGCTAGTCAGTATTCTCCAATAGAAATGTGAAGACAAGCAGCTTTTTACAGGAATATTAGGACAGAAAAGTATTTTAAGACTAGTGATAAAATATTAAACCAGGACAGAATCATTTTAACATTCAGAAGAGGGTATTCAGGAACAGTATCGTTTCTCTCATTACAGATGAGCAAACACAATCATTATCATCACCACCATCACTTATTTTTACTCTCTGGAAATTCCAGCCAGGACCAGCACTCTACTGTGCTGTAGATTGTATATATAGATAAAGGAAGGCATTCCTTGCTCTGAAGAGCTCATAATTTAAGTAGATAAGACAGAAAAAGGAAAGAGTATTACTCCCTCTGTGTGAGGAAGTACATGTAAGTCGGTTCAGCAGAACCTCGATGTATTGGAGACAGTCTACACAGCAGAGCTGGAAATTCCCCAACATTGGACACATGCTAGGGAATGAGCAAGGGCAAACTGGGATCCCTTAGAGCAGGTTTTATTTTGTTTATTTTACACAACAGCATAGATCAACTCATAATTCAACATTTGCTTAATAATAACAATCACTTCATCTCTAACATTAGAAAAGTATTCGCATGACAGTGACTCAGAAAAGAAGCAGAAGCAAACATGATCAACAGAAACAGACTTGAGAAAGATGACCTACACTCTTTATCTTTTATCCCATCACCTTCATGGCATGACAGATTTTCCGATTGCTCAGAACAGGCCACACTAACTGGGCTACTAATTTGGCTCTTTGACCATTATATCTGTCTCTCTGTTGGAATTCAGAGAGGATGGGACTCAAAATGGACTCATGGATATTTAGAAAACATAAGCCAGTCATAAGAGGCAGTTTACATATCGGATTCACAGAGCTGACCTGAACACGCAAAGAGAAAATACACTAAAACAATTCCCATTCATTCCAAAAGAATCCTTTTAATAAATTAGTCCCAGTACTTTACTTCTGCTCTGATTCCTTCCTAAAGGAGACCATCTTCTGCTACTCTCCTTTCTGTTTACAGGACCAAGCTCTTTATCCATCTCTTAAGAAAGATTCTGGGCTGACAAAATACCCTTCTCAAGGGGAAGATGTTGATCTGCCTGACACCTCTCAGGACAGCCTGAAGTTTAACTGAAAAGCATACCATGTGAAGCCCTTGTTATTTCTTTTATCTCATTCTCTACTATATTTGCCCTCTAAAACACAAGAAACTCTTCTTAAAGGCAGATTTCCATTTAAATCAATGACATAACAGATAAAATGTGCACTGTCACAAACACACTGGTAATTAGCCAGAATAGTGACTTCTAATAATTGATGCTGAAGCAGACATGAAAAGACTGCTACACAAATGAGATTTACAGTGAACCAAGACCTAGAAGTAAAGCAAGGGAAGACACTCAAGTGAATCAGCTGTTCAGCTCTGAGCAACAACAAAATAGAGCTATGTTTTTTCTTGCAGCTTGGCCTGTAACAATACTTGCCAGCTTTTCATCTTGAGAAAACATTCAATACTCTACCCTTCAGAGACAGCACCCACATAACTAATTCCAGAAGGGCACAGCTGGGTCCAGAACTAATTCCAGAAGGGTCCAGGACCATGCAGCAATGTCTGCTCTGTGACCTCTAGTGTCCCCTGTTCCAGAAACATAGTGGAGGGCTTTTTACTTACAACCCAGACCTGCAGAAAGCCACCACAGATATTCTACAGTTCATTTGCTTGGGTGCTGTACTATACCTAAGTTGGAAGTTACTGCCCCACTCTACCCCACCCCAACATATGAGAGGAATGAATAAAGGCTAAGAATGCAGAGATTTAAGACATTTTCTGAGCATCACTCAAGTCACTTAAACTGGCACACTTTTTTTGGCGAGTCTTCTCTCCTCTTAGTAAGAACCTTTCCCCTGTAAAACGATGAACATTTAAGGGTTTGAACCCATCAAGTGTAAGTGTATATGCATGACAGGATAATTAATTTGCTGTTATGTCACTCCTATGACATGAAAACTGTTATAAAAAGAATGTTAGCTTTCTCCAGTCTTAGGTTTGGTTCCTCAAACTGCCTATCAGGCATTATTAAATAAATTCCTTTTATGTAGCTAAGCATCTTTAATTAATATTCACTAGTTAACCCAGTTAACACTAGTTAGCCCATTGTTTACTTTTCTGTCCCAGGTGTTCTTATGCATATCATGAGCCATGGACTAAAAATCAATACAGAGAAAGAACAGCTTTGTAAGGAGGCAGTGGTCTGAGAAAGCAAGCATCTTCCCTATTTGGCATATATTTCTTAATGATATTTGCTGTGAGAAAGAATGGTAAGAAAAATACCACACTGGGAAGGAAAAAGGATCCTTAATAGCTTATTAAACTTCTAAAAAAGTTTGAAGAGGGATTTCATTAGGGTGGAAAAGAATTAGCATGACTTAAGGTTACACCAGACTAAATCCATGTGATTAATGGCTTGATTTTCAACTTTGCTGAGCACTTGTATTTTCAAGATGCTGACTTCAAATGAATTTTTGGGTGCTCAGAACTTCTGCAAATCAGGTCCTCAGTGACTTGTCCAAGGTCATACCAAAGAGGCCGATGACAAAACTGAGAACAGATACTGCCCTCCAAAACCCCAGTTCACAATTCTACAGTAACCCCTGGAAACATCACTTCAGTGAATAAGGATTCCAGATAAAAAACAGGACTATATTATGTTAGTCTTTCTCTGCATAAATAGCAGAGACACTTCCATCTGAAGAAGTCATAATTTAAATGGCATTTACAGAAGGAACATTGTTTTTACTTTTACCAACCTCCGCTAAATACATGAAACTTGAGTTCTTGGAAATGACATGATTTGATAAATAAGCAGTTGATGTGACAAAGCAGATATTGGAGTATTTGTTGTGAATAAGAAAGAACAATCACAGGAGCATATCAGTTATAGTTAAACACAGGGCACATCCTCTGTTGCTCCTTTGTCACACACAGTTAACAGTCTTCTCTTTTTATAGTGCCTCTTCCTAATACTTGTCAGAGGGAAAATATGTAGTACGACAGTAGAATGGCCTTGGTCAATCAGAAAATTAATGACACCTATTCGAGCTCCACTTCTAAAGAGAAAATAGGACATCAGCTTGTCAAGGAAGTCTTATGAAGGCTTCAGTGCATTTTTTTACCTGTGCTTTCACCAACGGCACTGCACGGAGTTTCTTGACTGCATCACTAATGTCTCTGGTTTCCACAAAGCCGAGGATACTGCAGATTGCTTTAGCTACTTCAATCACATTATCAACTTTATGCTGCTGATAGCAGAGAAAGAAAAGAAAAGAAAAAAAAAAGCAAAAATAAAAAACCAAATAACATTAGTCTGGCTATGTTGAAATTGCTACTGATCAATAGTTTACTAAGTATAGCTTTTTTTTTGTTTTGTAGTCCAGTTATCTTCCACAAAATGTACCCCGTTGAAACCTGTGATAAATTTGCTATCTAAGACTGGTCTTGAGGCAAAACGGAGGTTTTATCTGAACTTCGTGAGTGTAAAGCACTGTAAAGAAACTTCTAAGAAAATTTGAACCCAAATGATTCACAAACTTTCTGAGGATTTTATGATACTGTGAATTTATCCCCACTATTGTCTCCTACCCATCTCTGTGAGAGATGGCAGAGATCCATGTTCCTCCTAAAAATAGTGACTCTGTGGGAGGCTGCATAATCTGACACCTGTGGACTGAGTAGTTCTGTAACTGGCTTTTCTGTGGAATATATATATATGTATAGTTCAAAGTATTAAATCTTATTGATAATAAATTCCGATATTTACATATTGCCATATTAAAAAAAAAAAAAAAAAAAAAAAAAAAAAAAAGCCCTACAAGAATAATATCAGATATGCATTGGGGAATTCAAGAAAAAAACCTGAATCCCCAAAGGAAGGAAAATGCAATCTTCATAAGTATCAAGTACCCCATGTTCAGGAAAATAAATAAATAAAAACTTATGCGTTTACTGCATAGTTATATGACTTCCCTAAACTTTAAAATACATTCTCTAAACAAGCAGAAGCTCCTCTATGAAATGTTCTCCATGTTTCCCTACTGATAAACATTCATTTCTGTCAGCTACAGCATGTCTATGTACTGATAAAGCCATTTCTGTAACTCGTCCATTTCATGCCTGAAAAGGGGAAACCATACCAAGATGAACTTTCGGTTTTCAAGCTTAGGTTCTATATCCAGACTGTACTGAGAAGGTTAACACCTGTCATTAATACAAATAAATATAAAAATATATTGAGGTTACTAATTCCATATTTAACTGCCTTGAGCAGAACTAAAATATGAATGAATTACATAAATTATCCTCCAAAATTTAGTGACCACGATTTTTAAATATAAGTTGATTTTTTTTTTTAATAATAAATAAAAACAGCAACACCTTTTCATACTAGAGGCTCTAAAGAGAAAAAGGTTATGGCTGCTGTGATCTCTTGAGAACTTTGGACCTTCATTTGATCTGAAGCTGATTCACCCTTTTGGCAATTTACAAGGAGTGCACTTCCCCCTCCTTCATATTTATCTCCTATAACCTGGATTTTTAAATTGAGCTCTTGCAGGATTTCCTCTCTATGATCACATACATTGCCAATAGAAGTAGGAGCCTTTAAGAATGGTACAGCTTTGTTAGCATCTATAACTCTGACAAAACTAAAACATTATATATTATTGTATGTGCTGTATTATTATGAGATATGCATTATATATTATTATATATGCTGGTCTACTGTGCAGTTGAAGAAAAAATTATATACAGGTGTATATATATGTAATTAATATATATGGCAATTAAAATTAAATACAATCTTAATTACATTTTCATTTATCATTTTTTGTTCTTTGCATGTGGATATGGATTATTAGAACAAGGAATTTTATATCTATACAGACATGTACATGCAGGGGCAATTTCTGAGAATTACATGCACACAAGTGTAATCCTTGAGTAGGGCAATAGCTATATTGCTGGAGAGAAAGAAAAGCCCAGTTTACATATTTTTATATGCGCATATATGCTGTTCCTCAAAGAGAGTTGGGTGTCTAGAGGAATATCTCTATTTCTGTATAATATAGTATTCAGTTTAGAGATCAATTAACAAAGTGTTTAATGTTTTTATAGAAGTTACTACACCATAGACCTTTTTTATACAGTAGCTACTTTTAAAGACCAGATTACACACCAAGGACAGTAAGCATATGAGAAAATTGTGTAATACTAAATACTATGAATGATGACTTCCCTTGCACTCACTTTTTAGGTATTAGCATGTAAAAAGTTTTCCTTTCCCATATGTAGATATAACATTGTTTTTTTTTCCCCAAAGGAAGGAAGACAGAGATTCATTTATCTTACAAAAGTAAAAGACTTTTGTTTTAAATTTCCTGAATGTCCAAAAGATTTATAGAAAACATCTTGTATATGTTTCCCCCCCCCCCCCCCCCACACACATATCTAAATGCCAGCAGAACCTTTGAAGGATATTTTGGGGGTTAAGTTATTTATATGATAAAAAAATGCTATGTCTACAGTCCATATTAAAAATTAAAACGTTTTCTCTCTATGTTAGTAGTACAATCTGAATAGATTTAAAAATATCATGCACGTCATGTGATTATCAGGGCAATCAAAATGGTTAAGTTGTCTGACTGCTCACACTCTGGGAACAATACATTTCGAACCCAACAGCATCCATTTTCCCACCCATACTAAACATTTTATTTCCCAGTTTCATTTCATAGAGGCTTTATCAATTGTAAAAAGAATTTGCCATTTATTGGCCATTGCTAATAATGATGACGGTGGGTTTGTCATATAAGTCATACATTGGTATCTCCATGGCTTTTTAAGACATCCATGAATAAGCAAGATTTGGAAGGAGGTAGATAAATAAGAAATTATTATTATTATTTTTAACTGAGGATATCAGGATCTGATTAAAACTGAATGCTTATGGAAGTTCCATCTGAGCAAAGAACTTAAGCAGATACATGTGTACTTGTGAGTAACTCCCATTTGCTTATAGTTCAGAGTATGCTGACAGTGGATTGTGGTGAAACAGATGAAGATTCCCATCTCTCCCAGTGATGCAGATGCTGGTTTCAAGATAATTATTCCCATCTAACCTTGGGATAGAGGACAGTTATAAAGATCCCAATTTTAAACCTTCTTATGTGGATCTAACCAGATTTTAGAGAAAATAAGTAAACAAAGATTCAAAGAATGAATCAAAGGTTCTCTCTCTCTCTCCCTTTTTTTTTGCTTTGCTTTTTTTTTAAAAGTATATATTATAATAATAATATATATCTTCATGACTATAATTTCCTACATTACAGCTCCAAAGTTTTTCAAGCTACTTATTAAAGCAAAGCAATAACACTAGTTCTAATTTGTATTGGTTTAAAAAAGGTCTGTACGTTACAATGCCTCTGAATGAAAACATCTGCATGGTGATTTGATCTATAACATTAACTGGCAACTCTGTTCTTTTAATCAATTCACATAAACTTTATTTAGTTTGTCCCTGTGCAGACAACACCTTGTTAAAGAAAAAATAATTACAGAGAAATTTAGCTCTAGAGTAAAATACGCATATTTGTTGCATAGCATGAATATTTGAAAAGCATCCTGTCTTCCCTTTATAAATAAGTTAATGATCAAGTAATTGCCTAGTCAGGGTAAAAATCCTTAGCAAAAACAAATTTAACAGTGCTCGATTTTAAGTCTGAGTAATATCTATGTAGCGTCAATTGCAAAGTATGGATTGTAATGTCTCATTAATTTTGAGACTATAGCTACCTTTAAATTTTGAATACTTTTACTTTAGGCTTTAAAATTTCGAGTGAATGTGAGTAACTACACTGATGGGTCTACTTCAGTAAAGAAATATATATGCACATTTGAGTCTGGGGACCTTGATTTTTCCAAATGGCTATGACTGTATCACATTTTATACACTAAATAGTCTCCTCTGAGAGACTGCCTACAGAAGCAAAGTTCAGTGAATGACGACATAGTATCAAAACCAGAGATTTACTTGTAATTAGGCACAGTTCAACAGCTTTTGAATTTGTATGCACTTTGCAAAGGAAAAAAGTTTCAAAGATTTACACAAAAAAAAGTAGAATATGTTTACCTACATATATTTATGTACATATATTGATATTTACGCATTTGAGTACGTCTGTAGGCATATCTGCATTTCTGTGTACATTTATACACACACACACCCCTGTATGTATGTGTATATGTTTTCTGACTATTCAAAATAGAAATACCCATGAATCAAGAATATTCAGAAGGATTAAAATTTGGACTTGAGTACAGGTGAGATTTCTGAAACAAAATAATAATTTTATGTTTTAACATACTTTTCAAAAAAAATCCATACCCCAACGTAATGAATTAAAACTCATTTCTTTCCAGTCCAAACCCTAAAAATTCAGTTAGCATGACAACCTGAAACTCAGATCAAGTAGATATTTGGTTTCTTCCACGCTACCACTCAAATATGCATTTATACTTTAGGTTTAAATTCTGCCTAAAACATTAGTTAGATTTCCTTCAAGGATGTAATATTCAACTGGTAGCCCACATTACTTTAGAAAAAACCCTTATGAGTTTTGCTCCCTAAACCTAATTCTGCAAACAATCTCAAGCTTGAATAAATAAATAAATAAATATCTCCCTAAGTATGTAGACACTTGCCTGTGAGTTCACAAAATCAAGAACAAGTTTTGCAGGTACAAAGTGTATTATACCTCTACTAATTCCAAATATACTGCCAACACAAATGACACTGATTTTATTTACAGATTCCCCGATGCTTAGAAACAGTCACCTCTGATATTTTACCTCTGTAGCACTTTCTTCTTAATCTCAATTCTTGTTAAGAGAATTTATACCCTTCCAAAGTCAGGTTGAGCAGCCTTAATTAAAATTCCTCTTTAATTACATTTGAGACAGATTAATAATTAGATACCTTTCAAATTGAAGTTAATGCTTTTCTGGTATAACAGACTGAAAATAAATACCTCATTTTGCAATAGATGCTCCACTTGACCTCTATATTTCATAATAACTGAGACAAGGTTCTGTCTGGAAATTGGAAAAAAGAAAACAAAATCAAATTCATAGCAATTGGATAAAGAGAACTCCCCCCCCCATAAATTGAGAATAGTTTAACTGACAGTGGTTTTATGTTGACATAAAACAAGGACAAGTGAGTAAGCAGATGTCAGGTAATCTTGAGCCTGGTTCTCCCTGGTTCTTTGGCAGCCATTTGCCACGGAGTATAGATGTAGAAGTCCTCTTTTACCTGGAGGATACATGTTTCACAAGTGAAAGAACTCCCAAAGTGATTTGCCATTTAAGTGTCTATTTAACTCCAAATCCCGTTTATTTCTCTAAGATTAAGCATGTGCTTAAATGTTACCTTGAAGGATGGACTTAAGTATATGCTACAATGCCTTGTTTCTCAATCACTTCAGACTGTAAAGCTGCAGAGAACCAGGCAAAACATCTGCAAAACATCTGGAAAAGCTCTACATTTCAAAAGCCCATACTAAGTCACAAGTATAAAAATCTATATTATAAAAAGTGGCATAATTGTTACAGATTTTGTTAAACTTTATTTGCTTACAGTTCTGAAGTTTACATGCTCAAACTGTCATAACAACTGCCCTTTTCACACATTACTACAGCTGTGAATTTATTTTATATTGTCATTCAGTTCAATCCTGAAAACTGGTTTAACTCGTATCGATTCTGTAGGGAGCCATCTGCCACGCTGTAGTCCCATGCCTTTGTCAAACTACACAAGTTACCATAAAGTCTGTGCAGGCAGACTGCTGTGCCTCAACAAAGCTTCATAAAATTATTTAGGGTTACGAACAAGAACACAGACCTTTCTACACTGAACTGCAGGACTGATGCTTCAGCTGTAAATCTTACCATTTTAGAACCACAGGTTCCAAGTGCTATCCACAACAGATAACCAAAGTCAGAGTTTTGCTTTGTAAAGAGCATTTATGTCATTTTCTGTTTCTAATCATAATCATACTGTGTTTTAAGCACAATGGAATTCCATTTGCCATTTAAAATAGGTGCCTATGGTGAAACTTACTGCATGCAGGAATACACCTTCCTTCTCCTTTGACAGCTACCTCTGTAGGGTCAACTCTTCAGAAAATGGTAGGAAAACCTCAATTCCCACTTCCACATCCTGCCTAGCCTACTCATTGCTAAATGGATACCTTGTCACCTTGATGATACTTGGTGTAATAGTTATAGAGTATACATGTGCTTTTATGGAAAAGTGGAAACTTAATTGACATTCTTTCTTCAGTGTATATTTGTATTAAAATATCACTTTCTCCCTGACATTTTTCCCCCCTCTTGTATTTCCCACTGTCCCTTTGTGCCAGGGTTCGCTTTCGTCAGAAGGCTTAGAGGGAATTTTCCCTTTAAGGGAAAATTCAGACTGGTAGCTGAAAGTCAAAGTATTTTGATTACTTCAGAGCAAGCAGATTATTGTTTATAGAGGAATTGTATGTGTCCTTATGTATCTAAATTGGGCTAACAGCAATTAGAGATTAGGGTTGCAACTGTGGTCCAAAGTATAGGTTGTATGGTATGTCATTAGATTTTCACCATATATCATATGGCAAAAAGAGGAAAGAGAGGAGGAAATTTCACTGAAATGATCGCAGAGTATAAACATTTCAGGTAGGCCTTCCTTGTGTACCAGAGTACATTTCCCTGCAGATGCCTACTGTTCACCTCCTCCTACAGATGGCTTTGCCTTTGCAGCTTTTTATTTGCAATCTGCACTAGCCTTATCTAGCCAGGCAGTTTGAGCATTGAGAAGCTGCCTGGCAATTCCTCCTGTAATCCTGTTAAATCATAGCTAATACAAGTTGTCGCTTTGCTTTGACCAAGTCTCCAGGCATAACATCTTTTTCATACCATTACCCAGCTCAGAAGTAGTTCTGGACATATAAGCTTACCCTATTGCCTTGGTGCACACAGGTAAGCATGTTTATTAGCATGCATGACCTACTAACTTAAAAAAAAAAAAAGCTTATTTTCTATCAGTTGATTATACACCTAGAAAATTTTATATAGATAAACATATAAGTATAAAGTAGCCATAATTTTACATAACAAGAAAAAAACATCCAACAACATGCAACAATGACCAAAATACCTCTACTAATGCTATCCTGAATCTTCGGCTACTAGATAATTAATACTCATGTTATTATAAATATGTACCACATACTTGAACATCTTTGGTAGCTGTGCATAAATATGGCAATGCTAACCAACAAACAATTATTCAGTGTATCTTTGATACTGAGGAAATTTTTGGATCTTTTAGCAAGGCAATACAGTATTATAGCTTGTGTTAGTAATACAGCTTTGAAAAGAAAAAAGAAGAGAAGTATGAACAACTTTAGAGAGTCAGTCTTAGATCCTGACTGGTCTATATGGAAGGAAGAAGACAGTCATACATAGGATATACTTACAGCATTCATTTTTCATTTTCCTGGCAGTAACACCTACTGTGGGATGGCACTAAAAGGCCATCTATAACCACGCTGCCTAACTGAGCTTTGCCTAAATGCAAGGATTAAACTAGCCATCGTGTTATAGATACTGGCACCTCAGCGTTGGTGATTGTGGGCCAAATTCAGTTCTGGTACAGTGGACTGCAGTGCTGCTGATGCACTCACAATTTACACTGTGTTTAATTTTCAAGCTATGAAAATGAGTGAGTGAAGCGATGTGGGGGCTGCTGGTTTTATTTGTTCACATTTGCCTGTAAGAACAAATCTGATTATGACAAAAGTAAGGTTCCAGTTCATTCTTTTTATGTCACCTCAAGCCAGTCCAAACAGTTCTTTTTCTCCTCTGCCAAGTTCTGCACTTGGGGAAGAACAGCTCCATGCACCAATATATGCTGGGAGCTGACTGTCCAGAAAGCAGCTTCGCAGAAAAGGACCTCAGGGTCCTCACAGACATTAAGCTGAACATGAGTCAGTAACGTGCCCTTGCAGCAATAAATAAATAAATAAATAAAAAATGCTAATTAGTATCCTGGGCTGCATTAGGCAAAGTATTGCCAGAAGGTCGAGGAAAGTGATCCTTCCCTGTTACTCAGCACTGGTGAGGCCACACTGGGAATATCACATCCAGTTCTGGGCTCCCCAGTATGAGAGAGAGATGGATATACTGGAGAGATTTCAACAAAGGGCCACGAAGATGTTCAAGGGACTGGAGCATCTCATGTGAAGAAAGGCTGAGAGAGCTGAAACTGTTTAGCCTAGAGGAAAGAAGGCTGAGAGGAGATTTCATCAATGTATATAAATACACACAGGGAGGGTGCAAAGAAGATGGAGCCAGGCTCTTTTCAGCAGTACCCAGTGAGAGGACAAGAGGCAATGGGCACAAACTAGAACAGAAGAGGTACCATTTGAACATGAAGAAACCCTTTTTCATTGTGAGGGTGACTGAGGGTTGGCACAGGTTGGCTGTGGAATCTCCATCCTTGGAGATATGCAAAAGCAGTCTGGACACAGTCCTGAGTAACCTGGATTGTGCCCAGACATCACTTAATTAGATCTTATAGAAAGAAATGCCTACTCTTGTCTATTTTGAATCTGCTACTTTCACTTCATGCTCCCTTATTCTTGCATTGGAAGGTGCAGTAAATAATCCTTTCCTATGCACATTCTCTGTGCTCCTCAATTTCATATATACTTCACATCTACAAAATACCCATCTTTCATCTCTTTATCAGGATAAAAAGATCAAGATCTTTTACATCTTTATCAGGATATAGAAAATTGTCACTTGTTTCTAATATGGAAGGAATTTCATACCTCTGAGCATCCTTGCTGCCCTTCTCTTCACTTTTTCAAGTTTTATTACATCATATTTGAAATGGGAGAATCAGAACTGCCAGCAGTGTTCAAGATAAATGAATACCCTACACTCATACTGTAGCATAACACTGTGATTTTTGTTGTTGTTGGTGGTTTTCCTTTCACAATAATTCCCAACATTTGTTTTTATCTTATTTGCAACTGCTGTGCACCAAGCTGACATTCAGAACTATTTATTATAACCCCAAGAACTCATTCCTGGTGGTAAAATTCAACTCAGAGCCTATGATTTCATATGTGAATTTAAGACCCTTTCCTCCCATCTACATTTCTCATCTCAAAATTTCATTTGCCATTTTATCACACAGTTAACACAGTATTGTAAAATCCTTCTACAAATCATCACAGGCAGTTCCTGTGCACAATATGGTCAGCAAACTTTTGTCACTTAGCTATTACCCCTTTTTTTCTCAGATAAGTTAGAAATGCAGTTGACAGCACAGGGCCTGACTGCAGATCTTTCTGGGTCATCACTGCTGGAAAATGTTTTCTCCCACCCATCAACAATCCATAGGACAAGAAGAAAATAGCGAACACAGCTCATGCTTCTGCTTTTTCAATATTTACTGAACTTGTGGTTATTGCCTGTGCTATCAGTTATTCATTGCCCTACAATATCAGAGGAAATCTTGAGAAGACTAGGTGTTTGGCAGCTCAACATTTTTATTACATATCCCCTCTGAAGACTCTCTTTGCAATGACAAAGGCCACACAATTTACATCACAAGAAATAAAACAGTGAATAAGTGGTGCATATATAGATTGTATGATTAGTTTGATCTCTCCATAGGAAGGACCAGAATGGAAATTTGAGCCATGCTCCTAGGAAACCAGATGGGTCCTCAATTAGCACCAGACATTCCCCTTGAACAACTCACAACCTCTCTGTTTCTCCTCCATCTGCTAAATGACAGGTGTGGCATCTACCTTCCTTGGCAAAGTACTTTATGACACATTGATGAAAAACATTACAAAAAGCATTAAACAGCACTTCTTTCTAAGTGCTTGAAATGGAACATAATGACATTTGAATGAGGAATCTATCTCATTTAGTGCTTATCCATGGCAGGTTAGATTTAGAGTCAAACACACTTTGAGTACTAAGTTAAAAATCTGTCATATCTATCCCCAGTAAAAAAATAAAACAAAACATCACTGAACTGTAAAACCACAGGGATAATGAAAAGTAAATTATTATTTTTACAGTATTTATTCTTAAAAATTCTCTGACAGAGCAACACACACTTGAAAATTACAGCTCCTTCAATCCTGTGAAACTTTGACAAACATGAAAACTCTAATGAAACCTTCAACAACATGAAAGGGTGAGAATTGGGAAAGAAATATATAGATCTATATACACTCAGATTTTTGCTAAGCAATCAATAAGGTCTGAAAAGAAAAGTCTAAAAACACCAAATCAATTTTCTTTCTCTTTGGTATCATTCCTGTCCCCAGAAGGTCTTGGAATTGTCCTTTGAGATCAGGAGGCTCACTACCAATACAAACAGTTAGGAATACTATTAAATACTAGCGTTCTTACCGAGTCAGTCTCCAAGCACAAGTATATTCTAACAGATGATTCACACTGAACTGTCTTTGGTCATCCTCATGCTGTGGAAGAGAAACATATGAAATATAGTATTATGATAGGAAGAATGTACACTAGACAGATTTGCTTGGTATTTTCCAAAGTCAACATGCTGTTTTAGGAACTCCTTCCTTTCAGGATGTGTTGGTCTTTCAGGAGATTTTATTTGGTGGCGCTCTCTCATATTACACTGGCTCATACTACTTAGGAGGCTAAACCAGATTGTCATGCTAGTTCCTTCTAGCTACATACAAATTAAGACTACGGTCAGGCCTCAGTAAACCCTGCCTCTGCTTTCTTCTTACAGATAGCAGAAGGCATTCTTTTGCAATGGCAATATATACAAGTCATGAAGTGGAAATCAGTTTACATCCACAACCTCTCTGCTGCTCATTTTTCTGAGAGAACAGAATGGAGAACATCTGTTCCATCCTTTGCAACCTCTGAAGAGGCTTCTCTCATTGAAGGGTCACAGAGATGATCCTGGGACTAAAGCATCTTTCATATGAGGAGAGGCTGAGCTGAGACTGTTCAGTCTGCAGAAGGGAAAGCTCTGGGGGGATATTATCAATGTCTACAGATATCTGATGGGAGAAAATAAAGACAAGCCAGACTCTTCTCAGTAGCGCTCACTGACAGGACAAGAGGCAATGGACACATGAAATGCCATCTTAACACAAGAAAAAAGAAAAGTGAGTGTGGTCAAAACACCGGAAGAGGTTGCGGAGTAGGTCTGAATATCTGCTGAGATATTCAAAACCTGATCAGACAATGTCCTGGGGAACATGCTATAGCTGGGAACCCTGCTTGAGCATGGAGATTGAACAACATGATCCCAAGAGGCCCCTTCCAGCCTAAACAGTTTTGTGAATTTGCCTTGACACATTCTGCTGAAGAAACCTGTTTCTCTTCAGATACAGTCTCTTCTCCAGCCCCACAGACTTGTTTCCTTTGATGCCCATAGGGCAGCTCAGTCCATGCCAGGCGTATACTGCCAGTTTATTAGGCCACCACCACGTCCTGAAAAATCATCTCTTTCTCTGACTTGCGGTTGAGCCCAGATCCCTGAAACCCACAGGGGAATGTTACTGGGAAGCCTGTGACAAGCATGACCCCAAATTCACTGGTCTTGGATTACAAAAGGAATGATAGTTATGAACAGGTATAACCTTGGGAGGGGTGAGGGAGAGAAAATTATATAAGAAAACAGAATCAGGAGAGTAGAACAGCTTATAGACATCTAGTGATGAAGAGCTTAATGTGAATTAATTCACACTAATTCTGCTTTAGATTGCTATGCAGACATTTTCTAATAGTACCATTTAAAGACCATGATCTAAGCTAGATATTTTATAGATGTGCTGCAAAGAATTTCCATCTGGAGTGTTACTATCTGTTTTATCGCACAGTAGCAGTAAGTTGAAGATGAATTAGACAAATGAATTGGAAGGGGGTGAAGGTAAGAAAAAACATTCTCATGCACACTAAACCTCAAATGTATGTGCTTTAGACCCAAGCTCTAAGCTGCGTTTTGTCTTGGCATTTGATCTTATGCAAACACCAGAATTGCTGATCTCAATGTATTGATGTGAGAGAGTTAAATTATTACAGAGAGAGAATACAGGGAAGTATTTGGGGGTTAGGGAACTGAATGCATTTGGGAGTAGACAGTCTCTCAGCTGATTTCAGAATCTGTCTCTGAATCCCACAGAGTTGCTCCTACAAATACGATTACAAGACATGCAAAAATAGCTCACGTATAACCAACTTTGTGAGTGCAACACTTAGCGTGCTATGCAGGGCTCTGACCTAGTAACTGCACGTTTTGCTCACTGCTCAAAATTGTCTCTTGCCCTTACCATAACATCTTGAGCCTTGAGAATACTCTGTAGCGCTACCTTCCTATTCCGGGAAGGAAGTTAACACCAAATACTCCATAGCCGCATTCTATAATGCCATGATTTGGATTTGTTACATCTAGACAGAGCAATAGGCAATCACATGCATCTTCACTCTCAGCAGATAATACTCCATATTTTTCTTAAAAGTCACGTTACTCTACAGATGAGTAGCGTACATATCCTGCAAAATCCACTCTGCGTGTTTATAATGTTACTGCATGCTTATCTATCACACTGCCACCTTTGGAGATCTTACAAAAAATACAGTACTGAACTCAGCAATCACAGGGACAAGGCACAGATACAGATCAAGACTGAGAAATAACAAACTTCCTCCTTGCTCTCATACACTGCAAAGACTAGAGGACAGGAAGGGGTGAACTTGGAAACAATGTGACACAGACTGAAGGCGGAAGCCCTGAAGCTAAGGGAGAAATTAGATATGCAATTTGATATGAGCCCAGAAGCTTCAGGGGATCTGATGGTCTATGGCAAAAGGTGGGTGTAATGTGAATTATTTAGCACCTAAATACAGATTACTGTATAGAAGGGCTGTCAAGATATGAATATGTTTCTGTGACATTAGTTAAGCTACGTTAGTGGAGATTTCTACAAAGTAATATATTCCAAAGTTCAAAATTCTGAAGGATCCTGCAGATCACAGGTCAAATTCTCCCCAAGAGTAAGTGCAGATTGACTCACAAAATTAAACAGTAGCTGCACATATACGTAACTGCCTGAGATGGATCAGGAAAGCTTTATTGCACCTTAAAAGTCTCAAAATTTATGCCTTTAAAGAAAACACATTACTTTCCCATATTTTTATATGAATTCTGAGGGAGGAAATGTTTCTTTTAAACTGCCTCTAAACCTGTGACATTCAAATACGTTTTACAACCACCAGAGCTGCAAGCTCCAGAGAACAACAGCAACAACAAAACTGAATTTGTGAGCTTATGTGCTCGAGGGTTGGTGTGGCTACAGCAGGTCTTAGTACATCCAAAGAGATCTACAGGGCTGGGTCCAGAGCGAAAGGAAATATTGTAGCCTTGAGTGCACCATTGTCTGTGCCTACTCTGCTAGGTTTTGTCTGGTCCTGACAGACCTGCTGCTGGTGCCTCTGCCCACGAGCAGAACCTTTCCTTTCTGATACAAGTGCTCTGTCACAGGCATGCCCTGGAGCTGGAGGAAAACTTTGGTTCTATGACTTATGCCAGCTCAAGAGCTGTTCATGTTCTTTGCTATTATTAGTAACCTGAAGGAACTTCATGGCCTGAAGCTTTCACAGCCATGTCAGTTATCATAAAGGAGTGATCAATAATTCACTTGAACATATCTTAAAATGTCACCCTCCCTCATTAAACCCTATTGTACATTAATAATTACACTTCCATAAATCTTTGGTGACAATAAATATTTTCTAATGGCCTGAACACTGCTAGTTTGTCTTCCAAGCTTGTTACCTGCTATGCTTGAAAGACTATTTTTGTTTGTTCATAATCATTCTATGTGGTAATTGTAAATATTTCCGAAATGTGAAATGTCAGGAGCTGCTCAGTCTCAAGTCCAGGCCTCCACAATGCATTAAACCTCATTTAGACCTGTCAAACTGCAACAGAAATGAAGGAGGCTTTGAGCATATTAATAGGACATGAAGCATTTTACAGTAGCACAGTTTCAAGGGATACTTAAACACAAATAAATAGCTCCCTTCTACTTGAGGTACTACACTGTCCCTCTAAAAAGATGCAAATGTAAATAATGGAAAAAAAAAATTATGATGGAACCCTGACTTCACTTTTCTCAGTCTGTGCTTATGCTCAGACTGTTCACAGAACTCATTATGTCTGCTAAAACATTAACACCAGTAACACTGGTATATATGAAAAAGATATTTTTGAACCTTCAGGAAATATCACTTGCTGGCTACTATAGTCCAACAATTCCTTTCTGGAAGCAAGTGAGGCTCTTCTTAGAAAGCTGTAAGTGTTCTTTGCCAATTCTTCACTGGAAAGATTTACGCTTTACACAGACAATAAGGGTGTGGGGACAGCTCTGAAGAAATGGGTCTCTTGAACAGGCAGAGCACTCTCTGGAAATGGTATCTGGATAAAGTTTTCTGCTTCTATGCTATTCCACTGTGCATCTCTTCCTAAACATTTGTGACCCACTGCAACTTGTGGAGGTCCTGGCTTAAGGGTTGTCTCTTAGAGACCAGCTAGGGTAAAACGCAGGGTAAGACAGATGTGAAGTGAAAACAAATCTAACACTCATTATTCAGAGTATTGTAACCCATGTAAACTGGGCCATCATTTGACAAGAGGACATTGGATTTTCTCCACATTCATTTTCATTCTCAAGATTTCAACATGTGGAAAATAAATCTGGAAGGTGCAGAATTTCCCACTCCTGTCAAGACCAGCTCTTTGTCTGTGTGGAATAAAGCTGAGCTTCAATATGTTTCTATTATATCAAGATAACCTTATGTTCTATAAGCTCTATTTGGAAGTTGAGTAGGAATCTGGCATCTTGATTCATGTCTTAAGTGAGTTTTTTTTCCAAGAGTGTTAAGGCTGTAAATCTCATGACTGAAAAAACAAACAAACAAATTCAAATTAAAGGTCATCCCTTGGCTCAAAAGCCTGTGATTCCAAGCAAAGCCCCAGGCCAAATTTCTTGCTTCCAACTGCTCAGTTCAAGACAATTTCCTCTTTCTGAATACATCATAACACAGAAAGTCAGCTCCCCACAAAATGAAAGCTAGCAAATTTTCACCTTAAAAAGTGTTTTTCAGCTGAATTCACAAAAGAATTGCAAACAGTTATTGGCCAAAGTTCATAAATGCTCTAGCTTTAAAAAAATTAATTGCATGTTCCTTATAAGCATCCACTTACATTGGTTAAGAATAATAGTGAAATAATAGTGAAATCATTTGCATATACAGACATGTTTTTAACTATGCATCCCAATTTCAACAATGTAAGGTAAGCAACAATTATTATGAAGGCATATGGTGTTGGTATAGAGTTTTGCTTCCTTAGCACACAAACAAGATTTTAAGCCTCAGAAGAGAACCCTGTAGATATCATCAGGTTCCAAAGCAAATAGTTTTGAGGATCTATAGTAACAGCAGGTCTATATAGAGCAAATAGGTCATTTGCTCTCTCTCTCTCTATTTTTTTTCCCCTCATTTGAAGACAGGTTATGTTGTAGAGAATCACTCATTGACTTGGAAGTTTGAAGAAGAGATTGCTGGCGAATTTTTTGAGGCTCTCTCTTTTCAGTATGCTTATTTAAAAATACCTTCAGCACATGCTGTATGCATATAAGTAGCAAAATGCCTTTGTATCAAACTTCTAATTCACGTCACTTATTTCTCACACAGAAAACATTGGAAACTTGTGGCTGCCCAGCAGAAGGGCCCGTAATATAATATTCCATTTAATATAGATGCTGACCTAAAAGAGGTAAATGACCTCTCCACCATTACATACACTTACGTGTGTCTGTAATTATATCTAATCACCATCACTATATGGAAAAAAGTTTTCCCATCTCTTAACCCAGGATGCATTGTCACAGATCTAACACCAAAAAGACTATAACCACCAGCTGAGCTCATTGCCTGGTTAATGCAGACAGTGGAAATTACACAGTGATTCCTGCCTTGGTATCAAAACCAGTTAAAATGACAACAAGTTATCACCAACACTTTCCCAAGACAGCACTCATTCCAAAGATAACCAGATGTTATTTTTGCTGCTGCAATATGGGGTAGGGTGAAATCGGACACGTGAGATGGACACTTGCTCACTCCCTTCTGAAGGCATATGTAAACATCAACTCACTCACTCTGGACTGAGAGCAATCCATTGATCTGAATTATTTTTGAAGTGACCTGGTGATGAAAGCTTCTGTGTTTCCTCATATTACTTTCTTTTGGACAATGTTACACCAGTCAAAATCAATGTTTTTTTTTAAATAAACAAATAATTAAATTAATAATATTAGCAGTGAAGAGTGCCAAGAATTTAACCACAATTGTACAAATTAGCACTAGATTATTCTGCTTTTATCTATAGAATAGTTGAAGTGTTAAAAAGAAAAAAAAATCGTTTGGCCTTACTGTAGTCCTCTCTTAATGCTTCACATAACATATTATATAAAACTTGATGTTTCTTATGGTGACACAACAGAAATGAAAAGAAAGCCCCTATTCTTTTTTATCAGAAATGTGTCACCTGACCCATATTTTGACAGACCCAGGCTGATAGCATACCTATGCAAAATAGGTAATTGTGAATGCACAGGCATCTGTGAAGAGAGTCAACACACTGCCAGTGAACACTGCCCAGAACATCAAAGTTTCTGCTGTACTGCAAACTTTGTGTTAAAGGTAATTCAAGGTGGTCCACTGGGAATAAAGCTTACATTTATTAGCATAGGTCAGTGTCATTAAAACTCAGTAATCTGTTGCAAAGATCGTTTAATCTCAAATAATCGGAATAGGAATTTATCTGAATTTAAGCTGATAAAACAATGTTTTCTCTAAGGACATATGCATGTGTACAAACACACACACATTCTTAGGCATCTCACACATGCACAAACACACTGATCATGATTGTGGCTTTTATCAGCCTGCCTTGGTTTTCAGTGATAGTGACCAGAATCCAGATGTAATTTATTTTACACAATACTTTGAGTGGTTTTCCCCTTGTTATATTTCAAAACATAGAAAGACCAATAAAAAAATAACACTTCCTTGACAAACTGAAATCATTAGCATCGTTAAAGCCTTATAAAAATTAATTTTTCTAAACAGGTAGCCTTTCATTTTTTTCGGTTTGTGTTCTCTACAATGACACACTAGATATAAGTACAGGAGCAAAGCAGAGAGATTTCCCTGCATGTTTCAACTAGAGTTCAGCAATAACATATGAATACTCAGGAAAGGAAATAATCTCTCTGATTATTACTGCACGTTGCTACACAAAAGGATTGGTAGAATTCTATTCCTTCATGCGTGCCGAAAGAAAGTGAAAGAAAGAAAGACATACCGTTCGAGCCAAACTTTGCTTCAAATTTGTAGTGATATGTAGCCGAAGTTGAATGCAGGTGGTTGCCTTCCGCAGACTCTCGTGGCTGCCCAAAGTACAATTACTACAATTTGGGAAGAAAAACAAATGGTTATCTCTCCTTATCATTTCCATTTTTTCTGCCTCTCTCCTTCTCCTAAAAGCACTGGTAGAAAAAACTGTCAGTGCAAAGCAGATTGAATAATATAAAACCAGCAGTTGGCATCTACGTCTGTGCAAACTGATGGGGTTTGGTCCTGGCTTATTTTCTAGTGAAACAATTTAAGAATCATTGCTTGGTTGTATCTTTGACCATTAAGTTCTGTAACAGAACAACAATGAAACAGAGAAAGAATATCCTAAACAAACTGCATGTGCTCCCAAACCTTGAGACTATCCATGTATTCTTCAATCCCAAATTAGTGCAAGTATACAAAGTATCTTGTTTACGCATGCACCACTGTTGGATGACTTGCAGTGTTTGATACCCAAGTTGAAAATCAAATATTAACTGTAAGATTAAAAATCACATACATTAAGACAGGTGGCCCTTGATTCTCAAAGAAATCAAAGTTTTCACCCTGTGCAGCTCACATAAAGATGGTAAAAGAAGCTGTGATTCAGTCTTTCGCTGCCTCAAATCACATGCCAGCTAAGGTCAGACACAGGGCTCTACTCACTCAGCTGGAGTGGTTCCTACAAACTACTCTGCTGGTCAAGGATACTCTAGCTCCCCATGACAGGGGAGTTCTTTATTCTTACCTGCCTCTTCACAGCAGCTTCTAGTCCACTTATAACTTAAAAGTTGCCAAGAGTGATAATATAGCTTTAGTTTACCACTCTCAAAATTACTCGGAACAAAAATCATTTCAGTTTCCCTTCCTTTTCTTCTTTTAATTAGGTGGAATAATGAAAAAAAAATAATTTTAGAGTTAAGGGAAACATTTTTTTACATTTTAAAAAGTCCTTTGGGATTAATGGCTGGGAAAAGCGATACTGATTTTAGCTAAGGCAAATTCATATCCAAAACAAGCTAATATGCATCAGCAGTTACTACTTCAGTGCATGTTCAATTAGATTCATGTTGCTTCTTTCAAGTCTCCAGACACAAGAGTGCCAAAAGGGATATTCCATATTTATACAGACTTATAGAATGGCAAGTTGTTTCAAAACTCCCTGGGCCATGAAGGAAAGAAAGAGGATTCTTTTCTCTTCTTTTCAAGTGCATGGAAAACCCAGAATTCAGATGTAAACTATGTTTCTTTCCACTTAAAAAGGGTTTTTGATGGAATGTCTGAATGTCATGGTTTTAGCTGGGATAGAATTAATTTTCTTTGTAGAGGTATCTATGATGCTGTGTTTCGGATTTTTGATGAAAACAGCGGTGATAAGGCCCCGATGTTCAGCTGCTGCAGAGCGGTGCTCACGCAGAGCCGAGGCCTTTCCTGCTCCTGGCGCTGCCCTGCCAGCGGGGAGGCTGGGGGGCACCAGGGGCTGGGAGGGGACGCAGCCAGGACAGGTGACCCAGCCTGGCCAAAGGGACGTCCCATACCGCGCGGCGTCACGCTCAGCGATAAGGCTGGGGTAAAGGAGGAGGCAGGGGGCACGTTGGGAGCGGTGGCGTTTGTCTTCCCAAGGAACCGTTCCGCGTGACGAGCCCAGCTTTCCTGGAAGTGGCTGAGCGCCTGCCTGCCGATGGGAAGCAGCGACTGAATTCCTTCCTTTGCTTTGCTTCCGTGCATGACTCTTGCTTTGCCTAGTGAGCTGTCTGTATCTCTAGCCATGAGGCTTTTACCTTTCTGATTCTCTCCTCCATCCGACCTGGGGAGAGTCAGTAAGTGGCTGTGTGGTGCTCAGCTGCCTGCTGGGTTAAACCACAACACTGAATAAAATAGGTGGATTTAATTCCAAAAAATCACCCTTGGCCCTACGAATACATCACAGAAAGAATGACTTAGAGGAGAGACCTGCATCTCATACAGCAGCAGAAGTCCCTAGCACAAATGAAAGGTTAAACTTAAATAAATGTGCTGTACGTAATTGCCACTCAGTACAATTACAGGGAATTCATATACCTTGTAAACGTTCTGTACCTACACTATGACGTAGGTAAATAAAATATATAGTTCCCATTAGAGGTCGCAAAAGGTGTAAGTGTAAACGTGGGATTTTTTGTTTGAAGAAAGACAAAGTCACAGAGGACAAACCCGTTTCCATCCAACAGGACAAATACCTAGAAGCAAGGTCCTTTGATTGTGCTTTCATACATTTGCAAAATTCCTTGATGTTAAGGACAGAAAGTACAGACATGAGTGAGAGAGAGAGCGATGAAGTTAACGTGAACACAATCAAATACTTGTACTGTTGGAAAGCGTATCACTAATATGCCTCACTCCTTCTCAAATTCCTTTACAAGCAGAAGTGACCAATTCCCATTTCCTGGGACTATATGAATATAAAGGTTCTTTTCTGTCACTCCTCAGCTTACATCTGTGTTGTACCTACTCACATTGCTTTCTTGCAACTTCTTTCACTCCTCATTTCACCAAATCAAGTCTAACAATGAACTGACTGCAATGATGAATTCTCCTGTGATCCTTGCATCCTTTAGAACCACCTCACACCTGGTTGGTTTGTTTGTTTTTTACCTTTTACCCCAGCATTACTTCTGCTCTTTCCATTCTGCCCTACCTTCAGCCCTTCAGCCTTAGGACAGGTGTAGCAACAAGAAGATCACATAGAAACACATCTGTGAGTCCTGACACACTTTTTCCCAATTTCTCCAGCATGTTGATTCCCCTTGTAATGCCAACTTTACACCAAGCAAATGCTAGAAATTGGAATAGCTGTATCAACTTACACTCATTGAACACTCCTCTCTGGTTATAATTTTGTACCACAGATGTACAAAAACTATCTTTTACCAGTATAATTATTCCACATCATGCTTCCAGGCAAAAATAGCTACACCAACCAAAGTTTAATTTTGTGTTTATAACTACACTTACAGTAGTGATTTGTGTTAGCTCTGTTGTGTCAGGCAGATATTGTACATCACCAAATCCTTTATTGACAGCAATGGTGCCTGAAACACTGTAGTCAGGAGTACTGGCTCTACAGTTGATATCATGACTGGATCTTATTTGCACAAATGCAAATGGAAATTTTTGATAGATATTGTGACACAGCAGACTAGACAAAATTAATTAATGCTGCCATAAAATAATGCAGAAACCTATCCTAGATAAAGAGTGAACTACAAGAAACAGGTGCAGCTTTGCCATGGATTGACAGACTACCTTCTAGTCATACCCCAGGCTGAAACACTACACAGCTTGGACTCTTGCAGATCTACTACTTTATCTGTACTATTAAGATAAAAGTTATATAGCGATCTTTGGAGGATAGCATCATTATTAGTAACTGGTTTACGGTGCTCTGAGCTCTGTAAAGAGAACACAAATAAAAATGCTACATTATTAAGTGTTCCCCCTATTTTTGCTGAAATATTACATGGAGAATACAGCTTTGATGAAAACTCCATGACAAAAGACAAAGTGAAAGGCAGTCTTTGTCTTTAAGAGACAAGGTAATGAATTGGTCAAAGTGACTTGCCTGTGGTCCCACAATATATCAGAAGCAGAGAAAGGGAAAATCCCTCAGTCTCTTGATTCCCTCACCACTAGATGATTTCGCCTCTCCCCAGCAATGTTCTCTGATGTGCTATAAGCTCTGAATCCTAATGCAGTTCCATCAGGCTGTTTAAAAAAAAAAAAAGAAAAAAAAAACTCAGCTGAGCAGCATCTCTGAATGAGAAACTTAATCTGCAGCGACAAGAGAAAATGAAGTTTATTTTTTACAAAGAACATATTCATCCAAAAGGTGCTTGCTTCTAATGATCTCAATCTGCATGAATATAACTCTGCCCACTCTATAATTAATAGCTTAAACTTCACTTTGAGTGAAAACCAATTCTTATTTAGGTCTCAATTCTCAGAGAATATAATCAGTAAGGCAAAAAAAATGTCATCAATAAGGTCACAGGCAAGCATGCGAGTCTAAATGATAAGCATTTAGATTCTTCTGTTCCATGCTCCTGCTCACTACGTTGGCTGAACAGCAAAGCAGTAAGGTATCTGTGAAAATTACAGTATGGTAGAGTGTGGATGAAATTAAAAATACATGTGAAAAGATTTTTTAAAAAATATGATACCTTCAAAAAAAAAAAAAAGGCACATTTAGAAATAAAGCTTATAGCTATCCTTGGACGACATTCCTTTGCTGTGTCTGCATTGCAGCTCTTTACTAACAACAGCAAGATCAATAAACAAAAAGCCCAAAATTGTTATATACAGTCACGTGCTTTGTTTTATTAGGCACTTCAGGATGCTCTGAGTTTGTGGTCTGCAGCTCTAAAGGCAAAAAAAGTCTAAATGGTAGATTGATTCTTTGCTGTCACATGGCTAGGGCTCTTTTTGGCTTGCTGCTGGCATTGAGAGCTTGGAGTTATTTGACACTAACTGCTTACCCCCAGTATAATTTATTTTTATATAAAATCTTTCATAAAGGGCATCACAAAATCCTCTTTAGGGGCATACATTCTAAAACTAAGGAGAGATGGGAAACTAAAAGCAAGATTTAAAGGTAGATGTAGAAGGCTTGGATGAAGGGATGACAAAGAAACAGCAGGTGGGTGGCCCTCCAATAAATAAAAGATGATCATGGACAGGACAAGTGTAAGGGAGTGGAGACCACACCCACAGCTGGGAAACCCAGAGAAGGAGGGTAGAATTAATCTATGAATACATATGAAAATCAGAAACTTCTGCAAATAGTAGTAAAAATTGATGACAAAGATTTTTACTCCTCTCTTCTTTCAAGGATAAAGTTCTGCCTCCAGACGCATTTACACTGAACATGGAAAAAAGGAACTGCAGGAAATGAGCTGGAGAAGCTATTAACATACACCTTACAGCGACAGAAGGGGCAGGGAGAAGGTGGCAATGACTCCTGATAGCACTCTACAGATACTGCAAGAAAAACTTGCAGGTAAAGGAAGCGTAGGAAGAGAAAGAAAGCCTGCAGGTTGAGGCAAGGCCAGGATTTCTGATCAGTAAATAAAATGAGCTTAAAGACCAGAAACCAAAGTCAGAATTTCACAGATTGCTCTATTAGTTATGGACTGAACTGCAGCCTATATACAAGTTTCTGACTTTTTTTAAAATGTGGCTGTTTGAAATCTGATATTCCCCTTGTGAGTCAGATTGGATGTGAACTCAAGGATATCGCCATAGTAAGGGAATGAAATAGTATCATCACCCATAGTAAGGGTGATGAAATCCTGCAGTGCTGAGAGTAATGGTCACTAGCACACAAGTATTTGTTCCCCATCTCACTGAAAGCTACATGGATTCTGGAAATCATCAAGTCTTTCAGGTGCTTCTGCAGGAGGCACATTGAGGTGCTCATTAATACAGTCCAATATAATAGTAAATGAAAGCTTCTGATAGATCTTCACTTGTGTGGTTCACTAAACCACTCTGCTCTGAGAACATTTCACCATGTCACCTTTTTGGCTTCACTTCATTTTTTTTCTTTTTTTTTTTTTCTGGATTACAATAAAGCAGGAGCGGCACAGTATTAGTTCCCTTTGCTGTCTCATAACTTGGGGAACTTCTACCTCAATTCATCCCTGAATGACTTCCTAGAACTCTATACAACTACATGAAATCGCTCTGTTAGCAACATAGTGAGGAAAGCAATTTGCACTAAGATAGCCCAAACATAAGAAAAATTTCACCCTGAGGCAATTCCACAGTCTGTGTTAAGCTGCCCAAAGGATGATTTTGGTCTGGGGTTTCAAATTTCAGATACAGGACTCTGATGAGGAAACAGAAGAAAGGGAGCTGAAAATACAGCACAGAGTAGAATTACAAGATGCTGAGGCCAGAAGTGCAGCTCAGTCCTGTCTGCACAACGGTGAAGGAGCAAAGCAAAGAAGCTGAGAACATTATTAACCTTGTTTCGTTGCTAATGAGACACGCAGAGATTCTGCAAATGCAGGAATTTAAATAATCCACTATTGATGAGTTCTGTCCAACAGTGAAAATAAAACTATTTAGAACATACTGTACACTGTACTGAAATGCACTGAGCTCACCCTCAACACAAAGACTCATTATTTCCATTTTCTTTGGCAATTGGTATGAAATGAGAAGAGACTTGGAAGAAAAAAAACAGCAGCCCTGGCCTTCTCATATAATCAACAGATCTATGTACAACCTGACTCCCTGCTCAGCGGTTCTAGCGTTGCAGTGCTTCAGACAGCACCAGCTACACCAGCTCCCACTTTGCAGAGATCTGAGCACATAACAAGTGGACTCAGAAATGCTGAAGTCTCCATCTTCAGTTGCAAACTATAATTGACCATAAACAACTGAACACTTGACCTCCGTACCTGTGTAAGAGCAGAAGTATCCAAGCTGGCTATAGGACAAAGCTAATTTGCAGTGTGACACAACTTGCTCTGAAAACTACATTACTTTCTTTACTGACGCTGGCTTGCTTTGGGCTAGTTCAGGTAATCTTTACACTACACTGAAAATACAATTGCTTCTAAAAGTTTCCCTTTCAATTACAGACATATACTATTTCATCTAGCATGATTTTATGTCTCTAACAGATGAGCTGCAATTCCTGCAGTACCAGCTTGACACGTTACCACAGAGAATTGCCAACTTCTCCCCTTCTGCTGAAAGTCACCGTTCCTGTAGCAGAGCTGACAACAAGAGCCTGCACTTTAGCTCCAACACAAAACCTGCTCACTTTTGCTGACAGCTGAAATTAAGCTGCCAGCAGGTGAGAAACAACTAGCTGAATCCAGTAGTGTTTTCAATCTCCACAATAGTTTACTTGAATGAATATGAATCAAAGCATTTACTTCCTAACTTGTAGACTATATATATTCAGAAAGATCTGTTTGTATGTATAATATGCTTTACCTTCAACTTGCAGTCAGCATCAAAGTGCTGTCTTAGTTTGCTTCACTACTGCTGCAACTGGATATAAAGAAAAATTACCTGCTAAGCAGCTGTGTTTAATACTGTTAATACTGACAGAGCACTGGAACAGGCTGCCCAGAGAGGCTTTGGAGTCTCCTTCTATGAGATATTCAAAACCCGCCTGGATGCCATCCTGTGCAACGCGCTCTAGGTGATCCTGCTTGGCAGGGGGGTTGGATTAGGTGATCTCCAGAGGTCCCTTCCAACCTCAACCATTCTGTGATTCTGATTCTCATCTCTTTGGTGATTTTTGCCTTTGAAGACATGCATACCCTCTCACACTCCTGAGAGACACTGGACATTAGCAGCATCCTTATATCACAGATGAGAAAGACCAGAAAGACAAAGGAGTGGAAAAAAATATTCAAGGCTTGACGAAGCTTATGTAAAGAAGCCAAGATTTAAATTCTTGCACTGGACCACGCGATAATCTCTGTAAAACATAATGCAAGTACCATGTGATCCAGGAGTTTAAGAAACTATATACTAAATGTTCGAAACATAATACTTTTACTTTCCCTGTGGTTCTGTTTACATAGCACTTAAGCAGAGTGCATTACATGCACAGCTTATATTATGCAATACATAATCAATACCACCTCTTAATGAGATACTTACTTTTGTAAGAATTCATCAGACCCGCAAACACTTAGAAGACATTCCTCTTGGACTGGGTATTGATTTGTGCAACGGAGAATCTCCACAATTAAGTCATGAGTGATACAGGCAGCTGTAAATAAAGATAGCAAGAAAAATAGTAGCTTGCTGTAGAATTCCAGGTTACATTCTTGAGAAAAGAAAATGAGAATTCTTTGTAATTGCTTCCTACTGCTGCAGACTAGCTCCATCAAGAGGAATTAGAACAAGCCACACCTGATTTTATTTAATTTTGCTTTATATACTCTACAAGTCACAGAATCTATGTCCATTTATAGGAAACTGGCTCTTTGTTAGGTAGCTGGAAGGAAGAGCTGAGTAATTTTTCCAGGTAGGAAAGAAGAGACCAATAACTAATCTTTTCAAATCTGTGAATACCAAGTCATTTTCCTGATGAGTAGCTTCGTACATTTCCCATATGTGAACATGGCCTGATGCAAAAGTTGACCTTTTGTTGCACAAGACACAAGGAGGCTGCAGAATTTTACTTATCATTGTATCTGCATTTTATTAGCCATAACCAAGAAGTAAATTAATGTACAAGCTATATGTTTTATGCAGTCTGCTGTTCAGAAATACTCCAGCATTTTGACAATTTTCTCCAGCACTATTTCAGCTTTTTAAGCCGTTTTCTAACCCTGCCAATACACTTCCTCTCTTCCCATTTCAGCAGAACTGATCAAAAAGTGGAAATGAATAGCTGCATAATCTGGCAGTCAAATTGCAAGCATGTCTGATAAGTCTGGTCTTTATAGGCATGCTGGGCATACTCCACTAGCACTGATGCTTCCAGTCTTAGTAAGTACATACTCCACCAACACTGAGACACCTCTCCTTAGAAGAAACAGTATATGACTTTTCAGTGAGAAGTTTTCATATAATGTACCAAAATGGTTTCACAATGCAAGATAAAGTCTGAACTTCCTCCACACTTCTTAGGCAATCTCACTGTCTGCAACTGATACTAGAAAAGCCAAAGTAGATTTTTCTTTCTGTTTTTCATTCATGGTATTTTTTTATTGCTTCAAAATTAGTGGTTGTAAGAGCTCTTAATAACAAGGTTTAAGTAAAGTTTTTGACTTAAAAATGGAAACTACCCACTGTTAAATAAAAATTTATAAAAATTAAACATGTGATCCACATTTGCATGTGGACTCATTTACACTGATCTAGATTCAGTCATCAGTTGCAAACTGAGCCTAATCAACCAGTTTAATTGGTTTTAATGGTTTTCTGAATTACCAGAGCAGCCCAGGAGCAGCCAATCCATACCGGCAAATCTGGTCCAGAATTGCTACACTATTATTTTAAAACAAACCAAGAAATGCAAAATTGTTTCTGCAGGGAAGTTTAAGGGAATGTGACACTGAAAAATCTTCAGAGAACAGCTGACATTTTTAGGGGAGGCAGTTGTGACAAAAAAAAAAAAAAAAGCTGAAATAAAACAGAGCTGGTTATCATATATAACTTTGTTTTGCTTTGTTTTTCTCCAGGAAAAAACAGAAGTGTCAACAGATTCAAAAGTTCCTTCTGAAAATTTTCATTTTCTTCACAAAGCCACTTTTCTTTTGCTCAGAAAGCCACTTTGACTACGTAATTTCTACCAGCTGTACTGTATTAAGTGTCCAGCCCTTTGACAACTCACTGTCTTAAGCAACTCCTCATAGATGGTTTGACATGTAAACTGCAGTGCTTGTTTGCTAAATTCACATACACCAGAGAAAGCAGAATGGTACAGAATCTTGAACTAAAATCATAAGATGTATATTGTGCAAGTCACTCATTGGAAATAAAATGAAACTTGCTAATATCATTCATAATCACTCCATAGACCTGTTTTCCTTTCCTTGCTCTGCCAAATGTTTTTGCATGACTGAACAATTCTTTATGCTCTTTATGTTAGATGGGGTAAAACACTGTACTCTTCCCTGCTTTGAATGTATCTTATTGTTTACTAAGCTTGTAAGCAAGTTCATGTTAGGGACTGTTTCTTACATTTCCTTCAGTTTTAGCTGGGGCTTCTGAAGTATTTTTGTAAATAAAGTTTTACAGAGCAACAATCAGAACAATCAGTAAGGTAAATGATGCTACATGATAAACATTTGCCAGTTGTTAAAACTTCTGCATTACAGGGAACTTTAGTGTCAATCCTTTGCCTACCTGACAGAAGTGCTGGAAATATCTTCTGTTCCAAGTGTCCCAAGACCTTTGGCCCTTCGTTTCATGGTATCCACAAAATACCGATTTAAGACAATTCTAGCTACTACTTTGCCAGGCTTTCCAGTAACTGTGTAGATGCTCTCAATACAAGTAACCAAACTTGTACTAATAAATGTGGAAATCTTTTCTAAAGTATTTATAAAATATATGTTTTAATATACACTGACTGACATTCTGTAGAGCTTTGGATTTTCAGCTTGCAACCTGTCAAACTAACACTCAGCCTGTTACAGTCAAATAATTCCTTGACAACTGAAGAAAAGATTCATACACAAAAGACTGTCACTTAAGGAAGCAGCAAGGGGAGGGGATTTATTTTTCATTTCTTTCATTTTTCCATATGTGGATTAAGACATAAAAATTACCAGAGCTGTAATCAAAGCTCCTCCCATTCACCATGGATACAGGATGCACTGGGACAGTGACGGCTTCCCACAAACACTAGTGATCAGCTTGAGAGGGATCTCAGGAAGTCCCATCTAGTCTAGCCTCCTGCCTGAAGGAGGGTCAACACTGAATTCAGACCATCTTGCTCTGGGCTTTCTCCCGTCAGATCTTAAAAGCCTCCAAGGATGCATGCTCCATGACCTCTATGGGCAAACTGTTCCAATTCTCAATTATTATCCTTTGTCCTTATACCCAACTGGAATTTTATGGTTTCATTTTATGAAAACGTACTTCCCCTGACCTGGTCATAACCTTGGGTGCAAAGGAGTCTTAATAAGTACAGACTCTTAAGTCTTGAATTTAGCAACAGAATCAAGGATGTAAAAGGTTCCATGACTAAATGGGGACTACCCCTACATTTTAAATTAGGCACATTTTAAATTAGGCACAGGCTTACATTCTTAAGAGTCAAAGTCTGAGTATTGGCCCCTTTTGAGACTGCCGGAATTGGTCACGATTGTGATTAAAGAAAGCAGAAATCTACACATTAGCAAAGTTTGATATGTAATGTGATTTTAATTTTACAGCAAATACAATGAACGAATGCGTTCAAGATTCAGGTAAAGCTTACTCTCCAAGTATCTTTCCAGATAACAAAAGCATTTTGTTATCATCTCAATGGAACTGAATCATGGAAGGATGTGGACATCTCTATCACTTACCACGTTGTGTAAGAAGCAGAGGATATGGTGAAGAATCTGTCCAAACACTGATTCTGAATCTCGATTCACCAAGAATATGGTCTGGGAACTTTGTTGCAACACTCCAGATTTTCCCGGTATTTGTCTTCAAGTCACAAGCAGGATAGGCGTTTCTTATTCTGAAAAGAACACATGATGAAATTATGCCTAAATAGGTATGCAAAACAAGAAAGAAAAACAAACAAAAATTCTGCAAGATACCAATAATAATAGTATTTAGAGAGGTATTAGGAATAACATTTTGTGTAGAGGGGAAAATGTTTTTATACATTAGTGAGATAACTACATATCACTTAGCATACATATAACTACATCTTATACTTCATATAAAAATCTTCAGTAAAATCTTCATAAACTTCACAGAATCACTGCTGAGCCTAACCTCATTGAAGCCATTAGGAGTTTAAACACAAACTTCAGTGTTCTGTTATGACAACAACTTGAGCACAGTAGAAAGGAGGGTGCTGAGATATGTGCTTTAATACTAGAGTTTTAACATAAAGCTAACCAAGAACACGTGCACAGATGCACAGACAGCTGTGACTAGGACAGCTGGTCAAAACGAATACAGGAACACGCTTTCTATGCAAAATCTTAAGTCCCTGTTTTCATTCTGCTCTAGGATCCAATCTGAAATCCTCATTACTAAAACCCTGGGTATTTATGTAAATGTCTTTAGAGAGCAATAACTGTTACAGTCACTGAGTCCCTCTGATCTTATATACCATTACCTATAAAATAAATTGCCCCTCCTCCTTCCAATTACCAAAGACTTGCACAAACTAATTTCTCCTGAGGTGCCATTTCCTAATGAACACTGGTCACAGGTATTATGGCTGTCAGCTGAGATTAAACTTGCTTTTTTAAGCAAATACGCTTTGCAGCTGCAGGTAAGGGTACATACTGTACCAGCTGAAGCTTTACATTTCACTAATTGGCCTGAATATTTTAATAGCTAAACTCAAACATCCTGTACTAAGCATCCTGCATTCTTTACTGTTTGTTAGTTCAAGCAGCATTTTGTAGCTTCTGAGTTGGCAGTGCTTTATACAGTCCCTGATTACAGTGTATTTTGAGCTATGGTTCTCTCACATAAAGTTCTTCATTACTATGCCCTACTGCCTCAGGGCTGCCGCTCAAGTCTCAACAGTATGAACTCTTCCTTTATGCCATGTATTTCTATAGCACAAGAAGAAGAAAAAAAAAAGGAAGAAGAAAAAGCCTATGCTTCCAAAATTAATAATCCAATGAAGCAGCCCATTTCTTATAATGAAAAGCCAGGGGGCATGATGTTTCAGTGGGGTAAGAGGAAATGAGGCTTGACAATACCTCCAGTACATAAGATAGATTTATACTCATAGTAAAAAATCATTATAATACAGAGGCTGCTTTGGTGACCTGTGTAGTTGATGTCAGTCTATTTCTTTTGTGAGCAAGGTATACATAAAGCTTTCTCCTAGTACCAAGTTTCCTCTCGTAATCCATTTCTGTAAGAGGGCCAAGGACTGATTAAGACAGAAAACTTCACTACCTGTTTTCCAGCAAACTTTTTTTTGTGCGTTATGTAGACACACAGGGCACTCACCACCTCTTCGACCTGCTGGCAGACATTTCAAAACTAAATGAACCTCATCTCCTTCCCTACCCGCACCTTGTCTATATTTTAAGATAATATGGGGACAGAACTTTGCTTTTTATGTATTTTAGGTAAAAATACATTCAGTTCCAGAGAGTGTTGCTTATTTATGGCCATCTATTGTTTTCAAGTGATTAAAGGGCTTCTGGCCTGAGCTGGTGGGCAAAACATGCTCATCCCAGAATTCTGAAAGATCTGGTTTTCCAAGGCATAGCTGAAGTGCTGTAGAAGTATCACATGAAAAAAATCTCATGACACTTTCTGTGCTGCAACAATTCAGTGTATGCAGAAAGTACGAACATTTATAGAGATTTGCGATTTCACAGTGCTATGTATTTCTCTGTGGTGCAGAGCATATATCTGAAGTCAGTAGGAGCTGGAGGAACTCTGCATTTTGCAGCATTGAACCCTGAAACCATCAGCCTCGCCTCTTCTGGTGTCAAACTGACTAAGATATATTCTGAAGCCACCCATGGATGAACATTCACTATAGCTATGTCCATAATTGTAAAAGAAACCTGATAAATGGATTCTGAAAACTCCTTTAAAGTTGGGTATGTATACAATGAAATGTTTCAATTATAGACTGCTACCTGTCCAAACATTACCTAGAGAAAAATAAGATGGGTTTCTATTTGAGCTACATGTTGGAGCTGCAAGTTTGCATGGCAGAGTCTGAATTATACATCTTGCTTCTGATGTATAAAACTGACAGTTACTGAGATTCTTTGAGGACTGGAAGGATGTTCATTTGGCAAGACTGAAAGGGTTAGTTGTTAGTAAACTTATGAATTTTTCTGGTCTTTTTTTTGCTGTGACATTTTCTCCTGAGAATACTTTCTCATTTGACAGAAGAAAAGCAAAGGCTGTTCCTATTTTCCTTTTAAAAGAGTATTTTCTAGCAATGCATGCTAAACAAGGTATTGAAAAATGGGAATGACTTAATCCTATTAATCTTTTTAACCCTGTAAATAAATTAATTTATTCAGGAAATAGAAAGCTTTTCCTATAATTAGAATGTAAAGTTAAATGCAGAATGTTTGGACATAAAAATCTAATGCTTGAAAGGAAAGCCTGTCATCTGGAACATGCATTTGATGTTAGTCAAAAAAAGGGATGGGGTTCAGACTGAGGAACTGTGGAAAAAAAAAGAAAATTGAGACATATGTGATCAAGTATGTTTCAAGGCTGACTGTCCACTCTATGAATCTAAAATATATTTGCTGTTACTTTCAGAGCAATATCAAACTGTATTTTTTCTTTCTTTTAAGAGAAGCAGGCTTGGCTGACCTTAAATACCATCAATTCATTAAAGTCTAATTAAAAAAAAAAAAAATCATTACATTTTCCAGCTACTTTTCTGGGGCAAAAAACCATGCATTTGTGCTAATAACTTGATAGTGTGATCAGTGAATATCTACAAAGGGGAATGAAGCTGCACAGATGGTCTAAAAACATGCATTTCTTAGTGCTGTTACATTTCAACACAATTTATTTTTCTGACAAAGATCAAGAAAGTAAAAAAAAAAAAATTCTATCCCATTAAGCCACACTATTAACTTGTAACTGTAAATAATAATTAAAGGAATTTTTGTCACTTGCTAAATCCGATGTCTCATCAGGATATTACGTAGTAATTCTGTTCTCAGTCAATCAGTTCCTCCAGTTCTTTTTTCCTGCTCTGAGCTACACAGGCATTAATATTGTCCAAGTAAATGGCAGAAAATAGGTCTTAAGTTTCACACACATCAACACTGAAGAGTTAAATGTGCTTATCACTGATAAAGGTGACAGATAAGGGAGAAAATATTTTTGGAATTAACGTTATTTATGGGTTTTAATCTTTAAACCTAAATTAGGAGCGTTTTTATATTTAAGTAGATACTGGAATTATGGCACTGTTCAGGAATGCAGGGATAACCAATCCAATTAATATAAATAAGTGAAATGTCACAGTTGGCTGAATAAAGTCTTTTCATTACTTACTCCTCCACTGCATTGCAAAAAGCAACTGTGTTTTCATTACTCCCTTGATTCGCTTCAACCAGCTGGATAGACCAACCTGTAACCTAAAAATACCAAAATGAAAACAAAAGAAACAGATCTCAGTTATTTAGACAACATAAACAGAAGGAATATAAGACTAAACTTGCATTTGGTTCCATGACAATGAAGCTTTGTGTCTTACCATCCCTCCCCTGATTTAGTGGAGCTCCAAATAAGCACAAATAACACCATTTTGACTGCACTCTTATTTTCAGAAATAAAATAGAAAGTCACAAAGCATCAGCTACCTAGGGTTTAATGATTTTTTTGTCCTCCTTGCAAAAAAATAAAGATTTCCAAAGTTTCCAAAATTCACCTAGTGTCAGAACACAGGTGACTAAATGGAAAATATGTATTCTTAGGTTACAATGAGAAGGGACAAAATTAAGCTTATGCTGATGTGAATTTTAATTCTTATTTTCTCTTTCTGCCCTTCAACGATTCCTTCAAACTCCATAAACCTTTCAGGTAAGACCCCAAGAAAGATAACAGGAAGCCAGTGTATAATCCGAACATGAAAAATTTTCTGATACTTTATATAAATTATATAAAATTATATAACGTTATATAAATTAATAATAACCACTTTTTTTTTTCCTTTTTTTCTTTGGGACAAGGAAGTGCAATATGCCCGAAAAGGTGCAGGCTGGGAAAATTTTAATTACAGTTTAAAAGATGGAATGAGTATAAAATACAAAATATCTGTTCGGAGTTGACTTGTGAGGAGACCACGATGGCAGAACTGAAAGCTCAGAAGTTACAAATCCTTTGTAGATGTTGTCAGTCTTGAAAATATTAGATACAATGAGTCCCATTAACCACAATAGTATAAGCATTAGGAGAGTGCTAATGAAATTGAAAGATAATAATGGAGCATCATCAATAGTGGGAAAAATTGGAATGTCTGGTGGGAAAAACAATGGATAACCCTGAGGGTTCAAATAAAAATTAAAATAAATTTAGCAATACAATTCAGTCATCATGCTCTGATGATACAAAAGGTACTGAAAGGTTACTGAAGTTCCTTCAAAAATCGCTGCAAACAGCACCCCCACTGGTTCACTTTTTCTCCACTGTGGTTAGTTATCTCCATCAGCAGGCACCACTAAGAACTTTTGGTGGAGGCTCAGTACTTAGAAATGATGAATGATTTGGTAACAGAAACAGGCTCCCAAACAAAAAAGAACAACCCACAACATTCTTGAACATTGGTTCTTAACTTGCAGGTGAGCAGCCTGCGTAGTAGCCAGGAGGCTAAGGAGCACCCAAGCCTTAGGTTGCAAAAGAAGGACAACCTGAGACTACCCTCACAGGAGCACTGGGTAGAGACTCCCACAGGAGGGAAGGCTGGAAACCTGTTGCATCCAGAAAAACAAAAGGGTTCCTTCTCCTCTTGCAGTTCTGCCATTACAGAGGAGGTACAGTGAGTGCCCTGGGAAAAGTGCGTGGATAAATAGAGTGAATAAAGGCAAAGTAAAGAAAACTGAGCCACAGGGACAAAAGATGAGACAGACAAGACATTGAGTTTGACTGAAAATATTAAAAGAGCAAAACAGCAGCTGGGAACTGAGAAAGGAGGAACAGAAAGGAATTAAGCAAGGAGAGCTCCACAGCCAGGAAAGGCTGGGAGATGGGTATGGATCCCAAAGTTCATGGCTTGAATTATTAAAGGATGGCAAAAAGGAGCTTGACAAAGCAGGGATCCTGACCCTCTCCTGCAGGAGACAAGTGAAAACAGGAGCTCTCTACCTCTCTGTGCCTTTGCCGGTAGCATTTCTGAGCAAGTCCTAATGGCAAACGTGCATCCTGGGGAGACTAGCAGTAGTCTACACAGAGGGAATTAATATACCATTGCTAACTAACTTGAATCAGTTTCTGGGGGCAGAGGTGTATATAGTAGGCATAGTTCTGTGTTGGGTTTACGTGGCAAGGCTTTGGTAGCGAGAGGGCTGCAGGGGTGGCCTCAGTGAGCAGAGCCCAGCAGCTGCCCCATGTCAGATCAGAGCCTGCTCCAGCCGGCTCCAAAAGGGACCCGCCGCTGGCCAGAGCCGAGCCAGGGAGCGACGCTGGTTGGGCCTCTGGGAGAGCAGAGTTAAGGAAGGGAACAAACTGCTGCACCACAGCAGCTGGGAGAGAGGAATTTGTTTCGCCCGTGAGGTAATTGGTGAGCAATCTCCCTGTCCTTATCTCAACCCTTGAGCCCCTTTCCATTATATCTTCTACCCCTCTTCCTTTGAGGAGGGGGAGTGAGAGAGCGGTTGCGGTGGAGTTTAGCTGTCCATCAGTGTGAAACCACTACAAATTCCAACTCCACTGATGAATCGTGGATGAGAGGTAAGAGATTTTAGTTTTGTCATTTCTGTTTTCAGGTGACCAGAAACTTTTATTTCTTCCCATTGCGTATAAAGGTAAAATATTAATTACATGATCACATGTTATTTTTCTATAGGACTCTGGTGTCCACTCATTGCAAAGATCTGAAAGTGTGCAGTGAATGAGACAGAATTACAGATGAAGAGAATGGGTGATAACAGTGATAAAGTAACAGTGCATCCCTGGATAACTGGAATCTTATCTTTCACCCATCCACAGATTTCTCACATCATGCTAGTCACCTGAATGATCCTTCCCAAATATGAATGCTAATTGTGTGTGTACTCCTCATTTCTAAAGTCCCCAGATTGAAATCATGAAGTTTGGTCTGACGCCTAGACTTGTGTGAAGTGAGTATTGCTAGTTATTCTGTAAACATTAGATCCTAAATAACTTAAATGGAGTGGCCAAATCTACTGGCTATGTTCTAGGTTGTGTTTTAGCTTTCTTTCTAATATGGACAAAATAAAATCTCTTCTCACAGAGAATCTATGAAGACAGTTTCTTCAGTGTTTTTGAACATCTGACTTGGTGGTGACAAGGTCAAGAAAATTAATGTTTGCTTTATTACATAGGACATATTTCAAATAGCATACATTAAACAAAGCCTAGGGCTATATAGCTGCATCCAAGAGCTAAGGATCAGAATAATAGTATAATTTCAGTAATGTGAGTATTTCAGCTAGTGTACTTATGACCTACCTCAATGCTAAGCTCCACATTTCAGCATCCTTTCCATTTCACTCCATCCGCAGCCCCAGTCCTCAACTCCTACTATTCAAATGCATCATTCACATATTCCGGATTTCACAAATCCAAACTGTACTCATTCGCTTTCTTCTGCTGTGGTGCTCCACTTTGCCTTTTTCACCCTTCCCAGACCTCTTCCCAGACTTTTTTACCCTTTCCTCTCTCAACTTTCTTTCACTTAGTTTCTCTTTCTTACCATCTCAAGGTTCAGTTGCCAGCCCCTTGCCTTGGCTCTCTTTCTGTCCTGATATGGTTGCTTCTCCCTGAAGGAATTCCTGTGACCACACTGATTTTGCTGTTACAAATCAATTCTCTCCTCTCTCCCATTTCTTCCTCTTCTAGCTAAACAGCTTGAACACTTCCCTGACTTAATCAAATCCTCCCACACATTCAATTGTAGTTGCCCTCGACTCACTCCTCTCTCCTCTCTCCTCCCCTAGAAAGCTCTCCTACTCCATCAGAAGCATTTGTGCCTGTTCTTATATGCCTGATTCCTCTAGCACCTCTTCATCCCATACCACAATTTAATCTCTTCCTGCTTGTTCGAATCCCATGATTTTCTACTTCTCTCCTGAGAAGGCTTGTTGTTCTTTTCATCATGATGTCAAGTATGCTTTGGTTTTCCTATTGTGAGTAGAAAAAAAAAAGAAAGGAAAAAAACCAGCCCTTTGTCTCTCCACCCATTAATCCCCTCCTCTTCTTGTATTCATCACTGAACTCCAAAATGTGGTGTCTAGAATTAATCTTAAGAGTTCCTATCCTCAGATACTTTTCCCCCAACACATCCACACTCCCCATCTGTCTGGATCTGTATATGTTTACTTCTGTAGTTCTCCTTATTTGCAGACAGAGAAACAAGTCAATCAAATGTCTCTTCCCCTTTGCTTTATGATACTGTGATCACTGGGAGTTAAAAGCAGAAGGTGAACCTAAACTGTCTTTTAATATTCATGGTGCTGAGGTATCCTGTAGGCTATTTCAGGATTCCTATAATGATTCAGAATGCTAACAAGGACTACAGGAAAGGGAGGATTTATCATTTTCTTTTTCCTTCTCTATGTCAGGATTTTGAAAGAAGGAAAATGAGGAGAGAGACAACATCAGAGAGTCATGGGAGTCCCAGAAGACATCATTATTATAAACAGCAAAGCCATGAATAGAGCTATGAACACCTGATGGAAGGAGGAAAAAAAAAGTATTTGCTTCAGAAAGACAGCCAAAGGCTGAGTGTCACAGGGACCAGCTTCCACAGTTATAGTAGATGTATCTATTTTTAGAAAAGAATTATATACACAGACGTAAGTCTATGCAGTACATGGTGAAGGCAGGACATGGTATGTCTCATCTCTCAGGATCAGGATAGATCAGTCACACTTGACACAGACAATCTGGCTCACCAGAAAAACACATTCATCATAATGTATTGTTATTTTGAATCTCAGGTTTCATATCAGGTTATACAGATTTGTTATCTCTCTCAAACACATCTTACTCCACATTTCTGTAGTTATACCTCTGTGGTAGTTTTAGGGCTCAATGAGCCAAATAATTGTAATGGTGCAGAAACACATTACTGATTATATTCTGAACTACTGGTGAATTCTAGACCATAATCTAGATCATCTTCTGGTGTAAAATGGCGAGTTTCCATTAGAGCCAATGGAGATATTTCATTTTCTAATGAAGTGAGGAACTGGCCCTATTACTTTAAGATGAAATAAAGTCTTTTTTTTTAATAGGTAGATTGCAGAAATGTGTTGACACGAAGTATAAATTGGGTAAAACATAAAACAGGTAGGACACAGATTCTGCCAGTATAAAATTCTCATTAGCTAGACAGAGTAGGCACCTTCCCTTCAGAAGTTATTTTTTATGGTCTGCTGGGTTCTCCTCTGATATTAGAATCAAAGGAAGAGGATGCTCGGATGTTTTCATGCTGCAGAAAAATCTCTTAACTAATCATGTACTGTTTGAGGGCATCTGCCTTGTAAACATATAAAAACACTGTGGGAAATTCTGACTGCCAAGAAATCAAAAGTTACACAATTATTGGGAAATACAACCGACACTTCCCGGCATCTCTATTTTAGGAAGTAGTAAAGACCAAATAAGAAGCGAGTAAGAAGTCCCACATTTGCCTTTTGCCAGCTGAATTGTAAGACACATGATAAAAGCTCTCTACAGAACCAAAAGCTTTTTCTTCGCCCAAAGCATTAATTGTTTTCCTTTTCATCAGGTCTTAAAATGAAGTGCTTCAAATCCATGTTGCATCAGTATCAGTGAATATGCAAAGTGCACGGACACGGACAATAAGGGTAAAGAACTTTAAACACTTAATATCAGAAAATATAAATACCTCTCTGTCATGTCCAGAGCTGCTTGGCCAAGTAGGTCCTATGCCGTATCTTCTGGAAGCGTTGGTTAAATAACCCTCCCTGTTTCCACTTTCATCTCTCACTTGTCCAAATGGATAGTTGTCTAAGAAAACAGGACGTTGAGCATCTACACTGTCAAAACCTATCTGAAAATTCAAATAGGTGTTGCCTCTCTCTACATTTGCATCAAATACATTTGTGTCTGGAGTTATACTATGCCCTCTGTAGATTTCTCTCTCTTGACTATAAGGGTAGGAATCCACCAGAGAGGAGTTTCTTTCATCAGACAGTAAAGAAGATTTGAAACCAATCATTGGTGACACTGTGCCTTGTTGCCAGTAAGATACAGGATTTGCAGGATGAACTCCACCATAAGCAACTGGAGGCTGACCACAAAACCGCTGCTCTGGCACATTCTGACCAAAGATGTCTGAAGTGAAAAAATTTTCTTCATGATGTGAATGTGATGAACCATAAAAAAAGAATTCATTGCTGACTTCATCAACTATTCGATCAAATCCTAGATGGATCTCTCCATCAGAACCAGAATGGTACACCGGGTAAGGTGCTTGGTTCCCAGAGTGTCCTTCATGAAATCCATCTTGTAAGAAAGGCACCCTTCCAAAGTATGCCATAGCTGATTTTTATCTTCAGTCTTGTTAATCCTCAAGGAACTCTTACAATATTTCCAGGGTCAAAAGAGTAATGTTCAGAACTGGAGCTACGTACCCCTGCTGAAACAAAGCACAGAATAAAAGTTAAACCAAAAAAACACCTCGTATAATAAAAGCTGTACACTTGTATATTTTTTGGTTTAGAGCTCTCTCCACAGGGTGTAAAGATATTCTTCATCCGGAGCATAAATACTCTTTTGCCCAATCCTTATTTCCAGGTGCCCTTAATTTATTTATTTATTTCCTGGACTCATAAATAGTATCAACAGGATGCCTGGAACAACTGATCTAAAAGACTAATTCTGACAAATGTTAAAGAAAATATCCATTTTATTTCCATTATTTTACACTTGTAGAGCACACCTTAGGCAGGAATCTAAAACAAGAGTGTAGGAAAGCTTCATATTAACGGTCACTTTAATGGCAGTTTTATTCATATACCCCTCTCTTTTTGCACCTCTAAAATTTCTGCATATTCTACCACCTTTTATCCTAGCGTAATCAGGTGTAACAGAGGTTTAGCAAGTGAAAGAACAAGTATAAAATATAGAAGACTTGGATCTCTGACTATATTCAAAACACTATACCCAAAAAGCTTGTATATGGCATATATAAATGAAAACAAATATAAATAAACCAATTTCAGCGTTTTGTTTATTTGTTTTTCAAAATCCATACATCTGAAAACCCCGAGGTTGTATTTTTGTGTTAGTAAATTAACAGGCCAGAACATAAGCTTCTGCAGTAGTTCATCATTCACACTGTTATCAGCAAACTTTCTGATCCGATTTTGGGATGTGCCAACTAGTTCTATGGTTCAGATTGCCAGGATGTACTGGAGACTACTGTCAATAAGCATGAGACTATCTTTTCCTAGGAAGAGAGTTTAATTACAAAACCAAAATTATTCTGTGCCACTTGCCCTCAAGGACTTGGCCCGTTTCATTTACTGAAGTAAATGAAGTAGCCTAGAACACAAATGGCATGGAATAGCAATACCACGTAAAGTACACAATTGTGCTGGGTACTTTATCACACAAAAGAAATGGAAACCTCTGATTTAATAATTCAATAAAAAATATATTCCCTAACAGTAAAAAACACTACCAAGATGAAAAGTGCACTCAGATATTGTTAAAGCTTAGCACCACAAATTGCTTTTCCAATATTGTCCCCAAGATCTATACTATATTAGCTTAGATAATACTGCCTTGCAATGAAAACCTGCATTACAGCAGAAGGTATTCATCACAACTTTATTTTTGTTTTATTTGAAGTCAAACTCTAGGTGACATAGGTTCCTGTCACCTACAGTCAGGAACGAGGAGAGAAATGAAAAGTTAAATAGGCTGAAATGAGATCTCCAAGTTAGAGGCTGAACGACTCTTTCAAGCACTCAAATTAGTGATTCCATGTGTAGTTTGCTTTGCTTTAACTGTGCTGGGTAAAAATATATATATATATTTATGAAGTTGCACTAAGCCAGAAAACCAAAATAATCCATATCATTCTGAATGGGGACCTACACCATGAATCTCAGTTACCAGCCCAGTCTCTGCGCATTTCTCTGAGTGAATTGTGAAGTCCTCCTAGATTCACATGACACCTTTTTTTTTTTCCAGAAAAAAATTAATAAGCACAGAGTTAACAATTGCCCTCTTTTGCAACTTCCTCTCTGCTTCCCCATTCTACAGAAGGTGAATAAAAGAAAGATAACAAGAAAGAAAAAGATGCATCCATTAAATCAACAGAGATAACTTCTTTTATTTTATTATTTTTCTAGAAAATTGGAATGTTTCAGGAAAAATACAAGATAAAACAATGACCTCTCCCTCCAGCCCTACCTTCCTTAATAAAGTTTGGCTACCTGGAAGACTGTAATAGAGGCACAGACAATACAAAGCTCTTTACTCCCTTTTAACTGTTTCTAAAATACATTTCAAACCAATTCCATTTATAATGATACATAAATAGCTAATAGCTAACCCCGCTTCTTACACCACTACAGCTTTTACGTATAGCATCCCATGTTTCTCAGACAGATAAACGCACACACATCTCACTTCCATCTTTCTGTATACGACTGCTTATCTCCTGCACTCTCCATGCTGTTCAGGAGAAGTATTGCTTTCCTAGCTGTCTTTAAAAGCAGGCAAGTTAGATATAGTGCCAAAGGCTGGAAAGAACACGGTTTGCATTATCTGCTCCCCTGTTCTCTTCAGCGGGCTGAGGGGCCCACACGAGAAATGAGAAGTCTACACGAAGCATCAGGCTCCCTCTCCCAGCCCTGACCACCGCAAGGGGAGGACCTCAGGGAGCAGACACACACAGCACTGTTTGTAGCACCATGTCTCTTTTATATAGGCACACATTTAAAGCTAACCATTTAGTTTACATTTTAGGGTGTGTTTTCTTTGCCTCATGATTTCTGAATTCACAGTTTGGAGAGTTTGGCTATTTTTCCATGCAGATATGAAGACCTCCTTTTCCTTTTAAATGACAGCCCATGTTTTCATGTAATTGTATGGTTCTGGGATCTATGGCTTTAAGGGAAAATCCAAACAAATTCTGTAAAGTACTCAGTACAGATCAAGGGAGCAGACAGCATTACACAATGCTCCCGACATCATAGCTGCTGTCTAAGCATACAAAAATACTTCCCTTACTTCAGCATGCACATGCATTCTAGTATAAAACCTTTGTGCACTGTAGGCTCAATTTTCTCTTTTTACCGGAACCCAGAAGTGCAATACTGGGACAGTGCTAAGCAGTAAAAATATATGTTGCAACCTCTTACCTGAAACACAGTTTGTTAGAAGGATATACAGTCTCCTATTTCTTCCTGTTCACAGACACATTCAGATGACCTATGTGCTTTCAACACCAAGGGGGTGTAACTTAGTCCTCAGAAGCTTCCCTTCCTGTTTAACTGGTTTACTAAGGTAATGATTCTTTCCCAGGTCTTCCTTCAGGGAAGTTTCAAACAGCAGTAACAATAAAAAGGTAACACTTTATCTGTTGTCTCTCATTATTTGAGAACCCTACCTTTTTTTTTTCTCCTCCCTTTAAACATGGAGGTAGATGATCTCACACTTACATTACAAGTATCAAACACGCTTAAAATAACAAGACAACTTTTCCACGGGAAAGGCGTGGAAAGATTTGCCTCTTAGAACGACTTTGCGTTACACCAGGATTCAGAAATTTTACTCTACTCCATCTTCGTGCAGCTTCTATCTGCCACTGGTGGTGGGTGCTCTGAAAGGAGCTTTTTGCCCACAGGAGAAAGGAAAGGTACAAATATTGCCTGACAGACATGTCCTCTGCAGGTGGCTCCTCAGTCTGCAGAGCCAGAGCAGTCTAAAGGGGGAAGACCCTTCCTTACACTGGGATATCAGCCAAAGACAGATGAAGCCCTTGCCCCTGTGAATTGGGCCTGAAGATCTGAAGTAAAAATACAGCACTAGTCATGAACATATTCCTAGACCTCAAGGAGCCCAGGACCCTCCATTAAATGAGCAGCTGAGGCTGCTCCAGGCATGACATGGAGGGAGTTCCCTCAGGGACCATCTGCCTCCGAGCTTCATAACATGCCTTAAAAAGGTATAAATTGCCCCACTGAGGTGGCTATTCAGAACTCTCACAAAATCCCAATTCTAGTCTACTCCAAGGTTGTTACAGGGAAGAAAATATCCTCAAAGATGGCGAGATAATTAGTGTAAACAAGACTTTCAGTTATAAAAGGCTGTACAGTAAAACTGAACAGATTAGGATAAAGCATTTAAAGTTAATAATTAATTACAGATATCTTACATCTGATAAACTGAATGAAATAATAATTTGATAAAGCATTATTGGGAAAACTCCACCCTTCAAATTACCACAAAATCTCAGTGATGTCATTGTGATTTAAAAGCAGTTAGCCAAGGACAAAACTTATTTCAGATGGTGAAAGGTGATGTTTTTCTTCTCGTATATTCCCCAACCCTTAAAAAATGTCAACTTGCTCCACAGACTATTTGGTGGCATTTATACTGCACTGTAGTCGTTACCAGTGATTACTGTGAAGCGATCCTGAGAGAGAGGATCACACCAATTTTAGGAGCTGCTATTTCAGAGTTTATGGCAGTGCAACTGTGTGATGTTGCTTCATCTCACAGTGACTGGATGTAGTAAAAGGAGGAGGATAGAGAAAACAGAGGAAATATGTATGGGAAGAGCTCATATTCCCAAGCAAACACAGAAGCCTCTACGCGTAACATGAACTGAGCTAGGACATGTCCTTCTCTCCTCACAGTGATTTCCCCAAGAAAGTTTTTAAGATTTTCCTTGGGAAACCCTGAACATTTTCACAATTGTTTTCTGTTTCCCATCAAAGTAGTAGGCAGAAAACTGCTGAGTCACTTTCTGCCTAATTTCCTCCTAGAACTACAAAGAATCATCTCCTCCCCTTTTGCTGGCATGTGGGACATTATCTCCAGAGACAAAGAAAACTGGAAACTCCCTGGAATGCCTCCATCTCCTCTGTTAGATACTCTTGTTGCTCCACCAACTGGCAGGAGCCTACACCTCACTAAAATTAAAGACAAATCATGTGTTTGATTTAGCCATGTATGAGCCTGTGTGTACTACCTAGGTCTGATAAAAAGCTGCAGGTAAGGAGCTGGCAAAATAGTTGTACCCCAAGATGTACAGCATCTTCAGCAGGCTGTTGCTCTAGCAGGTTTGTAAAGGGAATGCAGCAAAGCCTTTCAGCAATCTGTGGGGACAGAAACCTGGCTAAACATCGAGCCAGTGAGGAGACTGCTCCATTTCATAACAGATCCAACCTCCCGTGTTGCTATTCTCCAGTGCCACCTACTGTCATTTTCCCAAAACTGTGATGCAAGGAACAGAGATCACCGTGTCAGGCACAGCGACAATTAAGCTTTATGTCTGGCTGCAGGGGATGTCATCATGTCTATCATTATTACTGACAAATACGGCCCCTGTCAGAAGGCTGCCCTTTATGAGGGAGATTCATGGTTGTTGATACCCTGCTTGCAGATGGTGCGATACTACTCTTAGATCAGCGCTCCAAAGTACCGCTGCACCAAGGCGATGACAAGGTATCAGCAAAGCTATACATATAAAATAGCTTTGTTTTTCCATATGCTGGTGAAAACAAAAAAGTAAACAATGTCAAGATTTATTTAAACAGCAGATGAACAAGAATTCTGGTAACAAAAAGATTTGGTTAAGATCTGGTTTGCTGCATTAGAGGCACTTATTTCTTTCTCACTTACAAGGTTCATACAGCATGGACTGTACCTTACCTGTTTAGTAAAACCCTGCGGAGTAGATGCTGCTGGGCAAGGAAAATAAAAGTTGGAATAAACACAACACAGTGGTTGAGTCATTATGACATGATTCATCAGTAAAGAAGACTGTTGTAAAGGGCAAAAAGGACTTTTCAATTCTGAAAACACTCGTCACCCTCCATTTATTCACACAGAATAAGTCAAGGGAAATGACAGAGGATAAGAGGGGGAGGGAAGCAAAGTTTCACTCTTCTATGAGAAAGAGACAGAATATATTATATTTTATATAGAAAACATTTACAAGCTCTGCTGACACCTACGCATAATATACAAAGTTATTAAGTTACCAACAGCCTACTGACTTTGAAATACCCTGTTGTAAAAGACCTACCCCCACAGTCTGCACACATAGGCTGCAAAGCTAGCCATGACTAAACGTAGACTATGGATTTTAATCTCTCCTTTTATTTGAACATCTTTAGTACTTTGATACTGTAAAAGGAAGAACACACTTTACCAGAGTTGTTTCTGGGAGCAACAACGTCTCCAGATTAAAAAATTAAATCGCTGAGAAAATTGAGTGCTAAAACGGAGAACAGTCTCATCGCAACCATCTTAGAACATAGTTAAAATAAGACATTTAGGCAGATTTTTATATGTGTGTGTATATATATATATATATAAAAAACATGTACATGAGATATATAATACTTATGTATACATATATTTGTATGCATATACATGTATATATGTTTACATACATATATTTTTATATGTGCATGCATACATACACGTGTAGATACTATATATGTGCTTATATAGATATATAGTAGGCTTTTCATATATAGACATAAACACACACACACACACACACATATATATATATATATATATAAAGACTAATAAACACCAAACATCCCAAGAAAGGAGCTTAAATACTTCAGAAAAGGAGAAGTAAAGCCACACTTTTCAGGTGAATCAAACAAACTTCCCAAGCTGAGTGCCTAAAGCCAAAGCTTTTTTTCATACTGCTCTTTAAATTTCCACTTTGTGTTGTTTTCTTCCATTTCTCTTACCTTCTGTGATTTTGCTGCTGCTATTCTTTTCACCTCCCCAATCCAGCGTGCCTGCTCAACAGCTTTCTGTGAAATTCAGCTTTGTCATTCCAATGCATTCAACAGGGTTTGCTGACCTTCCAGAAACTGTTCATATCATACACTGTACAAATATAAAAACACAGTCTTGTGATACTAGCACACTGTTAAGACAAGCTCCCTATGCACTACAGCAGGCTTTTTCCTATGGAAAATTTAGCAAGCTGGTTCATCACCATTTTAAGACCCCTTCCCATTGCAGGTCAGTGCATGGGGCTCTAGAGGATTTCTGAAGCAGAAAGAGGGCAGAGAACAGCCCCAAAGCACAGAGCTCAGCCACTCTTCTGAACCTGAGCCAGGGTGACCATGTTATTGCAGCCTGGCAGCATTGACCCCATGCTGCCTCAGGGAACTGTTAGCATTGTGATCGCCTTGAAGAGAACTGGAATTAAGTATGGCTTTAAATTCAGATCTGAAGTGTCTGCAAAATAGGGAAGGGGCAATGGTAATAGAGATGCACTTGTACACCTTGCACTCGTGATGCCAAGAGTACTTTCGGGTCAACCAGTGAAATTATAGAACCTTATAGTATAAGCTAGTATATACTGTAAACCTACTGTAACAGCTGAACGTTATATCCTCTATTTATCAAAGAAAAGCTTACTATAGCTTACTTACACAGTATTAATCTTGCCTTGATTTTCATTTCTGAGAGGATGCTTTACTCACATCTGCAATAGTGCACATATTACAGTACTACAATATCTTAATGCAATATTTCTGAATTTTCCCTGAACTTCTTGCACATGGGTAGCTTATTCCATCTTTCTTTCTACTTTAATTTTATGGTCATACTTGCTGGCAGTATGACTGAAACGCTTGCTTTGAAAAAAAAACATATGGCTTTTACAAAAAATTAGTCAGTGGGTGTATACGTAATTTTTAAACTAACTGAACAGCATTCCTTATATGCAATTCAGGATATAAAGCATCTGCTTACATAGCTAATTTGGCTGCATACTTAGGTTGCCTATGCATGCCAGCAAAGCATTCATTATTGTTTTCATTAAAACCTTCCCTGCAGCATGAAAACCAACAATAATTTACTTGAGTTTTCTCATAAATAATGCAAAGAGATTGCTTACCTGCAATAATATATATTTCTGCAAACTGCTATGTGAAATTAAGCTCACAGCAGCCCTCCACCACAATTGGACAGGCCCTTAAATTAGTGGCTGGCAAAGAGATGCTCTCAGTACTGAAAATCCAGCTTCATTTATCTATCACAGCAAAGTACTTTCCCCACCAGTGCTACCTGTACAGATGATTCTTACAATAGCTAAAGCTTTCTGCTGTGTCAGGTCCTGTGCTAGCCCATTCATGGTTTTGCTAATGATGTTTCTGTATTTATGAACCAGAGGACCTGTATAATGATCAGCTGTGTCCACAGGGGCTGGGTGGTAAGTTCACACCACAGCAGTTCTGCAGCTCTAAACATGCACCCTACTCGATGGCACCACAGGTACTCACCTCACTGCAGTAGCCATGACTTTGGTTTGTATCCCGCCTGGCACTATTTTGGACAGCTGAGCCAACCCTTAGTGTTCTGGCTCCTCTGGTCTCCCCCTCTTGCTCTGTCTTCCTTTCGAGTGCGGGAATAAATCTGTGCTGAGACAGGAGTCAGGAGTGAGTAGCTTGGTGCTTCACATCACAGGTGAGCTGATACACATGTTCAGTCAGAGGGGAGCTGCAAGGCCCCAGTGTGGTGGGTGAAAGAGGAAAGTTGTGCTGGGGCAGGGATACCTCAGTGGGAAATGGAAGAGGAGTTAATATCTGTAGTGCTGCCTTGCACAACAGCCTCTACAAATGATGGGTGTCTTTCAGGGACAGGTTCCCAGCTCACAATGAGATCAGATAATCTGGCAGGCACTATGCTGGGAAAGTAACAGAGAGAAAAGCGAGACAGAGGTCTTCTCAGTCCCACTGATCCAACAACCTATGAAAATCCCTTATTCAAAGAGTTCAGCAGTCTACATTGACAACAATTTCCTGTTACTTTTGGATGGGGAGGCAGTGGAGGGGAAACTACTATAACAGAAACACATAGCACCATCCATCACCATGGCCTACAAGACAGCTGAAATCACCACGCACTGATGACACGAAGGCAGACAAGGAGGGAGACACTTTCCACCACAGTTGCTTCCACCAGGAAGCGTTGAGGTTAGGTATATCCCCTACACTAAGCACTGAGTCACCCTGCCCCACCAGGCTATGGCCTAGCTCGCTTCACTCTCCTTTAGGGTTCATTTGCAAAATCAGAAACTTCCATTTAGAAGAAATTTTAGACTGAGTATGGTGACCCTGCTACAATATGGTGCATCACAAGCAGCACAACCATTTCCCCTCTTTCACAAGGAAGAGATGAATTTACCAGATGAATTTAATCCTAAGCATGGGAACACCAGACTGCTCCTTCCAGTTCTGGTAGCATCAGTGTGGGAGCTGTCCTGATACAAAACTCTGAGCTGGGACACCTGACTGGAAGCCTGCAGTGTTCACAGGCGCGAGCCTGGGGTATGCCTAAAAGCAAATGAATACAGAACTCACCGTCATTTGGGTTTTCATTTAGGGCTGGGTGTTTTTTGGAGGAAGAGAGGAGAGGGAGAGTCTCAGAATGTTAAGCAGAGCAAGTCAACCCTACAGCCTACGAGCTTAATATAGAAAAACAAGTAAATTTGAATACACCTGATGCTCAGGTGCCAAGGTGTCATCTCAGAAGACTGTATCACAGGCCTCCAGGACACAGTCTAAAATAAGGTATCATGTTGTACCACTTAACATGCCCTTCCTTTGAGGCCTAGAATCACAGCATGTTACAATCAACAGCCACACACACACAAAAAAAAAAAAAAAAAAAAAAAAAGACTTGATACTGGAATTTGAGAACACACGCATGATTTATCTTGGTATCAACATAAACCTCATCCACAAAACCCCTTGAACATCTGCACTTCCTTGTGACTGCCTCAATTAACTGTGCCATGTCTACTTCACAGCAGCAAGTCCAGGAAAAATCCAGACAGCCTAGGCTGGGGCTGGAGCCACTCCTAATACATTGTTGACATCCTTTACTGCTGCAGACTAGAAATAGTTATCTCATTCTTCACTTGGTTGATCTACTTTCATATCCTTGATTCAAATGGAGTTATGCAAACTTCATGTTTGCTATCAGGCTATGAAGAAGCCTATTGTAACTAGGATATGGTTTTCTTACATGTAAATGCACATGCAAAATAGAAAGAGCTTTGATATTGAGATTTTTTTTCCCCCGAGGTTCAAGTATTTTATCGTTTTAATAATATCCCATTTTCCTGTTGCATTCACTTTTAAAACATCTTTTGTATTAGCTCCGAATATTATAATTCCTTCAAAATTCCTCTGGAGGGCACTATTACCATAACTATACAATTAGCTACAGATTGATGTAATAGAGATAAACACTACATAGCCTTGTTGGCAAAAGCAGAGTGTCTTTTAACAAAGACAGCTTCTTTACTGCTGCCTGGGTCTTTACTCTGCTTTAGAGGATATGGCAAATTTTAATCTTAGCTAGAAAGACAAATAGAATTTAGAAGTTATTACAGAGGTTTGTCTAGGAAAAAGTGCTGGGTTGGGTGTATGGGTGGGAATCAGTTAACATCTTTGTTAGCAGGTACTGGAATTTGGTATATCCTTCAAAGACTTTGCAAAAGTGATATTCCCAAGGAACCTCATGAACTGTGAGGCTTTGGGTTGGGAAGGGATAGAGGAACCTATTACCCCTCAGACTCCACGTTCTCTGTGACTGCTCCTGTAACCATGAAGCAGGACCAGTAACTGCAATACCCCTCCACCCATGCACTAGAGCTGCCCTGTCCCACAGCATAGGACAAGGTGATCTATTCCTCCAGGATTTAAAAAAAAAAAAAAAAAAAGCCTATCCAACACAGAGGGGTGCAAAGATAGTATTTCAGAGCTAGGAAAGAGATTGTGACACACACAGGTTTCCCATTTTTCAGAATTGAGAAGGAAATTAGAAATGAATCTCACAGTTCACTGGAAAACTTTTCTTAAAAAAAAAAAAAAAAAACAGAAAACAGGATAAACTCATGAAAGCTTGGAAAGGTTAACTTGAAAGTGAATGTGTATGTCTAATACGGTCGCCCTCTTGTGATCACGCAACATATTACATGATGATCATTTTATCTTAGTGCTCTGAAATTTTGTAGGGTAAACAATTGGTAAACTGCAACCCTCAGAGTTCATGTTTTGAGGTTTTTCCTTTGCATCTTCTGGGAAAGATCATATTTAAATGCAAAAAAAAAAAAAAAAAACTTTTATTTTGATTTTACTCCTTCCTCTTGTCATTTAGTTATTTCATTTATTTTCCAATTAAACTAGAAATTATTTGAGTAGGTACAATATTTGTGAGAGTTTTTATAGCAAGTATTACATCAAGGTTATAAGAGTGGTGAGGGTCTTGGGATACTATGTCATAGTAAAGAAAATGGTATTGATGTAATGTGTTTTTAATTAGGCCATCAAGCAAAGGAAATAAATTAGAGGGAAAGATATATTTCAGTTATGGCAGGAATAGTAATATTAATACTAATATTACTAATAGAATACTAATATTACCAAGGAAGGATTAGCACTTAGAATAAAAAACTACTAAAACAAAAATAAAGGTTTTAAATCAACTTCTTTTGAACTTAAGTTTTGATCTGCATTGGTAGTTTCATTAGTAAAAAGTACCTTTGCTCTTTTTCACTGATCCCTTACCTGAATTTCTGAGTTCAGCCTGAATTTTCTGTTCCTAATTATCACCTCATTCAATGACAGTCCCCACATGTGTTTTATTTTAGCATCTTTCCTTCTTCCTGATGTCTGCTTTTCCACACTAAATGTTGAATTCTCACAGCTTCTTCTCCTAAACACTAGCGTTCAATAGCAATTGAAGCATTTTGTTTTAGGAGATTAAAAAAAAAAAGAGTGACATGAACTTTTCAAATAGATGTAAGTGGGAGGAAAAAAAAGATAGGTCAGATTTTGGGTACACCAACCTTGACACTGTCCTTTTAAAATACTCCCCAGGCAGCTTTAACTTTTGCAAGCAGCACTCAAGCAGCCGCTCACCCTAGGGCCCAGTCAGATTGGCAGGATGACAGAGGTCAGCACTTCACACGAATGAACAATTTCTCCAATATATAAGTCAGGCATTCAGCTCCCTCTCTCTTTTCACCTGTCCTTTAAAGTTTAAACCAAGACTATCATAGGTACTGTGCACAATGCAATGAAAATCCCTCTTTCTATTAACCCCTTGAACCCTTACAATGAGAAGTGATATCCTTACAATTTTAAGCTGAGACAGAAGCC